>JAQNCA010000024.1:18130839-18146896 GCA_029783725.1 Acanthurus tractus | reverse complement strand
TGAAAGAGGGTTTTTTATTGGTACTAAACAAAACACAGTCCCTGAGGCTGCAGTGCCACACCCTTAACATGCAATGAGTTTTTTTTTTTTTTTTTTTTTTTTACAGACAGCATGAGTTACATTTATACACAAGGAGAACTGTGGATTGGTTTTTCATTTTTAATTAAACTTAAATTTCTACTTAATCCACACAATGCCTCTACTCCTGTCAGGAGAAAATGTTTGATGTAAAAATATTGATTACACAAGACAGAAGAGTCAAGAGGAGTGATCACCTCAGAAGAGTTTTAAAACAGCAAGTGCAATGCAACAGAGAGTCAAACAGAATGTTGGCTCAATATAAAATAACAAAACACAACTGGTATTTAAAAGAATAGGAAACATTTCTTAACATTTTTTTTTTTACCACCAAATCCATGTTGAGGACATTTTTCTTATTATAGGCCTGTTCCAAGCAGCATTTAATGAGTTGCTGCTTTTGTAACATACAAGAAAAACTAAATCAAACAGGAACTCTGCACTGCAGATTCAGCCTTGGTATGAAAAATTGTCGTTTGCAACCAGACTTCTTTTTACATGTACACATATTACAAAAACACAAAAAAACCTGCCATCATCTTGAACATAAACTTACCATAAATTTGTTGAACATTGACATAAACAAGCCTTTCAAAACTAGACTTAACATAGAAAAACTAAATTTAGAATGCTGTTAATATTCTTGGCCAGGGTTATCTTGTACCTGAAAGTTTCATGAGCTCTGACTCTGTATTAATCAATCATATTCACCAATACCAAATCAGTTTTAAGGTCAGGTGGGAATGCGAGCAGGTTTTTGGTCACTTGAGGTGTCTGGCCAGATCATGATGTTCCCACAACCTGTTGAACTCCCTGATGAAGGGTTGCACCAGGTGTGGCTCCTCAGTGACCAGGATGTTCTCTGTGTTGCTCTGCACTGCTGTCAGCGTCCAGTTGAGGGAGCCTGTGATGAGCAGCCGGCCGTCCACCACTGCAAACTTGTGATGCATGTACACGGAGCCCACGTCACACCGAACACAGATCCCTGCAGAGCAGAGGGTAGACAGGGAGGGGGGCTCTTCAGTGCCTCAAAGACGTGTTGATCCACTCTAGTATCTAATTCTGGGTTGTTAGCAAGGGATATCAATAGGATTGTGGTTCTAATACTACACAAGGTGTTTGGTGTGAATTTTGGTGGTCAAAAATTGGTAGAAAACATACATTTTTTGCTCTTCAGTTAGAGAAAGTTTTCTAAGATTAATAGAAGATGCTTAATGGATTTAAAGGGAAGACTAAAAACAAAACTGTGTGCAATTACTTTCCATTTTTGGTCTATTAAACCCCTGTTGCAACACAATATTATTCAGAGCCTACAACACTTAGCATTTAACATTTAATGTCACATGAATGTTTTCATCATCACCACAAAATCACACGACATGTGGAAATCTCTAAAAAAGATGACCCAGAGGAATGAGGAGGTCAGGAGACAACAGATATCTTAAGCAGATTCATTTATTGCGGAGCTTGATGCATCAGGGAGACAAGCAAACAGGCAGCACAAACGTCAACCAGTGATCAGGAGTCATGCCATTGCCAGTCTGAATCTTTCCTCTGTGGAAGGCATATTTAAGTCTTACAATCTTTACAAGGCGCCATTTCTGAGATGCAGTCCAAAAAGGCTACATATACTTCATCTATCCTCGACAAGAATCTGTGGTTACCTAAGTCAACCAAAGTCACCTTGTGCCCACTTAGGTTGCATATACTATCATCTGTCAGATAATTTGTGTGTCCACTGAGTCCGAGTGAAAGTTAAACATATTTCTTCGCCTTGGTCTTTTGCAGACAGCTGTAGATACCAGGAAGGCTACCGGCAGCTCAGTAAGACAGAGGGAGTGAACTATTTGGTACAGTTGTATTATTTTTATCGTAAGGAATTAAAATTCCTTCACATAAACTACATCACCTTTTACTGACACTGCAATGAGCCTCTTGATACTTGATCTACTGAAAATGCACTCTTCTGATAAGCAACAAAACTTATATATATATATATATCCAATGCAAAATGTTTTTTCATAATCTTTGCAGTTTCTCCTTAGTTGTGTAGAACTGAAGCTTCTGTAAAAACGTTACTTTGGTAGGATATTTGATGTATACACTACTGACTTGATTGGACGGTAGACTAAATTCAGAAAGGCCTTAGATACTGCAATGCAAATTATCTCTTAAAAGGTTAAGTGCTTTTTAAGTACTAAAAAAAAAGAGAAAAACTATTACCAGAAATATGGTTTTAAGAGCCTATATTCTGAGTATTTCTTTTCCAAGGACCATGTCCCCTTGACCCCCTTAATCGCTCTTTGAAAATACCTTTCTGGCTTTTAAAAAATATATTCTGCTCAACATGGAGAAAGCCAGAAATGATGGGAAAGAGTAAATTCAACTAGTAATTTAAGGTCGATGTTCTTCCAGTTTTGACCCCAGGACACGGGCAGTCAGTGGATATCTCTTTAAGACCATTTTCTGTGTTGTTTCGAAGCCTTTGTGCACGTGTATTTGTATCTCTCCTTATGAGGAAAATGTTTTATAAGCAAACTCTGAACTACTGCAACCAGTGACAGCAAACAAAGCCAGAGCATTGTGCTATTCAGCACATGTGGCTATTTGGGGGTAAAAGGTTTCTGAAGACAATGTTAAAATGTATACATCATGAAAAGAAGAGTTGATGGTCTGTGTGCCAAAATCCTTCTCATGAGGTTTGCAGTGTGCCCTCTTGCTCACACACACACACACACACACACACACTCCCAGAAACACTTTGCCTAATGAAATTTGCTGTCTGGTTGCCAATTTTTTACTTACTTAATTCTAACTTAACCATATGCAGCAGCTGTAATTTATTAAATGCACAGAGCCAAAAGAGAAAGTGAGACAGTGCAAGTTGGACACGTGACACAAAATCTTTCAGAGCTTTGACAACATGATTGCTCTGACTCACAAGAGGGCTTGTAGCGGCAACTTTCATTCGCTACGACAGTTCCTTTCATCTCTTTATTCACTACTGAGGAACCCTGTGAGATTTACTCTCAATGACACTGATATTCTGAGAACACAGAGAGAGCACCTTTGGTTGAGTTAGACCAGAGTCATCCTTCCCGTATCTTGAGTGAAAATCGACAATAATAATGACCCCACAAAGTTTGGTGAGACTACTTTGACAAAAAAATATCTCTATAAAGAGCCTAGTGCGTCCCTCTTGGCCTTTATAAGGATGCATCATTAAAATGACTGTTTAAGTCACACAGAACAAAGATGTACACTTCACAGTGACTTAAGAAATCAACAGCTCTGTTTTCCTTACCAGCCTTGCGGAGGACCCCTATCTGGGAGCCAGAGATGGCGGCATAGTTCTTGTCAGTGAAGACTCGGATGGTGACGCCTCTCTTATGCAGCACAAGTACAGCTCTGCTCAGGTCCATGTTGGAAAAGGCAAAGATGCACAAGTCCAGAGAGGAGGAAGCAGACAGGATGTGTTGGAGAAGACGGGAGAAAGAGGTCTCTATACCATGAGGCAACGAGCAGAAACAGGAACTGAAACACACACAAAAAAAGGGAGAATGTTAACCACTGTATCACCTGCTGGTCTCCGTAGGGTAAACTAAATGTGTTTTCTGTTGGTTTATTTCACCTTTCAACATGTTTGTCCAGAAATTATGAAAAACCACTGCCAGGTTATAAAAGTTCTATATAGGAACAAAATCTGAAGAGACTGTTAAATAGTCTTCAAGATGGCAAACATGTATATAACCCCACAGGTCTTGCACATACTTAAGTTTAAATTTGGCAATCTAGGCAAAACTTTACATTGAAAGACTGAAATGAAGGGTAATGACTAAATCCACTTACTGCAAGCATCCGCAGGCAGTGAATATTTCCATTAGTGACATTTATCAAAACAGAAAATAACTAGAGAGAATCATATGTGGCTTCCGTTTACTTGGTACAGTGATTATGATTCACTTACCGAGGTAAAGAGGGAGTGAAGATGTGCTCCACGCAAGCAATTTCCGAGGGAAAGAAGAGGACTTCATTGATGATTCTTTCAGGTCTGAGGCGACGGAGGAACCAGCCAATCAGCTCCAGACTGACAGAGATAGCCACCACACCTAGAGTGACCACCTTCACTGTCCACATCACTGAAATTTACAATATAATGATGACAATACAATGCATTTATCTCATTACAATTGTAAATTGTTTATGCAAGTTTTGTCTTACAAGACTTGAAGTGAACATTTTCAGGTTTAAAATTTCAAACTTTGCTTGTACCGTCTGTCTTGCATGTGTGTTTCATTGGACTGAATCTTACCAGGTTCTTAAGTTTAAGGATCTGCTGTATTTCCTTGGTTAGGCCATTGTAAATTTAATACCTGGTTAGATACATAATTAAATATGTAATTAGTAGTAGTCTGTTTGAAGATGATGTTGGGGAAGCGTAACAGACATATATTACCATTTTCTGAACAAAGACAAAAACCTCTATTGTGAAAATAATAAGCAGCACTATCAGCTGTGTGGATCCAGGACCTAGGGATTGATGTAACTGATGATCAATGGGAGCCTATGGTAGCTCTGGCGCACACCTATTCCCTTCCATATGTGCAAGACATCATTTTTTACAATCAAAGATTCTACATAGAGCCCACCTCACTTATGCAAAACGGGTAAAGATTTATCCAAGCAGACCTGATTGTTGTAACAGATGTAAACAGTCACCAGCGGACGACATGCACATGCTTTGGTCATGTCCTAAACTGTCACTGTTCTGATTGGTAATATCTAATACACTTGGGGAGGTTTTAGGCGGCATTGTTGACCTTGCCTCCTAACTGTCCTCTTTGGAGTCCCTCAGATCCTGGACCAGCAGTTCAAAATGAGTCATTGCTTTTACAACTTTACTAGCAAGGAGGCTTGTTGTCTTTAAATGGATACATCCATCTCCTCCCATTCACAATGGATGATGCATGAAATATTAAGCTGTATCAAACTTGAGAGTAATAGATTTTCCCTTAGAGGTCCTTCAAAAATCTTCAACAAAACCTGGCAACCTTTTCTGGACCATAATGACTCTCTTGGTATTAATGACGAATAAAATAACTAAATGAATGCTGAGCAGCACAACCCCCCTCCCTTTTTACGCTGTTCCATGTTTTCACTGTACTGTACTTACAAACGGCCCCCTTCTCTTCCCCCCTTATGTATGTGCATGTGTGAGAGTGTATAAGTATGTGTTGGGGTATAGGATGGGTCCTTGGGGTTCGTATTTTTGTTTTTTTCACAGTTGCGTTTTGCCAAAAGTTGACACATTGAGCGTGTATAACAATACCGTTTTGTTTGTTCTTTAAATAAAAAAATACAGACCGTATCATTTTGCAAGTTTGTACTTTAATATCTCTGCAAAACCATTACTATATCTGTGCAATAAAATTGGAAAAAAAGAAAAAAATAAGCAAATTAGTATTTATTTATAATTAAACCAATGATTGTTGCCATGTTTACTAAATTTAATTTTAATCTATAGGCTGCAGAAAAACTCTGTGAATGTTCTAACTATTTTCAACAAAAACACTTACAGCATACTGTATATTGGTTTATGAAGTCAATACATTACGTAACCAAGTACACTACTTAAGTACAAGACTAAGGTATAGTTCTGAGCCACTTAACTTTAATTTTATTCATTTTAAAATAGAGTATATTTTCATTCAACTAAATATATTTGGATAGCTTCAGTTGCTAGTAACATTTAAGAGTCAGACAATGACAAAATGTATACAGTCAGAGTCAGAGTCTAATATACAATCAACCAGTAAATTACATAGTATTTTTATTAGTTAAACCGCCCTTCAGAATATACGGTAGTGAAAATTGGCTCCGCTTTCAAATACATACTGATATAATAAAAGGTCTGTCGTTACACTAAGTACTTTTTTGTATTCGGTGTAGGTTATATTCTGATGCTATTGTTCAACCCCTGTGCATGCAGGACTTAGTTTTACAGTAGCCGTTTGCAAACCCCCTTCTTTTACTGCATTTGTTATGCATCAAAATTTCACAGAAATATTTTTTTTTGTGTGAAAACTTTGCGTCAACATCAGCCTGGATCTGTCTTTCAGCACTTGTATGACAAACAATAGCTCACTGTATCTGATAACCAAGCAAAGTAAACATAAAGTACTGTTACTTAAACTAATACTGATAGCACGATATTTTTCTCGTTCCACAAGGACACTGGACATAAGGTCTTGCTAATTTTTTAACGTTATCACACAATTTTAAAATCAGGTACTCAGGAGATAAGGAGGAAAACGCTATTTAAACCAAGCTAACAACCTAAACGGTACAGGAGTCAACTCGGTAGGAATGCAAAGCATAAAACACAGAGTACTTTTCAGGTTAAAGATGCAGTTTTCTATCAGGTAACGTTACACACCTTAGCCTTGCTCCTGTCGCGCCACCACGCGGGAAGACAAACTGTGGCAGACACTCTGTCGTCACTGCTAATCAACTTAACTGACAGGTCATTCAGCCAATGAGACTCCGCGAAGCGCACACGCTCTCTTCCAATTATTTAAGGAGAAGAGTTGCCGGTGCCGGGCCTTCAGCAAGCCTTTTCCTCATTAGCACAACGTGTGTTTCCACACCGAAAGGTAAACAAGACTAAACTTTTGTTCGGTAGCACTAAACAGTCACGAAGTGTGTAATATCTGCGGCCAGTCGAACAAGGATGTTTACTCACTGATTACATTTAAGTTGTCTTTTTATTTCGAAGCGATTTGTGATGGTCATTCGTAGAGATCAACAACAAACATGCTAAAGTTAGCCTGCTAACTTTGGTTGCCAACAATATGGTGCAACAGCTTCTGTTTGAAGTTGCTTTCTAGTCTTCTCACATATTTTGTCTTATATGTCCTGCTTGTTGAAGCTGCCGTGTTTTTGTCTTTTTCGCACACAGACTTGTTTGTGTACAATGGGTCGCCGCAAGTCCAAGAGGAAGCCCCCTACTAAGAAGAAGATGACAGGAGATCTTGAAACTCAGTTTACGTGTCCTTTCTGCAACCACGAGAAGTCATGTGATGTCAAAATGTACATTCAGTCCCCCCAAATACTTATACCAAGACAATATAACTTCACATTTAACTATTTGTTTTCTAAGGTGATGGTGTCGACTTTTATCTTACTGTCTCTGTCAACAGGGAGAGGAGCAGAAACACCGGGATAATATCGTGCACAGTATGCTTGGAGGAGTTCCAGACCCCCATTACCTGTATCCTCATTCAAACAACATCGTTACATTCTCTTTCTCACATAGTCATCAAACGATGACCGCTATCTATTTTAACAAATAAAACATTTACTTTATTAACCATGGCTTAAGACTTAGTTTTTAGTCTTGCTAACAATGTTTAACCTTATTAATCTAAAATAACCACTTACAAGATTTGGCAGGCACTTTTAGGACATTCCAATTTTTATTTCAAAATACTCCGAAATACTTGTCAGATGATCAAAAACTCTTGGCACTTTTTTCAGTAAGTTGCCTTTACTGGTTTTAGCAAAACAAGGCAACATAATGCTGTTCTAGAGTGTAATTGTTAGTGTCCTTTGTAAATAGTATGTAGGCAGACCAGAAGCAAAAAAGGCATGATACGGAGTGATCTTGCATAGGCTATTTTCAGTCTGTTCACACCAGTAGCGCATTTTTCCACATTGTTCCACAGGTGATTCAGCTCTTTTACTCATATGTAATCACACATGGAGCTGATTTAGCAAATTATAATGGAAACATTTTTATGTGGTCCTGTATAAGTAGGCCATCGCTTATCTGCTACAATGGTGATTTGTGATGATTTGAAGGGAGTGGCTTCTCTCCTGCCTGTGTATGTGAGTGTGTTTGCTCATCTTTCTTGCTGTCTGTAATCGACTCTATTGACTTTTAAAATGCGTCATCAGAAGGAAAGTTACAGACAACCGACAGTTAACCTTATTGCCACCAAATCAATTGTGACTGGGCAGGGTTTCAGACGGAGCCAGTTTCAGGCTGAGTGTCAGCCTGTTACACCTCAATTCAATCTCCTCCTGCTCTCTGTTAGCACTTATACTGTAATCTAATATAACAAATTCTACAGTTTAGTTGTTTGAATTTATGTTTTTGTTCCCTCATGCATTTTTTTCTCTCGTATGAGACCCTAAAAAGTAAAAAATAATGGTTTTATCACAGCTCAAACTATCTGTGTAATTTAAAAGCAGCTGTGGTACGGTGGTGAAAAAGTTATTTTATGATCACAAAGTCCTGAAAAAAAATCACTATTAATACAGTTTATTCATGGCAGTAAAGGTGAAGTATGTCCTCAGTCTCTTACCAGGGCTTACCTTGGTGCTTCACTGATGTGGATTTTAGATGTGGGAAACCTTACAACACATTTGCATAAGAAAGATCATGAGGGACATTTGCATTTTGACAGCCAAGGCCAGCTTTAAAAAGAGACACAGGCTATTAGTTTTCAATCAGCTGTAATCATGTGACTTAAACTCTGCTTGAAGGTCATGATATCATGAATGACATAACCTCATGACAACTCTCCTTACCCGTGTAAGCTGGAAGTCAACCTTGAGTTAAGAATACTTTGTCCGAGGATTTTATTAGCCTTTCAGATGACACTTTAACTGCCTTTCATATCATTAACACATTGCAGGTCATTTTGTCGGCATTTAAAAAACATTGTTTTATTGTATCGCTAAGGCACTGAAGTCTGACTAGTGTCATCATTTCCGTATGGAACCCAAGTGGATTCTTGTAAAAGGAGCACGACTCTCAGTACATCAGAGTAATCTTGTAATTTTACTTCTTGTAAATAATGTAGTGTTCGGCTGTAGCTTGCATTTTTTTCCCCTTCTTTATTTCCCAAATTCATATTATAAAGCATGATAGAAACTCTAAGGCAACAGAATTCCCTTTTTTCCTTAATTCATTGCTCTTCAGATCTGTCAGAACCAGTTGACGTATACAGTGACTGGATAGATGCCTGCGAAGCAGCCAATCAGTAGCCCTCATGGAGCTGGGTACCATTCAGGAACTGGATGAAGATGTAGCTGGTGACCATGGGCCCATGACAGTCAAGCTGGTCGAAGGATGTCTATGAAACTTTTACTATTTAAAGGTTTCCATATGGTCACTTGAGCTCTACAGCTGTGTGAACGGCAGTTTCTCTAATGAAGACTTCAGCAAAAAGCAACTCTGAAGTTTTCCTGTGGTCTTTCAACTTCTCCACTTTCTGTTTTAGCCACAATTATAAAACTTCCTGCAGAGATTTATGACATCATTTGTTGTAGAAGTCTAACCTTTTTTAGCTTCACCCATTGAGCAGGCCTTTAAGTTATCAATATTTCCTTTTCTCTTTTTATTCTTTTGGGTGATTTTCAAATATCCTTGAGAAGCAGCCTTTTATGAAATACATTTTATTTGGTGTTTAACTTTAAGTTATAAATGGTTACATCAGTATAATTTTATACAAAGGTCTTCTCCTGGCACTTTTAATGTGAAAACATTTTTTTTGAACTAGTGTGATAGGAAAAAGGTGTTTGTGTATTTGGCTCTGGACTGAAAGGGTTAAAAACGGAGAATACTCTTCTCCATTTTCCATCATTCTCTGACTCTAGTCGCAGGGCCTCAATTTCCAGGTAACCTGCACAGTTCTGGTGTGGTGTCACAGGTTGTGTTCACAGCAATACCAACCCACCTCTCCTCATCCTCAGATAGTTGTGTTACAACATTAGGTCATTCCACTGGCGAGAGGAATGGACATTCAAAAGTTTGAATTGTTCTGAAATAATTGTTTTTCTTCCGTTGATTGTTTTTAGCTTATATGTGTAAGAAATAAAAATGTACAAGAATCTCAAATGTTCATTAAGTACGTATGTATAGAATAGCGTAACCTTATTCTGAAATCAAGCAGTAACATGTTACTTTCCTGTAAAACAGCCATCAGTGTTGAATAGAAAGCGAGCTGTCCTCATAAACATGAACTTGATAAGTGTGACCTTTGGAATAAAGGAGCAGTAAGACTTGATGCTATTAAGTGTTTCTTGGTTTTCATTTTTCATTTTTTTTTCATTGTAACAATTTCGTTGAACCAGCAATCAAAAGATCTAAAAAAAACCTGACACATTCATTTCTTTTATAATTAAAAGTTGATTGTTAACCTAGAGATGGTTAAGTTGAATGTTACAGTCTTATTATAGTCTTTTTATTTTATTTTATTTAAGGGGAAAAGGAAAGCAAAGGTAGTGATTAGATCAGACACATGACACACACCCTGCACTGTGCTGGACACCACCAGCTGGTGACAAATCAAGAAGGACAACCTCCGTCTTACAGTTTGGTTTGAGATGAATGATTCAAGAAACAATGATTAATAAATAAAATGGTTTTAAACATCATATTCACAAATACTTCTACAGGTGTAATCCCAGAATAATAACCTTTGATTACTCAGCCTTTTGATGTGTTAATGTTAATAAAAATTGAGAAGGGAAAAGAATAGACTCTGCTTCCAAATGTGAGGTTTTTATTTGAGGTTGTATTGTTCCACTGTTGTTCATTATACATAGGTATAGTCAGCCATAAAAAAAAGTAATTTTTAACTGAATGAGTAATGTATTATCTCGTGCTAGTGAATGGACAGAGAACCATTAAAAGCACCTTTTAATAATTACAGCCCATAAAATCAAAGGTGTCAGAGACAGTGGCAGTTTCAAAGTAAAATTTTTAAGTAAAGTAAAAGCTTCTCATATGCTCTCTTGTGGCATTTGTGACCATGACACTTTTTTGTATAGAAGTCCAGTATCCATTCATCCCCACAGAGCACAGGACGCAGCAGATCACAAATGAAAGAAGACACAGTGTGGCAAGGCTGTGCACAAGGCAGTGCTGAGTGATAATAGATGAGATGTGGAGTGCCTGCCTGGGCTCTCCACCCAGGAAGAGTGTGTCCATGCATACGCGCACTGCTCTGTGTATTGTGCTTGATGATGGACCCCAGCTGGAGAGGTATTGCCGACGCCTTATGAAACATGCTGGAGGATGATTACAATGGAGAATGATTATCACTTAGTCTCTCATCTGTCTCTGCACGTCCCCTCCCACTCCCTCCCCCTCTCTTCTATTTCTCGCTCCTTCTTTCTCCTCTTCCATTCAGCACGCGAGGTCAAGTGTCACTCCATCTCCGTTGTCAAGGCTGCCAATCACCCACACAGTGAGTGCAAGGCAACTGTTGCCAAGGAAACAGAGCAATTCGGTTGCTAGGCACCTGGAGCTGTGCTCACAATAGTCATTTTGTTGCTTAGAAGCACACACACACATGCATGCATACACAAATACACACAGAAATGGCTTGCCCAATCAACAAGTTCACACACCGTCAATGTGGAAATTTGTACAAATTGTAATTACATACTGTGCTAATAAATAAGAGATTTGCTTACACAGTAGTAAGAAATCATGGAATAGTAAATGATAAGAGTGTAATTTATCATGGGCACATTTTGCAAACAGATGCTATTATATTGCTGAATTTGCAATGCAGTGTTGATTTTCTAATTTATAATACTTAGCAATAATGCTAATGTACCAAAAATGTGATTCAGTAAGTTTTATTCCAACACCTTTGCTACCTGATTAATCAGCATGCCCTGACGTCCAAGAATTCTTTAGACCCACACCTCAACTTGATCAATAAAGAACATAAACATCCATCAACCCGGCTAAAAATAGTTACCCATAAAATCAATCAACCCCTTATTTCCCTACTGGCTCATGCACCCTGTGAACCAAGCTGCAATATGTGTGCATTCACATATAGGCGGATCCATCTGTATGCTTGTTTTTATAAGATCCATCAATCCCTTATTTTACCACTGCCATGTAGATCATATGAATCCTCATGCAGTTTATGTACCTGTGTGTGTGTGTGTGTGTGTGTGTGCGTGTGTGTGGGTCTGAGTCTTCTTCATGACAGCCAATCAGTTGAGCCAAATGCTGAAATGTCAGTAACGGGTGCATGCCTTGACATGTCCTCATGTGTTACTGTCTCCTGTTGCTGCTGCAGGCATCAAACTCTCACACATTTTTAGCAAGAGCCGGGGAGTCAAAAATAGGAGTGCAAGAGTAGTTGGTTGGTGGTGCAGTGGGAGGATGGTTATGCACAGTTATAATAAATCATCCGATGGAGTTGCAGTCATTTATGTGCAAGGACCCACAAAAAATTCTGAATTTGGCACTAATTTTTTGCAAATTCATAATTTTTGGTCCACTGTGCGGAAAATGTGTGAAGGGCTGTGAAAGACACTCATCAACTGATAAGATTATAGGCTCACTTGTGTGCACGACTGACTGACAAGGGTATGCAATCAAGAAGGTTTGGAATTAACGTCTAAGCCTGAAGACTTTTGTGTTAAGCTCCCTGAACTAATTCTCGGGGGGGGGGTTTTAGCTTAACAGCACGCTGCAAGTCCTCCCCGCCAGCGCATCTGCAGGAGAGACTGAATCTGGCCAGCGAAACAAACTCATTTCCTCCACAGGTGTAAAGAGTGACATGGTTGATAAACCTACAATGATAAAACCTTTTCAGTGGCTGGATTTGATTCGGCTAGCCCTGATTGTGTTCTATTAAAAAACCTGTCTGATTGAACAAAATAAGCCCTTTCCCCATAAAAAGTCACCTCTGGGTGCGGAATTTAAAAACCACCCAATGTCTGTGTCGCCTCCTCAGCTTTGCTTTATACCTTTATACGTGTCTGCCTGGTCTCTGCCAATGTACTCTCCTAAATACAGCTCTGCTTTTGGTCCCATGTAGATGATAAGGCTTCCACTCGACTACGCGTATTCTCAAGCAATAACATCCACATCTGTATTATCAACCCAAGAATACCCGTGGTCGAGACCGGAGCAAAGAGGCCCACCTCCTCCCCTCCATTCCTTTCTTCTGTTAGCTCTGGAGCTCTTTCTCCTCTTCTCATGCATCCCTTCAGCTCCTGCACTTCTGAATAAAGATTGCAGAGTGGAAGGAGGAGAGGTCTGCGCGAAGGCAAATTCTTTAAGGGCTGCACCTAGGATAAAATAAACAAGAGATCATGTTTTATCTGGAATCAAAATGCAGCACTGTTGCTAAGAGGTTGTAAAACACATTTCATGCACGCTTCAAGTCACATCTAGAGCTCGTTGTTGGAGTAAAAAAGCCGATGCACTAGCCCCCCCACCACCACCACCACACACACACACACACACACACAGATTTACACACAGGCAGCCTGCTATGCATCTTTACCTGAGCTGCACCAAGTAAACAGATTGCACTGCCAACAGCCAGTCCCTCTGCTCTCCCTGGTATCAAGCAACCATTTAGCCAAGCGCTGAGGGAGAGGGCAGGCTCACCAATTATCAAATAGGTGTCAGTGTGTGTTACACTGCGCTGAGGGAAGAGACTGATTACCAAACAGATGTTCAGCCCTCACCTCCATCCCCTCCTCCTCACCTCACGCCTTCCTCCATTCCTTTTACAATTCCTTACCCCCCATCTCTCTCTCTCTCTCTCTCTCTCGCTCTCTCTGTCTACCGAGCTTTGTCTCCCCTCCTCTCTCACTTCCGCTCTCCCTGGTACGCCCCCCTCCCCCCCCCCCCACGCACGCGCTTTCTCTCTTCCTCGGTCTGTCCCATGGAGAATAAGCCTCTTCCCCATCCACACTTGCCAATTAGTGACTCAGTAGTTGTCAATCAACAGCTGAGGAGGAGAGAACAAGAGAGAAGGAGAGTCACTGGGAGAAGGAGAGGTGGGTGGTGGGGAGAGGAGGAGAGGAGGGGATTTCATCAGCACCACAGACAGCTCCCCCTGGAAAACTCAGGCTAGTTCACGAACATGACTTGACTGTGTCTCTCTTCCTCTTTCTCACTTGTTCTTGCTTTCCCACCCTTAACCTTTCCCCTCTAATCACTGTAACCCCCCCCCCCCGCCTCTGTCATCTGTCACACTCTTGACCTGCATTTAACCCTTTTATGCCCCCTTCTTGCTTCCTTTTCCTCAGAACAGCTTGTATATCTAACAAGATACGTATGCTATAGGTCCCTCTCTGCATCTCTTTACCCATCATGCCCTGTGAAGCCATAAAGTTCCAATTGCCACTGACCTCTCACCTCTCTCACACCTGTGATTGTCTACATCCCAATCTGCTGTCAATGCAAAGGAAGTGCCGAAAACGAGCAGAAGCCATCACGCTGAGAAGATCTTGACATCCGTCTCCCTCATTACCTATACTCCTCTAGTCCTCTCTCTCCTCATCTCTCTCTTTCTCCTCGCCTTTTGCCTCTTCCTCCATCCCAACTGTCCATGTCTGGGCTGCTGATGATGACAACTCAAGTGGACGCGTCTTCTGTTCTCACCAAGAGCTGTGAAGAGATGTACGTAGGTGTCAGAGATCTGGTGTAAAAATACACCCTGCTGCCCTCTTCACTACACAGGACCGCTCTCTGTCTGCTCGGTGTCACTGGAATGTCTTCGTCTAATTTGAGGGCATGCTTCAGTGTAGTTTTAGCTCTGTGTGTGTGTGTGTGTGTGTGTGTGTGTGTGGGCTATGACATACAATGGGTGTGTCTGAAGATGCAGTTTTCAATGTACGGACCAGGCCTGCTTTTGTCACCTCAGTTTTACTTCTCCACCCCACACTTTGACAACTATTTTTTCAGAAGAAAAGATGTATGGACTGGATAAGAACTTTGTCCCGTGGCAAAAGACATCTGGTTTGCATTTATAAGAAAATCCATTTCCTGAATTGACTTGATTGAAAGTGGACTGGCTCCAGCTGGAGGGCCTAATAAAGAAGCAGTCGGTCTGTGTTTCATGTTTATGTCTGAGGCAACAGACTTATCAATCCTTTAATGTACCTGGTGTTTCAAATAGGATGCAGAGACACAACTCTGGCTGTGCCAGAGGCAAAGACAAGACAGGCTTGAGATGGAGACAGAGACTGAGCGGACGCCGGGCTGCTGCTCGCACATTACTGCTTAATTGCTTGGAACTAAAGGCGCTGTTATGAGGATGTTTATGCTTATGCCTGCAACAGCAAATCTTTCCAGTCATTTTGGCTACACAGTGGAGCCTAATAGTCACTACCCAGACAAAAATAAGTAAATAAATAATTAAATAAATAAAAGAACGAATGACCCCGTGATGGCTTTTGCAACAAATCCTGCCTAGAGTGCAGAATAAGAAACTATCCACTGAGCCAATGGCCAAACTTTCAGTGACAAACTTAACAGAGACACTTTGTTTTTCTAAATCTTGCTGGGCCTAAATGCATACAGGCTCCAGTTGGCCTACTAGCCCAGATAACCAGACAACCAACACGCCACTGTAAAATTGTAGATAGCCAGCACCTGTCTTCTACGTGACAGGCTTGGATATTAAGCTTTCTTTGTTTGTAAATACATCCGCTTCCACTCACAAGGAGAACCCAGTTCAGAGTGGCAAGCGTGGATTGAATCTTTAACCCTTTGCAGGGAGTGTGAAGGAGATTTTTCTGAACCATCTTTGTCTTTCATCTAACAGGCTACATAGCAGGAAGACACGCTGACACGCCGCTGGTTCAACATTAAGCTGCGTGCAGGTGCATTTCTCGTCAAGTCATTTGATAGGAACTTGGGAGTGATGCTGGTGGGGCCAACCTGTTTAGTTATCAAATCATCCAGCGTGCCAGCGAGACATTGATCGGGCGTTAATCCTATGTCATGCAGTGCTACAAACCGGCTCCCGGAGCTTCAATCTACAAGTCTTGTTTTCCCCACTTCAGAGATTATCATCACATAGGCTGTCTCCAAATATCAAGACAGTCCAAAGTGATGGGACCCCGAGCAACGCCGCGCTGTGACCTGTGGGGGGGGGGGGGGGGGGGGGGGGGGGGGGGGGGGGGGGGGGGGGGGGGGGGG
>JAQNCA010000024.1:18090712-18130739 GCA_029783725.1 Acanthurus tractus | reverse complement strand
CCCCCCCCCCCCCCCCCCCCCCCCCCCCCCCCCCCCCCCCCCCCCCCCCCCCCCCCCCCCCCCCCCTCTTATTTTTAACCCCCCCCCCCCCCCCCCCTCAAAAAAAAAACAACAAAAAAAAAAACCCCAAAACGCTTTTCATGGCAAAATAACTGCGGAAAATATTGAACTTACCGCCATGTCCACCTTTATGTCAGCTCCCCCCGAAGAAGCCGCTCCATATGCCATACATTGTATCCATGCTGAAGTGTGAGAATAGGCTATACTGTGCGGGGAAACGCCCCCCCACCCTCCCTCTTCCTCCTCCTCCTTCTCCTCCACCCCGCTATCCCTTTCTCTCCCGTGCGCTTCTCCTCCTGCTTGTGGGGGAATCACATAACCACTCCTTGTTTTTCCATTCTCATCGAGGGAGGGATGGAGCGACGGAGCCTATGCAGCAGCATCCAGCATCCCATGCAACTCAACTGCAACCTCTCACCTCCTCCTCCTCCTCCTCCTTCTCCTCTACTCCTCCTCCTGCTTACTCGTTCTCTCTTGCCCATGCCTCCGTCCAGCCCTGACGCCGAGGAGCATGCCCTATAGTGCAGCGGTTCCCAAGCTGGGGTCCGTGGACCACAACGGGTTCATGATGGAGCTCCGGTAGGCCCCAGTAAAACAAATAAATAAACAATAAAGCTTGTGTCATTGAAAAAGCGTGTCAGAGTCACTGACTGCAAATTTACCTTATGAATATCAAAATACACTCTAGTACTTATTAAAATACTGATTATTTTGTTCCTCTCTGTGAACTGATGGGGATAGAGCCCTCCAAAAAGAACCCATCAAACAGCACCTTTGGGATCTATGGTTTGTATTTCCTGAATGTTTTGATGTTTTGTGTTTCCTCTCTCACAAGAAAATGTATTTTACCTGTTCCATGATGGTTCTTTTGTCCCCAGGGTGACATCATCATATGCAATGGTAAAGTAAGATTGTGTTTTGTGACTCATACTGTCTTTCCTATAGTCTCAATAATGGGGTCAGAGAGACCTGAAAAATTACAATGCAATCCTGTGCAACAGCCATGCAATAAATAACTAAAGCCTACTGCCCTTCTCAGGCTTACTATGTTATAAAATATTGCTTAATTTCCATTATTTCTTTGACAGTATAAAGATAGGCTATGTGATGCTTTTGATCAAAAACCCATAAATGTATATCAGGAACACAATATGATAGACTCAATAGTGGTTGTAGTATTGTAATATAATGCGTCCAAAAGCAAGAGCAAAAGCAAAAGCACACACTTGAAATTTTTCAAATTACACTTTAAAAATGTAATACTGGGCTGCTGCATTACATATATTTGCATTACAATTATTTGCTCTACATTTTATTAATTTATTTTAAATATGTCTTTGATTTCTATTTTTATAAAAAATCCTTTGTTCCCACTTCTTGCATCTGTCTTTTTATGTTTTTTTTCTATCATGGCGCACATAACAAGGTTATTTAATTGCTATTATTATTTTTGCTATTTTTATTTTATGCTTAATCATGTTGCTGTGTTCACTCCTGTATAGATGTCTGAAATGTGTCTATGATAATATATAAAACACTGAGGAAAAAACTCAGATCCACAAATAGAGGAACATCATGTTTGACAAAGCCACCACTCTGTCATTTGTGCTGAAATCGCAATAAGCTGAAATCGGACTCAGTTTGTGTCCAAAATGGTGTTTCCTACAGGGTTTTAAAGGGGGTTTCTGCATAGCCTGTAGTGAGTGTTTGTCAGTGTTCAAGTGTGTGTGTGTGTGTGTGTGTGTGTGTGTGTGTGTGTGTGTGTGTGTGTATGTGTGTGTGTTATTCATCCTAATCCAGTCTCTTGGGATCTCTGTATCCGGTTGATGGTCTTCCTTAGCAGACATGCTGGATGGGATTGATGGTAAGGCCCTTTATAATCCTCTCCTCATCTGGTGGCCTGTAAAGGAGCTGCCCCTGGAAACCCAAACCCTGTGTGTTGGTTTGTACGAGTGCTGAAGGCACAGTAACTCCAAACAAGCTCCATACAAGAGCTAACTTGGCTTTTTTCTTAGTTATAAATTGTTTTTTAATCCTCCTCTATTTCTTCTCTTCTCCTCCTTCTTGCTCTCTTTTTTTTGGTCAGAGATGTCTGAGTTAGAACCGCAGACAGACAGCAAACATGTAAATTTGATGTTTGAAAGCCCAAAAGGCTGATGCTGTAAGGCATTGGAGCCTTCAAGGCCATATAAAACCGACAGCATATTTTCTCAAATTCTCTCCCTCTCTCTTCTACTCTCCCTCTTACTCTCTCTCTCTCTTTCCCAACACACTCAAACACAGTGTTAATGGCTTCATAATTGTCAGAGGCAGACCATTGAGCATAATCAGGAGACTGCAGCAAGGCGAAGACCAATATTTGTAATTTACTATGACAGATAGTACATTTTTATTACCCAGGGGCTGCTGGTTTGTTTTGGGATGCGATAAACCACTCTCATCCACAGACTTTTTATCTCTCTCAGTTCACATATCACACTCTTTCTCTACATTTATTTCTTTCTATCTCTTTTTCTTTCACTCTCTCTCTCACACACACACACACACAAAAACACACATATACACCCACATACACACACACACACACAGACTGGTTCAGCCCCAGACGGTGTGTAACCTCATGGTCAGGATACCAAACAGACAGACACTGACTCAGGGAGCAAAGTTCAGCCCATCAGAATCACAGATACACAGCCTCAAGCAGACCTACGCTTACACACAGTCACTCATATATCTTCCTCTAGTATTTCACTGAAATGTCACAGGACAGTTTGGTTTGGTGGTGAGATCCTGTGTTGTTTTTTTGCCATCCTAATAATGCTTTTTGTTTGGAAATACAACTCTTGAAAGTGTCGCAATAACTTACATCTTTCTTTTATCATTTAGCCCCAAACAACTCTGACTCAAGTGACATCACTTAAGAACATTAGCTGGATTTCACACAGCTTCCTCTGGGGCCATGCATGACTTTTTGTTTTAAGCATATTCGCAAATACAGTAGTATTCCCTCAGACCTGTAAACATCTTTGCTTTTTTTATTTTTCGGAATTAATATTTTCTTCCACACAAGGTAAGCATGCACCATGCGCTGGCACACATTACGCAAGGACCATCACTCTATCTCACGTCACTCCCATTCATTTAGGTTTGGCAGCACTTAAAGTAAGTGATGTGTGATGTGGAGGCGCCCAAAGCAAATACAAATCTACTTTTGTCTCATAGCAATGGCTTTAAACGTTTAAGGTGGGCCTGTCAAATAGGTATTACAAAAACATTAAATCACTGTAATTTGAAGCAGCATTTATAATTAAAAGCTCATTTGTACACAGTATGCTCAGATTTAGACAAACATTGAATGAATCACCAAAATGAGTTTCTCATTCATCTCTGATGAAGTAAACCCAGCCTGTTCACTTTAGTGACATGACATTTTATGAAATATCTTGTTTTCCCAGTGTGTAGCTCTGAGAGAAAATTACTCATGTCGAAAAACACTGATTTAACAGTCACAAGCCATTAGAATAACACATGTAAATTATTAAATTAAGTGGTTTTGCACTCTGATGCAGAACTTTAAAATGTCAGTGATTCATACTCTAATTGGAGTGGAAGGATGCTTGTGATGCTCGGTAGTCAGTTTCTAGGACTGGGAACAGGGAAACTGGCAATCAGGATGGATAAACTGTGTATGTGTGTGTGTGCGTGTGTGTGTCAGTGTTAACAGGAGAGACAAATAGGACACACAAATAGGAACAGAGAGAGAGAGGGAGGGAGAGAAGCAGGTGCATCACTAATGGCTTTTTAAAAAGGTTACAGCGTAGAGCTCTTCTTTTCTAATGGGGCTCCGGCTGTGCTTGAGAAGCAATTTCCGGAAAAGATAATGTTGTCGAGAGAGTGCAGAGAGTTCTCTTTGTGTGTGTGTGTGTGTGTGTGTGTGTGTGTGTGTGTGCACCTTGTCATTAACAAGACTGACAAACACAAACTCAAAGAAACACAAAGCGGAGGGTGGAGAGAGATTGGGGCAATTGAAAAAGAGAGAGAGAGAGAAGAGAGAAAGGGGAATTGCCTGTGTCTACATTTCAAAGTTACTGTGAGATTATATTACATTTGTTAGCTTGATGACTAATGCCTAATGTGTGCCAGCAGAGGTCCATAATGAAAAACATTTTTAAAACGCTCTTTACTGTTATCTCATATTTTTTTTTTAAATTCCTTCCATTCATTCAAAAATACTGAAACTGGTAAACTCTGAAAGTCACTCTATTTTTCCACTGTCTTCAGGTAGGCATGGTAAACACTGCCACCCTGTGTCCACAGCATGCGGCTACAGCTTTTCACTGAACTTGTCACACATCTTTTATTGACGTAGTTTATCCATAATCTTCTGTCATTATGAAAGTTGTGAACATACATTTTTACAGAGCTTCCTTTTTCCAGATTTATTGCAAATGTGCACCCATGATAATGAATTGAATCAGAACAAATTAAACATTGTCTACTAATTACTTTTAAAGCTGGGTAATTACCACTAAGGGGCAGTACTTTCCAACCTGCATGATACTTGTGTGTCTATATTAGAAAAGTGACAAAAGGTTACACACGCTACATCTGCTTGATTTAAGAGCTAATTTCATGTGTTAAGTATGCACATGTACATTAGTATGAAAGTGTGACAAAGCTCCAGTGTTTAAGCTCCTCAAAGCAGCTACAAAGATCTATTGCCTCCAGTATATGGGCCTTCCCACACAAGTTGGTCTACTTTGTGAAGAACATTTTCACATGTCTCAGTAGAAAAAGAACAGGTGTAAAAAATGAATATGAATAATGGCTGATTTGATTCAACTACTTCTCCCAATGGGAGTCTTAATAAATTCTAAATATTTTAGTAACAACTGTGTTTTCCCTGCTATTCTAGGTTTGACTGATGAATACATTTATAGCAGGCAAATACATCAGCCAGTATTTCTTTATAGTTAAGTAGCAGCAGGAAACACAGTGCTGGAATAACAGCAAAGATACATCCTTGCAGAAGTGTACAAACAGCACTTTAACAACAGCAAATTGAGTATAAAAAGGAATTCAGTCAGTATTTTGTGTGTTCATTTCAATTTATTTTGGTAAATAAATACAAAACAGACATTTTTAACATGAAAATAACATTATTTTAACAATAATGTTGTTCTCTACCTCTTCAGTTGTTTACAAAAAATTTAGACTGAAAAGTTTTACTATAGGTAACCTCAGAGCTATAATGAGCATCTTCTGCTTCAACAGGCATTGCTGTGTTGCCTTGGCAGGGGTCCTCTGACAGCCTTTAGTTACACACAAGCACAAGTGTGTAATTATAGCAGCTACTTTTGACAGTTTAACTTAAGAAAACAGACTGCCAAATTAACAGTTGTGCTGCCATACAGTGTGCTCATTATAAACATACACACACACAAATCCCAATAGTATACACATACACACACACACATATACACACACGCGCGCCTAATAAAAACATTGCAATTTCTTCTTTAAATAACTCCTTGCAAACTCACCTAGTATAACCTGTCTGCACTGTCCTTTTGAACTGAGCAGAGCCAAAGTAAGTTGTGAGCCAAACACACCAGTTGTGCACTGTTGAATTTCACACACTTCTCCACAGCGCTACATTCCTACTACAGACCAGGCTACTACTCATGTTCTTCCAAGACAGCTTTAGGTAGCTCCACACTGTTCACATAATTTGACCATAATGGTAATGTATAATATACTGTGTAAAGAAACCTATATACTGTACAAAACTATACAAAACTCAGAGGTCTTACCTCTGTGTTAAACATCGGTTCGGGCCCTTGGTTTTCTAAAATCAGTGTGAGAAAAGGGTGGCAGACTGAAGTAAGAAAATCTGAAAGTAACTGAACAGGACAGGTGGATGAACAGGAGCATCAATGACTGTTGCCATACTACTCTTATAAAACATTCATTTTGGGAAAGAGAGGGAGAAAATACAGACAATATGCATAAAATACAGTCACAAAATACACAAAATACAAATACAAAGAAATGGATGCTTTGATGTGGCAAGGGAAAAGAAAAAGAGACTAACAGGAACAAAGAACTCCACAGGGGAATAGGTAGAAAGTCAAATGATAAAACTTCCAAATATTTCACAGCATGGACGTAAAACCTACAGACACATCTAAACACACACACCTGAATAGTAAGTAGATAAAATATATTTGGAAGGTAGATGGAAATCTAGTTCAGTTCACTTCAGGGATGAATTATCTGATGCACCAAAACAAATGCGATATCACAAGCACATCTCTAGTGTGTATAAATTTCTCCTCTGCCACTTCACACAATATACAGCAAGAGACCAGACCCATGTCCCCCTAAACAAAGAAGGTACAACACAGTTTACCGAACACTAAATAGGTTCATCTGTGTTATAATTTACAAAAGTGCTTTCCTCCTTGACACCATCTCTTTAGTAAGTTTTTAGGACGGAAAAAAAAGTCTGTATCATCATATATAATGGTACCTGCATTTTGATTACATAAAGGTCTTTTTAAAGGTGTTTTTAATCTTGTCCTTTTTTCCATGTATTGTCCTGAGTGTTACAAAATGGTCTTTTGAGGACGATCCGCTAGTGATTGAGATTTTCTTCGATCATTGAAAAACCCTCGGCTCCGTTGAGTTTTTTGTTTTGTTTTGTTTTGATTAAGTGTTTTATCAAGTCATCATCAGCCCACAGTCTTCAGGGTCACTGTTGGGTCTTTGTGGAAAACAGGACAAGCAAATAGGACACAGTATTGCTTCAACAGCTCTGGCTTTGGCGAGTCTTTCATTGGTTCTTTTACACCTGAAAGAAAAAGTAGGCCATCTTGGAGGACAAACAGGAAACAACAGGACAAAAAGGACATGTATCCGTCTCCTTTAGGTCCGTAGCAGGTGACAGGTTTCAGCCATGCTTGCCATGTGCATGTTACTGTTCCGCCTCCTGTGATTGGTGGACCGTCAGACCTGGGTGGACTTGACCCGTCGGAGAGGATGCCGTCCCTCGGGGTGGGCAGGGCAGGGCAGGGGGCATTCGGAGGGCAGGTCTAGACTGCGCTGGTTAGGCAACGCCGTGAGGGGAGGAGCACATCGGGAGGGACGGGGACCGGGATTGGCTGATGGTCATGTGATCTCAGAATACGGTAGCCCTGGAGCCTAAGAGAGATACAAAAGTATAGGGGCAAGATTTGGTAAGGTAAAAACGGAGGAAAGTGAAAAGTGTAAAACATTCCAAAACATTTGGGAAGTAAAAAACTTGAGGGAACAGAGCAGATAAACTTGAAAGAGACAGCAAGAGACAAGAATGCAAAATGATGTGTCGACAGGAGATATGGTGTACAAAACAGAGATATCAGACAGTAAAAAGCATCTAGATCTCATCCATAAACAATGAGACATTGAAGGTTATCTATGAGGACAAAACAGAGTATATGTTGGCCTCAGGCACATTCAAAAACAAGCCTACAGCCATGCTAGCACTTTGGTGAAGCTGGATTTAGGCACGGAGATGCTTTGAGTTAATGCTGAGATCAGCATGCTAACTTGTTTACAATGACAATGGTAACATGCTGATTCATTATGTTTGTTCACCATGCCAGTTTAGCGTAGCAGCATGCTAACTTTTCCTGATTAATACCAAGACAGATGACAAAGCCATTAGTTTTACAGGCAGTAGGTGATTTGAAGAGGATATGTCCTCCCTCCCTCTTGTTAACAAAATCCCCCTTCTCCATCCTCAAGTAGCTAGTCCTACCAGATTTTATGACACTCTTAACAAATGTTGAGACATCCCACACACAACCACAAATTTCACCCTCATTTGGTGCTAGAAGAGAAGTTAAAGGATCAGTAAAATTATGTTTCATTCTTGGACCAAAGTGGTGAATAAATCAATTCTTGAAGCTGCTCACACAGCTAATAAACCTCAACAAAAGACACCTTTCAGTCAGGAGCAAATACACCACTGACAGACATTTAGTGGAACCTATTATCTCAGCTATTTTATTTACATTCTTCTGGGATAATTTTCCCCCATCCCTTACCTGGAGGCCACTTAACTTTTCTAGTGGACTCTCCACACGGGGCAGGCTGAGAAGAGGCAGCCCCATGGGGGGCTCTGGACGCTGCGGAGGCGGAGGTGTTGGAGTTGCAATCTGGGTTGGCTGGAAATTGTTGATCACACATGACACCTGATAGAAAGCAGAACGAGGAGGTCAAAAAAGGAGAGAGATCTGTTCCACTGAAGTACAACAGGGATGAATTTTCTGGTTTGCTAAATGCTCAGAGTGCCATGGAAACAGACAGTGAAGAGGACACTTACGGTATAAGAGAGGGAGATAAAAAAAGGACAAAGAAAGAAAGAAAGCTACAATCTTAGGGAAGCACCATGGGAGACACTTTGATCTTTAAAATTAATTCTGACCTTGGAAGTTTCTACCAGAAAATTGATTATGCCAAAAAGGTCTCAGACCGAATGACACTATATGAATGTGCCATGGTAAATATTCAGATTAGCCCATTCACATTTATAGGAGCAGAAAAGTGAATGTGTCCTCTTATCACACAGGTTCTTTTGCCTCAAGCTCCTGTAATCATCAGTCCATCCTCCCACCATCTCTGCTGCACCCACACCACTTCAACACCGCTCTGTCTTCAAAATCTTCCCTGATTCAATCCCTTCTCTCTTTATCAAAGCCTACAATCCTGTCCTTGAAACTGAGCCAGCTCTGTATTTAGTCGAAGTTAAGATATGAACTTAACTTTTTAGTGTCTGTTAAATCATTTAAGAAAAAGAAACTTACAAACTGTCACTCAGTCTGGACATCTCAGTGAAGCTTGCACAGTAAATCTCAGCTATATCAAAATCAATCTGGCTAGTGAGATAGCCATAAATAAACTATTAACTTAATGATATTTCCCCAACTATTATTTGTAATTGAATTTAAATTACCAACATTAACATTTAGTAACTGCACATAACTTACCAAGGAAAAACTAGAGCTAAATTCCATTATGAAAAAATGAAAACAGCTAAACTCCTGATAAAGCTAACAGCTGTTGACGCTGATGAAAACACAGATTTGTCGGCTTCTCCGTTTCTGTAGTTACAAAGGTAGTATCCCTTCCTCTGATCTTCTCCTCTTGAATCTCCACCCGCAATCTGTAACCATGTCCATTTTTGATCCCTAAAATCATTCATCTTTTATTCCACACTCCCCCCCCACATCCTCCTCTCCTTCTCACCAGGAAGGCAGCGATGGCTCCTCCGGTGATAAACCCAGCCAGGACATCATTCCAGTGATTTCTGTGTTCAGTCACCCTCAGCACTCCCACCAGCACAGCCAGAGACAGCAGCACCAGGCACAGGGTGGGCTTTGTCAAACGGGTCCCTTTGGTCCGAAACACCAGGGTCACATACATCTGAAAGACAGGAATATATTTGGAATTCTTTTTAAAAAAGTCCTGTCTTTTGTTCAAAGTGAGATATACTAGGTTTTGAATCCACAAACTTCAGATCTCAGCTGGCTGAGATCAATTGTGTTGCAGCTTGAATAGGTTAATAGGTTGAACAGCTTGAATGAGCCACAAGGGGCCGCACTTTGTAGTGATTTTAGAGCAGCTAAAAGCTGGATAAGGTACAAAAAACAGCACTATGAAAGCACCACTATCATTGGTTTTATTGCCTCTATAAACATGCCAGGAACATGGCACTGTAATTAAAAAGGGACCAAACACTCCATGAAGCACTTTAATCATAGCTAATTCCACTAATGTAACACTTTAGAGACCCATATTGTATGAATCATGTTTTACTCAAGTAAAGGAGCTCAATTATACTAACATCAGGTGATGAATATCAATAAATATGGCAGTATAAACCTAATGAATAGCATTTATGCTAAACCCTCTGTCATTTTTGGATTTTCATATGTAAAATGCTCTAAATAGTCATTAAAAGTACTGTTAGACAGTTTTGTTATTTACTATGGAAGCAGTACTTCAGTACTTTAGTGTCCAAACAACAAAGTATTATTTTGTTACATTTTACATCTTTACTTTATGTCTTAGTTTTATATCTTTTTTAGTCCCTTACAACTGTAAGAATAAGAATTGTAATTTTTAGCTTTATTTATTGTAAATAAATCATTTATTAAGCTACTTTATCGACAAATTATAAGCCATCCTAAGACAAACTTTTAGGCTGCTAAGTTGTTTGATGTACTTTGACCAGCAAAAGTTTTTTTTTTTCTTTTTACAATCTGGCAACCCAAGGGTTATAAATTTTAATAACCTATAATTTATACATAAAGCATTAGTAAAAGATTTATCAACCATTTAGAAACCCTTTCATTAAAACCTAGAGTTCCATACTATAAAATATTGACAAGACTTGTTTCTTGTGCCTTAGTTAAATTTTAGCAAAGCAAAAGCATGTCTGAAGGTACACTTTCTGGTTTTTGCCTGACCAGTGCATCCCACAATCACTCTCCTGTGTCACACTTCACGCCCCAAAAGTTCCCTACCACTGTGTAGATAGCTGAATAAAAGCTGAGTGCAGCATCTTTGGAGGGGAAGGATTTGCGGGCCGATACCACCAGGTACGGGTTTCCTGTGCAGGCTTTGCGCTCTGTGATGTACTGCAGGGGAGACTGGCAGCCCAGAGCTGTGTAGTTTGGCTTGCAGGCAGACAGAAAATGAGGTGTCTGGTTTCCTGTCACCACTTGACCTGCATTGGCAAAGATGGTGGTGGTGAAGAGGCCGAAGGAGTAGACACCTGTGTTAAAAAAAATATAAAAAAGGAGACCAACTGAAGGAGAGGGAGGGTATGTGCACAAGGTGCAATCAGAAACTTGCAAGCCTGTTCCTGTTGCACACGAATAGACCATTGCACGGTAATTGCACATAATAAATGTGAGCTATAACTTCAAACCAGTGACAAAATAGCAGTCTTTGTGGTGGAAAACCCTGCAGTCTGCAGGACCAAAGAAGGGGAATGAGATCAGCAATGCAACCTTTTGACTCTTCCTTTTTTCTTTGACATTTGCAAGATTGTGCATTGGGAATTTTTCCCCTTAAGGTCAGACGATTAAGTCTGAGCACTGTTGTAAAGTTCTGAGGGACATTTTATGGTGCAAACATCCTTTGCAATTGAATTCTCCAGCATCAAAACTCCCCCTGCTCAAAGCTCCTGACCAGATTTGGCTCCTATGACTTCTTTCTGTTCCCTTAAATAAAGTTTGGTCTCTGGTTCAAAGTCAAAGGGCCATGCTGAAATCGTAAAATGGTACATGTACCAGTGGTCACAAAAACTTGTGTAACTCCAATGATGATTGAGTGATGAATCTTTGAATACTACTTCAAAGAAAGTTACAGCTAGCACCTATTACAAGCACATTACTGTGCAACACTCTGTTCATGCACAACATGAACAGTCTTGCAACTATTTGATTGCACTTCGTACATAAACTCAAAATAAGTAAAGCGATGAGACTGGTAGGACTCAGTCACAGGGACTTAAATGGGAATCAAATGCTCATGCACACTGCTATATGTGTGGGAGTGAGAGGCTGGAGAGACTTAGCCTTCTGTGTTCATGCTTTATATCTCCCATGTAAAGACTCATAACTTAGATAAACGGAGAAGTGATGAAAAAGATCACAGAGAATCAACAGACGAGACATGAAGAGAGGGGCAAGTGAAATCAGTTCACAGGAGACCTAAACCAAGGACAAGGGCTCTTTTTGGCTTGGTTACATGGGAGTTATGGGTCCTAACAAGACTTGGTCTAGTAGAACAGAGGTTCTATTTGGTGAGAAATAATAAGTCTGATCTTTGGAAATATAACTTACCTAGAAAACGTACAATCCTACGGAGGAGAGGGTTGAAATAACAGCAGTCAGCGGTCACTATGGTCTTCTCCTGGGCTCCCTCAGTCTTCACAAAGAAATTGGTCACTTCCCCAATCAGAATCTGGTATAAAAGAGAGACAGAGGGAAACCACAAACATTTTAGTAGAGGATTAATCATTGTCACTGAATATCGTGTTGGTGAATCACGGTGTGCCGCAAAATTATTCATGAGTTCCTAAGCCTTGTAACGATTGCATTCTTCCTTGGCCAGCCTGCCTTCCACACCATGTACCTGATCTATGCTGCTTCACTAAATCCCAACATTAACACATCAGTCTAAAATTAATAGGTGTTTGTTGACCTCAGTGTCTCGCAGAGCTCCTCTATCTCTCTATTTCTCTTTTTTCCCCTGCAGCACCATAAAATCATGACTACACTTTGATTGATAGTCTCATGTAATAACCTCAAAAGGGAGACTTGGGCTTGCTGGACATAAATCAAACACATCTTATATCACTTTCATGAAATATCTGGAATGTATAAGCTAATGTTTTACACCATGGTGATCACACCTCGATAAACCTTCATTATATTTTTATACTCGTTTAAAGAGCACACACTCTGTGCCCCTGGCAACCATTTAAAAAGCAGTTAAGAGTTTAAAAACCAAGTCAAATCAGCAGGACATTGATCTTTTTTGACAGGGGAATAAATTGACTAAACACCATGTAACACATTCCTGGACACCATTACACACTGCATACTGAACCTGTCTGATCAGGGGACCCCCGCTGACAGAAGCACGGACAGATGTAGGTTACATGCTCATACAATATGCATGGCCCAGAGCCGGGAGCGTGGGACGAAGCTAATGCACCAAAAGCTCACTGTGCTGCGTGTGACAGACGAAAGGCTGCAGTTTACATTAGTACTGATGTTATGGACTGAGAACAAACAGGGAAAGGTTCAGCGAGAGTTGTGGGGCTTGAATGCCAACATAGATTATGTCTTTGGAGCATGACTTGACCTGAGTGCTGCAAAGTTATGCTGCCCTGAAGTCCTGTGTGTCAGGGAAAAGAGTTTTTTTCAGCTTCTCAAGATGACATTTCAAGATTTGATGGCTGTGTGGTTGTTTTTGCAGTTCACTGCAGTTGCCTAACGCTTTTGCATAAATTCACAGTAACAAAGTACAAAGGTAATGCAGAATGTCTCACAGACAGCGTCATGGGATCATTAACTTGTAAAACAGCAACAGCAGCAACAACAACACTGAGAGCAAGAAAGAATTTTGGTTCTTTTATTTAAACTGGCAGACAGTTGGAGACATTGCTACATGTTAAAATAACTGTCACAGTGTTGTGAAGCAAGTTTGTAATAAGGTGGACACCTTTAATGAGAGCTGTGTGCAACAGAATAAAAATGAAGCAGGATAACACTGTTAAAGCTCTACAAACCCTCTACAGACAAACAAACTATGGAGAAGGAAGATTTTCCACAAGAAGTATCAGTGTGTGTGAACGTGATCATGTGTTGGTCTCAAATTACTTCAAAATAAATGCAAGATAAGAATCAACTACTTCCTCCCTGTTAAGCATTCTTTTTACCATGCAAACACAAATTTGACTACACTTCATTTACTTCTGTAGACACATTTGTGTGAAGGGTCAGACATAAATCATTATCCCTGAAACCAGTGGCAGTCTGCTGCCCTGCTGCAGGCACTGATGGAGCTGGAGGGTGCCCAAGACCAGAGGACTGGATTACATGAAGCACAGTTTTACCTCCAGGCTGCTCAAAAATTACATCACCCACTGCCTGTGATGAAAAAGACACCAACGCTATGACTGAAAGTCTTAAAGTTAACCACATGAATGAGACTACAAAAAACACAGATAGCAGGGACATGAGATGTGTGTTTCACATCTAACTCAGTGATCAAGGGTTTTTTATTTTGACAAAAACAATAACTGCACTGAAAAGCCAAACTGAGATGAGTTTCTGTTGAGCTTGTAAGCAGTTAACTTCAGTTGGTTTCTTTACAAAACAACACATACACTTCCGATAAAACATAAGAACTGTTACTTTTTCAAATTCTGTTGATACTCTCGGTTAGTTCTTTAAATGTATTTACACATTAATTCTTGCCATATGTAAAACAATGCCTATTTTAAACATATGTATCTCAGATTTGACCCTGGCATTTTGGTTTTAGAGAGATCTGAGTACATTTATCCTCTCCTATGACTTGTCTCAAAGACAGTAAGGTGACACCTATTAGTCCCACAGTGCAAGCCTCCTGTTATGCTGCAGAGGCAACAGATGTTACCTTAGTAAGTGATGGATGCACAGCTTTATGTTCCTGTGAAAAAACTGTTCCTGTGTGTGGATACACATTTCAGTAGGCTGTTCAAAACTGCAGTATAAAGCTGTACTATGGCTCTGTCTGTACTAATGAGAGCACAGTCACAATCTGTTCTACTTTAAAAGCCCTTCAAATGTATATTTGGAAAAAAAAGCTTTTTCACATGGTGTTTGAAAGGGTTCAGGGAGGCAGTTTTAGAGTTTTTGGCTGCTTAAAACAGAAAGCAGTCTCCCTACAGTTCTATGAACTGGTGTGGTTGGTGTGGTATACATTTACTGTGTCTGATCATAATGTGTCAGAACATTTGTTGGTCATACACTCCGACAACTTTGTAAGATTGTAGAGTGCTCTGAAAAAACAGTTACCATCCTGATGCATTTCTGGGAGACGTTCTTGTAAAGTGCAAATGAAGGAGAAGAAGAGAGAGAAGGAAGAAGAGGAGTGGAGGAGAGTGCAGCCACTCATGACAGTCAGCCAGTAGCCAAAAGGGCAGAAAGCCTAAGAAACTTGTAAAAGTTGTAAATGGTGTTCTCTGGCAATTTCCCACTGGGAAACTGAGATTACAGATTGAAGAAAAGAGGATGATTGCAATATAATTAAAACTATCAAAGCCTCAATCAAAATGTGCCAAACTGGCTTCAAAAGCTGTTTATTAAGTGCAGCCAGAAATTTAAATTTCTATATTTTTCTTAAACAGCAACCCGAGAGAGTTTGACACTTTAAATTGGTGTGCATTGCAACAGAAACATGTGTACTTAAAGAGTTTTGAATGTGCTGTAAGCATAATCTCAGAGAGAAAGACATCTCTGCAGGGCAGCAGGATGTTTAAACCCCACAGCTGCTGCAAACCTAATGAAAACAAGTGTGTTCAGTAAATCCAGCACATGTACACACAAGCACATACTGAAAACTAGAAAAACAAGGGATGAATCTACGGATGAATATATGACTTTTCTGCATATTCAATTGTCTTTATGACTCAAGGCTGAAGCTTATTTTAAAGCTCTTCAGCTACGCTACATGTTTTCTGTCATCAGCAACATACAGAAATGGAAACAATACTGAAACACAAAAACTCATTTCAGACCAGACAACTGGCATCAACTTTTTCAAGAGATGTGGATGAGGATCCCTTTAACCCATTTTCACACTTGCTGCTTTTGACAAGATTGTCAGGTTGCACAGTGACTTCAACCTTCTCAAGAACAAATAGATGCTTTTCAAAAGAATGGAGCCCCACTTTCTGCATGATCCCTTCAAAGAATCAAACTCAGAGTGCCTGAAGGGCATGTAGGAACAGAGAGGGAGAGACGTTTATGATGTGCACATCTACATGTTGGTTAATAATACAAAACATCCTGGTGTGACTGCTGACGTGAGGAAACATGCATTTGAGGGTTTACATTACGAATGAATTATTGATTTCTGGTGAGATGCTGCTCATCGCTCTGGAGCTTGAGTTGCATCAAAGCAACAGCTACAGACAGAAACACTGGGCGGTAACTGGTCTTGTTACTTCTTTGTAAGCTTGTTCTCTCTCTGCTTCCACTGTGATGGAGATCGAACTCTACTTTCCTTTTAAAGCAAGCGATTACCATGTCCTCCCCATTATTGTTCAGCTCAGTTTCTTTTTTTCTACCACTCCCAAGCTAATATGTTCACATTAACATTGAATGGAATTTGCTCCAACTGAGTTTTTATATGCTACACTTCTCCCACAGCCATGTATTCAAAAGAATCTAGTATCAATACTAATCCTTTTTCATATTGATCTCACTGAAAAGTTTCTTCCTGCTCCTTCACTGAGCATCCACTTTAATCTTAATAAAAGATCTGTAATAGAGAGATATATGAAATGTATTGATAGTGCTAGGCTTTGAATAACCTTGCTTTCATTGAGCAGCTTCCAATTCAGCAAGTCTCTCCAAAGCAGTCGATCACTCATGCAAAGAACACACACATGCAACAAACTCTTGGCCTTTACTAATCCCCCATAAAAAAGCTTGTTGAAATTTAACAGATTTTTATGGCTGCTCTGTTAATTTTTGTCAACAGTTCACACACAGAACAAAGGCTGGATCAGAAACTCACAACTTATATGTTCTGCATGCTGACATTTTTCAGTGGTTTGCTGGTTACTATAAGCAGACAGTAACCTAGAAACTGGACCGCTGCTGAATTAAACTGTTCTCAGGTCAGGGGTAAAGCAAGTGCATAACTTCATGTTTAATGATTGTCTGTACTGTAGGAAAACTACGGACAGACTACAAACATGATACATCAGCTTTCACTCCCTCAGTTTGACCGTCACTAAGATCACAATGTGCACCGCATCATGTAGATTCTGATCTAAACCAAGGAGCAGAGACATCATAGAATGTATTTCTATTGTAAATGTAATGCAGTTGCCTTCAATTAAAGTCAGCTCTTTTGCAATAAACCTAAGACCACTACATAGATCATAAATCTTCTCAAAAAATAAATCCCACCTTCCATTACAATGAATGAAATGGTTTTGTGAGAACTGATGAGCCCACAGAATTGTTCCCTGACTCTACCATTACCATCTTTCCATATCTCTCAGCTCACTGTTTTGGCTTTATGACAGTGTGTTTTTTTTTTTTTTACAAGGCCAAGCTTTGAGAATCCACTTAAAACGACCTGAACAGAGCCAAATAACACTTAGACCATCATTCAGCAACTAAAGAGACAGATATATCGGCCCAGGACACTAAATATTGGGCTTAAATTCAATTTAATTCAAGCCCTTTTTATGGACTTAGGGTCCAGATAAAAAACAGATAAAAACGTAAATTCTATCCAGTTGCGCAATAAATGTGATGGATCACATTTGTCGAGTGAGCAGAAGCATGACTCCAAATAAACGCCAGTGTTGCTTTGTGTCTGTTTAATGTGTCAACAGAAAGTTATTTGCAAACATTTTTTAATAAAGTAACAGCTGTAAATTTAACAAATGTTGTGATGACAGTTGGTGCAGTGCCCCCATGTGGCTGAATCTAATGCAATATAATACACACTCTTCACCTTTTTTTTTCCCAACACCACCAGCAAAATTGATGTTTGACACTACAGTCAGAGTGTTTACATGCAATCAAATAGATGTGCTGGAGACATTGAGTTGTAATTTCTGCCTAAAACACAAGGTTCTTCTTTTTTTTTCAATGACCATCTTTTTTATACCAGCAGTGTGACTTTCTGGCTGTTTTCATTCAAACTGCAGCTTCCTTTCAGCAGAACACTTATCAAACCACAGAGTGGTGTCAAAGCAAAGGAAATCTCATTTGAAATTTACAGCAAAGCAGCTGCAATTTACAGATTCCATCGTCCTTTTGTCATCATTGTTTTAAGCATCATAAATATACACACACAAAGACACACCTATGGAATGTAAAGAAGACATTAAATGGATAATATGTGTGTGCACTAGCATAAGGAAGAGGAAGGAAGGACACTTATTAAAAGTGAGAAGATTAGGACAATAGAAGGGGAGACAGACTGTGAGAAAAGCCAGAACAGCGAAGACGACGATGAACACCACAGATTTTCCACCACATTAGGCTGATTGTAATTAACAGGATGGTGGGAGAAATCTGAGAGTATTTCTGAGGTTCAGTGGATATTTGAGGTTCAGTGTTGTGCAGATGGGGGCTGTCAGTTTGCCAGCATGCAGCCAACACCAAAATACACCCTCACAATCCATCTAAAGTGCCTGCTATCTCCCTCTGTGTGTCTTTAGACCCCTACATTCATTCAGGCCTGAACTTCCAATGAGCGTCGGCCAAAGGGCACTTTTGAGGCAACAGCTGCCACATATGCATTTTCTCAACTATGCATCTGAATGAAGTCAGAAACAACATGGCTGACAATGTAGGTGATGCTTTTCTTCCCTCCATTTCCCTCCACCCATCTAAACTTATTTAATCAAAATATTTTGTCAGATAATTTGCTGGAAGCTGAAATTAAATTAGTAAACAAAGAACAATAGTGCAGCTATCAATCAAAAACCAGAGCTTTGACAAACTCAAAAAGGGTCACAATCTCGGCTTTGTTTGAATCCTCTGATAAAAACACAACATATGAGTCACATTTGAAAATTGTGAACTAAAACTGAAAAGCCAGTGTGGACTGATCCACGCTGACATGAGGACACTTCACACTGAGTAAGACTGTATTATTCATTTCCAGCAGATGTTGCTGTCTGGTTAGGAAATAAAAATGCATCTAGTTTCAAGATGTTTCTGTCTTGAAAGGATGAATCAATGAAGGACAAGATGCTGGAAAAGAACCAGAGCATCTTAGTGCAGGAGGAGGGTTTGTGAGAATTGGCAGGTTTTTCAATTTGAACTTCAAACCATAATTTTTTGAAATGTGCCTCAGTCTGTACCATTTAAACCTTATACTGTAAATCAACTGGAGCAAGGTAAAAATTACTTGGCAACCAATTAGTTTTGAGCAGATGTTGACGATGTTCTGGAGGCAACTGCTGTGGTTATTAGGCCACATTTGTTTCATCCTTGGATAGTCAGAGTGCTAAAGAAAAAGATAAAGAAGGAGGTAAAGAATGACTGACATAAATGGTATTCTCCTGCCTCAGAGAGCAGAGATCACATGACTTTGCTTGTTGAATGTGAGTGAGTGTGACAACTATATGAACAGTGTTGGCTGAGTAACTAGTTACATGTAATGTGTTACATGTAATAGTGTTATGAAGTTAAATTACAAAATAAATGTAAATGTGATTAGTGACAGGTGAAGTGGAAAGTGCAGCAAAATTAAGTACATTGCAGCAATAATCAGATTTGCTGAGTGTAACATCAAGTTTCTCCCCAACTCATAAAATGGTTTCATATAGTTTTGGATCTGAGTATCTGAGCAGAACAGCACAGTGAAAAAACTATTTTTTAAAATTTAACATAGTAAAATTAGTTTGTATATCAGTGTTGATTTGCATTCTAGTCCTCGGTAGGTGACTTAATAAAACTGGTCCACAACTGATTTTGGGTATCAACCCTAAATTCAGGAAATGCTGCTTTATGCAAACTGAGTCTGCTGCTCCTGCAACCAGCCAACCACATCATTTGTCTGTGCCCACAAACAAGAAGAACGCCCTTCAGTGCTAAAAAAATGCAGCTGTATTTTCCTGTGCAGTGTAACATGACTTAACAGTGTAAAGTTTGTTCGAACATGAACATGTTAAGCTGCAGAGGTAAACTCAGTCTTAATTGTCTTTTTCTATCATTGTTACACCATGAGAGCCGATGGTAGGATGTGCTTAGCTTCTGTGAGTGCAACTCTGAACAGTGTGTGTGTGAGGAAGCGTGCTGCAGGCTGATAATTAGGATCAAAAGGGAAAAAAAAGGTGAAGAAAGGTTGATAAGTTGATCTTATCACTTGAGGGCACTTTAGCAAAAACGCAGTCAGTTGTAAACCTAATTTTCAAAGAACGTTCAGTGAGACAACAGAGCAGTTTGAGGGCATCTGGTGATAACCTGTGACAGTTCAGACAGGAAGCTGAAACAGAAGACGTAACCTGAATGTTCATTCAACCATCAGTTTCAATATACAGCTCCTCTACAGAGAAATACGCAAGCGGATTAAAAAAACCCCGAAAACAATCCCACCCCTCCCTCAAAATCACAAACACAGACACGTCCGAGTTCACCACACGTACAGAGAGGTGTATGAAGAAAACACAAAGAGGCACACTTCACTTTGTCTTAGAGCAGATTAATATTCACACCCTGTGCGATGACTAATGCTAACAGCAATCAGAACAGGAGCAAGTGATGCAGCATTAAATGCCGCTTTGACGTCACAGCATATAAAAAGCAACTTAAGCTTAAAGGGGGAGTGTAAATTTACGCCATGTCTATGTGCATTTATTACAGATGTGTTTGGGATTTCTGGTTCGCCATTAACAGCTTGGGGATATTGTGTGAAAACACTAAATTTAGCTACGCTTTTACACCATGAAGCGTTTCTTGGTAATTCACATCTGTTCCCGTGTTAAATTCCTTTTCTGTGTGCTTGAAAATGTATAATGTGCGTTTCAGCCCCTTTTGCATCCTCTGAAATGATGTAATGCTGACTGAGAGCAGCTCTTCTGTAGATTTTGTCAAAGAAATACAAAAAAAAAAAAATCTTCATGAGGATTTCACTAAGTCTGCACAAAGCTTCTGCAAACATCACATGACATTTGTTGACATTGCAAACCCAGTGCTCCATTTTAACCACACACACACATAAGCTGGCAGCTTTCTCACACACCAGTGATGGTAACCATGACAATTTAGCTGTTTCAGCTTCATCATCACCCACACTCTCTCCATCCATGTCCTTCTCTCTGTCTCACACTGCTTTTATTCTGTGTTTCACTAATGATCGGGCAGCTTTCCAAGGTCTTTGTGGAGGAAAAACTAGGCTACCAGAAACATCTCATGTTTCCTTTTTCTTTTTCTTCCCTTTTCTTTTCCTGATTCAACTATAAACTATCATGTCATGCCTCCTTCTTGCCTTCTCTCAAAAGTCAACTTCTGTTTGGACATGATGAGGTTTGAAGTTAAATGACCTTTTTTTGTCTTCTCACTCCAGCCTTCATACTCTCCTGACATTTTCATCTTTCTTCTGCAGCCTCTCCCTCCTCTCTGTCTTCTTCTTCTTCTTCCTCTCATCTTACTCTCCACCTCCTCATGGTCTCATTTTCTTCCTATAAGTACTGTTCTTTTTCCCATCTGCCCCCTCCCCATTAAAAGAAACTGGGTGGGGGGATTCTGGATGAGAGTGGGATGAGACCTTGCAGCTAATCTGCCAGGGTTAGATTGTGAGTGTGAGTGTGCTGCTGGATTAGAGTTCTCATCTAAGGGTTAGAGCATGTCTTACAGGCTGTCACAGTGCGAGCGGATGGCCGGTCAGGCGTATCCACATGGGACTACATGGCCTGCTGTCTTCATCTCTCAATCCTCCTCCCAGAGTGATTGGCAGAGGCAGGATAAAGCTGTGATTATCCCTTATTATCCCTGCCCTTTTGTCACCGCTCCGTCTCACAGGCACGGCTGCCGAAGCACTGATCTGTTTGTCAGCCTTCGTTCTGTCTCTGAATTTCTCTGTCTCGCTTTTGGCACATACAAAGAGGATGAGAAGCATGTGGATGGACGGACAGGGGAGGACAAATTGATGATGGCTGTGGCATTTTTGTCAGGATGGATATTAGATAAAAAATATCCATAATTATGATGCCGGCAATTGTAAGTCATATTCCTAGAATTCAATAAAAAAAGCGAAAGAAACTTAAAATCTACATTTAGTTATGTTTCGTCTCATTTCCACTTGCTAACCTCTGCAGCAGTTGTGCTCTGCGCCCCCCCCCCCCCGATATGCAGTGCACACCTGTCTGTCATTGTCATAATCAGCTCCCAAACTGCAGTTTTTTACACCAGTCACCTTCCTGCTGTTCCCTGCTGATTGTACACCAAACCCCTTCTTTAACTTTTTTTTTTCTTTTTGAGTGACCTCACAATAGCAAGAGTCCTTCTGCACTTTTGACAGAGAACATTTTGTTTCCATCCACTTTGTCTGAGTCATGCTTTTGGGACAAACTGCCTGTTCAACAGAGGCTTTACGAGTGTATTTGCCAACCCTTAACCCTTGCTGTCTGGACTTGCCAAACACATCACACATGCTTGACATGACGTGAATGAATGGAGTTCATATGTAGTTTCACAGATCAAGTGATTAATCAGACAATTCTAGCTAATTCCAGCCATACAAGTGTGAACACAGACATGCACACAGGGTGATTTTCAACACTGATGTGACTTTTCACAGTACCAAATACTTTTCACATCAGCACCAAAATCACTGTTGCCAAATTTGTGGCTTCCTTATCTCTCTGACGCCCTTTCTGAAGAGGAAATCATCAAGGGAACTGACGTCCTCACAATCCTTTGTTTGGGACAGAGAACGATGGGAGAGTTTATCCTGCATGATGGTTCTTCCCAATCCTCTTCTGTCGCTCATATATGACTCCATTATTCATGAAGGATTGTCCCAAAGCTTAACAGTGTGCAAACTTCTGGCAAATTTGCACATGGGCATTGGACTAATGTGTGTGCATGTGGATGTGCACTCTTGACTGATAACAATTGCAATCAACTCAAAAAAGGTCAGAAGAAAAGGGTGATTGCATGAATTAATGGCATTTCTGGATCTATGAAGATGCTTATTTTTGCTTTAATTTATAGTGCATTGTGTGTGAATGCGTGATTTTATGTGTCTGTGCATTTTTGTGTGTGTGGGTAAGTGTGTGTGTGTGTGTTCGGTGAGCAGATTTCTTTTGGGTTTGCTTGTCAAAGATGAAAACTCTGATTACAATAACAATAGAAGGTAAATATAGCATAGAGGAAGGCAAAAAAATTGTGGAAAATGCCAGGATTTTCTGAAAAACATAATTTGCTAAACATTAGCATAATTACAGAGCAGTCAGGCAGGGGAGCCATCTTAAAACAAAGCAACTATGCCGTAGCAGGACTCACCTGCAGCATCCCACTGCTTGACTCGCATGTCTACATGAAACCCTACACAAAGAGTGGAAAAGTAGCCCAACTTCCATATCAAAGCGTTAATAACAGAGAAAAATGTTGCTGGCTACAGTCACATTTCACAACATCTCAGTTCTGAGGTCCAATATGAAAACTGTATTTCTGTGGTATTATTGTTCTCACAGCTCACACAGAGTGGCCTCGTGGTTGTAATGGAAGTGTAACTTTCAAGCAAAATTCCCCTTTGCTTGCTGTAAAGGCTCAGTGACAGTGCATTTATAAGAGCTAAATTATGATGAAGATAAATTGCTTTAAATTAAAAATGATACAACAAGCAGCGGGGAAGAAAGCAGGATGGAGAGTTGACACCCTTGACCTATTGCATTGTTAGTCTGTGAGGGAACAAAGAGAAGATGAGACTCCACAATGGAGCTTCCTATCAAATCAGATGTGTCAGTTCAATTTTATATAATCCTGCTCTGCGTAATGAGAAGCAATATGTAGTTTGTCCTGTGTCCACGTTGCCACAAATGAAACCATCAACAACCCGTGGTAGCAACTGCAGGACCCACGAGTCAAAAGGCTTGAAGCACCTCCTGCACAAATTAATTTAGCTAAATGCATTTACTGTGACCTGCATTTATTCTGCAACTTGTTTTGTTTCCTCAAACACAAAGCCTGGAAGATATTTGGAAAAAAAAACACTGCAAATGGTGCAAAACAAAAACACTCTCTGAAGCAAAAACAGGCCCCTTTAGGCTCCTGAAAGGTGGCTGTGAGGAAACAACCTCCTATAGCTACACACTAACTCTATGTTCTGGGAGTCACCGGGGAGGTGGGGGGTGATAATTCAAAATGAATAAAAATAAAACACTTCCAGCACACCCTAAACTCAGAGATACTATTAAAGGAAACACAGACAATCAGTGGTGTCAGTGACTCTCTGGAGACACACAACCCACAGAGCCGAGAAACATCACTGTCCTTGTACGACCTCTCAGCCGGGCTGATGCGTTCCTGGAATGTTCCAGGTGGACCCGATAACACCCCATGAGCAAAGGTAAGTGAAGCTTGTAACCTCGATCTCAGGATCCCTCTGACCATAACAAACTGTGTGCGTGTTGGTTTTTGTATACTTACTTGATTTGCTGTTAATTTCATAGGTATCAACACTATTTTCTGCAGTTTAACCCCACTTGGTGGCTTCTGGTAATATCTCAAAATGACATCAGAGCATCTGCATTTCTAGATAAAAAGATAAATCACCAAACTACAGAATCAATATTTCTGAACACAGAGGCAAGCTCCTGGCATGTTTTTTTTCTGTACTTCACACTGACCTGCAGTTGTTCAAATCTGCATTACCTCTGTCAGTTGTTATCTTCACATGTGACTTTCCATCTCTTCCTTCTCAGGTTGGAGCACATATAGACTATTAAAAACATCCAGACACCACGTGGCTTTGACCACATTTAGCATCTGTTTTGAAAGATATGACTGCAGCACCAGCACAAAGCACTTTGTTTATTTTTTCTTTCCTGCATCAAGAGCTCTTCCTTAATAAACTCTGGCATGACTGGATGATATGCTCTGCCTCCATAGTTTGCCCCAATCCCCATCTTTCTGTCACATGGAGCTGCATTATGCATGAAGGCTCTTTCCAGGGTTTAACAGACAGAAGCAGCAAACAAACTTGGCGTCGGACAGACTCTCTTGTTCCCTCTTTCCTCCTCTGCACTTTTCATCCTGTAGCAACTCCATGTCTTCTGTCTCTCCAGTTTTGTTTTTGTTACTGGTACCTTTGTTTCACACAACCTGTGTTCCTCCTTCTCCCTCTCTTCCTCTTCCCATTGTGTCGCATTTGCTGCATTTTGAACTCTCACTGTGTCTCTTCTCAAAGAGCAACCTCGCTTTGCCTCCCTATTCTGTTTGAGAGGCTTATATTTAGCAGTATTAGAACACAGTTCTCCGGGGCAAAAGTATTTAGAATTATTCTTCTGACCCACATTAAAAAGGTGGCAAAAATAATGCCTTTACGTTTAAAACTTTCCTCAGTCACAGCCTCGTATCCTCGTGCTTGAGCTTACAAGTGTGTTTGTGTGGCGTGGTGAGAGTCTCCACGTGCTGTGAAGGCTCACGCTGTGCCACATGCATTTTAAGTCTACAATTACTATTTGATCCCCTGATTGGTCACAGCTTAACTATATCCACTGATGGGGGGGGGGGTCAACGTGTAATCAGAATGCACACAGGATCCCTATTACGAAAAACACAACCTTGTGTGTAAACACGCAAATAATAAGCCAATGGTTCAAACGCCACTTTTCCCCACTTTTTCAGCGAGCTTGGCACCACAGTTGGCACAACTGCTGAAATGTCACTTACTGATTGGCGAGTGTTTAGTTGTATAGGCTGTGCGTGGTAACTGTGAGTGCAGATGAAATTAGCTGCAGTTGTGGAGAGTCATAAAAATCGCCTGCAGCCACTTTGACTTGTTTTCAGTTCCTAGCACAAGTATACAGACACACACACACACACACACACATTGACTCCCGCCTGCACACATACAATTCTTTTTTTCTTTTTTTTCAGTGGCAGTGGAGGAGAAGATGTGTGCCGTCATCCACCCACACACTTACCTTCACTGATGCACTAAAACTTGCAGCATATTCGTGGAGTACCACACAAGTGCCTCTATTTCACTCACCCTCTCACTTCCTCTCTGGCTTTGTCTGCCTCGCACGCACACACGGTGCTCTGCTCCGACTCTAGTCGAGGCACCACATCAGTATTCACTTGTGGTCAACTGTCGTGCGTGCTGTTCAAATTATACAGGATCAGTTTGACATAAGAGCGCTGAGTGATGACTGCTGCTTCCCAACGTTGTCAGTGTCCCGACAGGCTTTTGATTAGGCCCAGGGGACATCGTGGATTCTGTTTTAACATGCACTGCAGCATCCAGAGAGCCCAAACACAATCATATGACAAACAACATTTTCATCAAGGCTTACAAGTATCATAGCCTTTCACAGAATTTAACTTATGTGTCTTTTTGTATTACCTTGGTGGGTTTTTTTCTTACACAGGCAACAATGAGCAGTTTTCGATTACTGCTGCTGACAAAGACATCCTGTTCCACTGTAAAATGTATAAGGGACTTGATGTGCCAAAACAAGAATCACTAAAAATGTCTGAGGAAAATCTTCTGAATACAAAGTACACTGACTTTCCTTGACTCACAGCCTTCCTAAGGGGACAAAACTTGCCTAGCTGTCAACAAACTATATATGTAGGTCATTCTTTAACAGATCATCATATAATCTTGATGTATTTTGGAAAATCTAACAGAGATATGTGTTTCACACATATACAAAAAGTTCAAATAAAATGAAGAGAAATTTTCTTAAAAAATGCTCTTAAAAATGTAATAAACGTGTAAGGTCATGAGGCCTTTCCATCAAAGGTAGCAAAACAAAAGATGCAGTTTGATGATGTCCTAAAGCACTGTAGGATTATGGGATTCGTGTATTTCATTGTTTCAAAAGACAAACTATCTTATGACTCCTGCAGAAAAGTTCACAACCAAGGTAAGGAATTAATTTTATTTATATTACGAGTCGCGTCTGTCAACCTCCTTCACCTCCTAATATATAACAAAAATATAGTCATTTCTGGCCATTAATATGTATTTTCCTGTCATGATCACTGGTGTTACTGTCCAGAGTGAAACTACTCAATCTTTGAAAACTGCTGTATTAGTTTTTACAGGCTTTGAAGGGAGTTTTGTCAAGTCTAAGAAAATAACCCTTAGTTTGGACTGAGAACATGTTTAGCAAGCTGTGAAGGTTTAATGAAAGACTCTGCGTTGCATCATGGGAAATGTAAGTCTAAAAACCAGAGCAATCTGCAAAGCTCATGTTTATTCCCTCTGTCAAATGTGTCTGGCCTCCCTCCCATTTAGACAGATTTCCACCAGATCAGAACATTCAAAGCCAATCACGACCATTTATCTCAAACAAGGCAGGTTTGAAACGATGACTGAAGGAAGAATTTACCAGTCCCCATCTGATAAGTCGATATTGCATATTTGGCTGCTCAGAGACAACTGAGATCAAACTGTCAACCAAACTAGAAAGTGCTGATCAAATATGGATCAGGATTTTGTCTCTGAAATGCCTATTGTATGATTTTCTCAAATCATTTTCAGAGACACATTTCAGTGTGCTGTTTTGCTGTAATTTGACAACATTTGCGACCTGGCTGGCTTTTATTCTGCCTTTTATTCTGCATGAAACAGCAACCAGGCACTGCCACAATCTGCATGTGTCACTCTCCACATCACATGGTTTGCTGTTCTTACTGGTTTGTGGCCATGATCTGTTGCTTCCTTTGTTTGTACGTCCATCCCATTGTGCTGGTTAACATCTCTTTGAAATTAAAAAATTAATGGAGAGGTAATCAACCAATTAGCAAATGCAAATTAGGCTGGCGGGTAAACTCTGGAATTGAATTATATAAAGGAATACAAAGCAGGATATAAACAGCCTCTATTGCAATGATTTGACCAGTGTTTTTATATCTTTTCTCCTGCTGTATGGAAGCACAACAACTCCAGCCCTAGTACTCATTGTTTTGACTTGAGCAAGGAGCTGCAGTTATCCTGAGTTGCCTCCTTATGATTATGCAAAGAGGCAGCAGCCAAAAGAAAAAGGGAATCTGGAGGAAAAATAAGAGAAAAACTTGTGGATTTTCTAATGAGTTCAAATATCAGTTAAAGTTGTTGCACATTCACACAAAATTCCAAACACATTAAGTCAGTATATGTTGTAACAGACCATGTCATGAGGAATCTGTCTATTTTACAAAAATCGAAATCAAAACTGAGAGCAAAGAGAGATTAATATCTGTTTTTCTTTATTGTATCCGAACAAAGGCTCGTGGGACGGAGCAGTATCTGTGAACAAGAGGGAGCACAGATGCTCTGACTTTTAAAAAAGGCGCTTCACTCTCCAGGCAAAATCATGCCACTCCGCTCCCACTCTGCTCCGCTCACATACCCTGCTGCCTGCAGCCCCTTTCCAATCAAACAAACACACACAAAGAGCCACATACAAAGTGCATCTGTGTACCTGTCACATGTGGCAATATGTGCCTACGTGTGCAAATGCATTGTATGAAATACAAAAGACAAAAACATGATGTTGTAAAAAAAAAAAGGCAAGATTGAACCTGGCTGAATCCATCAGTCCAAAATTGACAGAAAAGTCTCACAATAACACTCTAAAAATATTAATAGCAATTTTATTAAAGTGGTTTCTGTAATTATCAAGGATTCTTGTCAATGCAGGAGTAAAACAGGCCCACATTTACCCAGATAAACTGAGGAAAGCCATAAATGGATAGTATGAGGAGGGGGATGCGGTAGTGTCGTTTACACAAGCTGATGACCCTGGACTACCTTTTTCTCTCTTTTTGCGTGCATCTGCACGTGTTAAGGGTTGTAATTTTGTATGTGCGTGTGTTTGTGGGAATGTGTGTGTTGCCCTTATATCTAGCTCAAAGGCAGCCATGTCTTACTGCCACTTAACTTCAGGACATCAAAGAGACAAGCCCTGGGGGACAGCACAGCGAGTCATGGAGACAGAGCTTTGACGAGAATACGAAGCTCTTATTTATTATTAATGATGTCCCACTGTACTTACACGACTGAATGGCTGCTGTAATTAAATTAAGAATATTCTAAACCAAATACAATAATGACTGTGCCTTACAATGATCTTAAACTTGTGTGATGCTAATAGATATGCATGACTTACTATGATAAACAAAAAATAAATCAGTTGAGTATTTGTTTTTGATTCCCTGCATAAGTGCAAGAATTCATGACCTACAAATTGCACTCTGTATTAATGTTTAATTATTTCATGTGTTTCAGTGAGCATAGTTAAAGCCATGGATGAAGACAGCCTGGTGAAAATAAGAAAACTGTGCCTCCTCTTGTGCATTTAGTGCTGATGATTTATTCTGTTTCAGCACCTTGTAGTCTTGAAATAAGGACAGACTCTCTGTACACTGTAGCTATCTCTGACTGCTCGATGGTGGACAAATATAGTGCCCGTTGCCATGGTTATGACAGAGAACGCATCCACACAAACAGAGCAATGAGACCACGAGGATACACACCTACGCAGCTCGCTTCTCTTTCATTCCACAAACACCACGTGTAGATGAGGAGGAACCATCCATGTGTGTGTGCCTCACATGTTACGTGTGCGTGTCTGTACGTGGGAGATGTGTGTGTGTGTGTGTGTGTGTGTGTGGGTGTGTGTGTGTGTGTGTGTGCATTATGACCACCTGTGGAAGTGCATTTGCTTTTTTGTTTTAAGAGTTGAAGGCAGACCTACCGTCACAGTGGGAATGGCGGTGACGAGGGAGTAGACGAGGACGGGTGGCGCCTTGCTGTTGTCCTCCGGTCCTGGATATGGCTTGGAGTAGGCTTTGTCAAAGCAGAAGAAGCCCTGGATGTGCACGGGGAACGTGTCCGTGTACTCAAAGTAGTACGCCAACAGAACAGTCCCTGCCATGATGACCAGCTGGAAATAAAACATATTGGTTCCAGCTTTAGGATTGGATCCACACAGGAGAGTGTAGGAGTTGGGAAAGAAAAGACAGCCGGAAAGAGAAGAGTGAAAAATACTGTCACGGATGAAGAAAAAGGGAGAGATTTTTCCTTCTCAGAGCAAAATGAAAGATGCTTCGGTAATGTGTAAAATGAATCAAGTGTGCATGGAGAGATAGTGAGGCATGAGGATGAGACAGAGGGAGGAGGGAGGGAGGTAGAGATAGAGACACAGAGAGACAAATAAGGAGAAAGATAGATAGAGAGGGGGAAGAGAGAGCAATGACAGAAATACAGAGTGTGTGTGCGTGAGAGAGAGAGAGAGCGAGAGAGCGAGAGAGAGAGAGAGAGAGAGAGAGAGAGAGAGATCCCTTCAGCGGTGTCAGTATGCAGAGTGGGAGGATAAAGAAACAAATGGAGAGCGATCAAAGAAAATAACGCTGTATGGAGAAAGAACTGAGCAAGAATGGGAGAGAGAGGGGAGGGGGTGAGACACAGATGGGGTGAAAAAGAGCAAGGGGAAAAGACAAGAGGAGACAAGAAAGAAGAGAGGGAGAGAGAGAGAGAGAGTGAGTGGGGAAAACAACTTGGGAAGAATTACATATGTGTGAGCTTCTCTCTGCATAACTTATGTTGTTATTGTACCACTTTTCTATTCTGCCATGTAAAATACCAGCTGTTTGCAAAGCTCAAGCCACGGAGCGTGAAATACACCCTTCATTACTATTTAAAGAGGAATTTTGATGATAAAATTATATTTGCAATTCAAGACAAATAACACACATGAGAGAGAGAGGGATAGAGTGAGGCAGGCAGAGAGAAAGAAAATATGACAGAAAGCATGCTGTCCTGCACAGATGAGACAGATGCATAAGTACTTATTATTCATTACATTCACTCCATCAAACAGCACACTTACTGTTTTCCCCAGAAACATTTACAACTGCATAGTCATTTTCACTAAATTTGCACTAAAAAACTGGAGGTTTGTGCTTATTGCATGTGGAAATGCCGCCTGAAACTGAAACTACAAGCTGAGAAAAAAAAAAAAAAAATGCAAGTTAGCTGCTAATTAGCTGCATCATAATCTGCACGATTGACTTCTACTGTAAGTGAAGGACAAATGTATCAGCAGCAGAACATGAGGAGCCTCTGCTGGCAGGCTGAGCTGGTTTATAGCTTCAGGGACAAGGAGGCCCGGAAGAAAACCGGAGTTTGGAGGCTGTTGGTAACAATTTGTTCCCATAGTTTACAGCATGTGTTACATTAGTAAAACATTACCACTGATAATTAACAATTTAATGACAGTCATTATTAACCAGACAAAATAGCAGGGATTAGAGATATGTTACAAAACTACAAAGGGTCTGTGACAGACCTCAGACATGGAGGTGAGCTGATCAGACCTTTTTAACAGCAAAAACATTGTGAACTGTGGAAAATGTAATTAATAGCATTAGCATTGCGTTGCAATAGCTGTTGGAATGGGAATATCATTCCTGTTAATAGTTCCACCTCTATTTTTTGTGCTTTGATAGGTAAGAATATTGGCCTTGAAAAAGGTCTATGACTGATTCATTTTATAAATTTATAAGGTTACAAAAGGGCTCTGGTGTTAGCTCTGTTATCAAGATTCAGGCCTGCAAAATTTAGTAAGAAAGAAAATAAAATGTAAAGCCGAAGATGCACAGTGTTTTGACAAAGAAAGAGAGAAAGAAAGGGCTGTGTATTGACAAACAGTGTCAGGCAAACAAAAGACGAGGCCCATCATGCTGTCAGTTTACCAGCAGAGTTGTTTGTCTTTTGTACATAAACACTTTGGTAATTTTAACAATGATTGAGTTAAGAATATTTTCATACACAATAGAAACGAACAGGACTTTATTCTTACTATTTACTCCACTATTGTGTTTTCTAGAGATGGGTGTTTACAAACACAACACCTCAGTAATCAACAAACATCACCAAAAAAAACAAAAGAAATGAGTTCTCAGAGCCAAAGGTCTGGTTTCATAATATTATATAACACCTCAAATGACAGCAGCGTTTTAATTTCAAAGAGGAATTTAAAAGTAGTCGGGATTATTTAGACATTCGCCTTAAAACTCAGGCAAGATATTTATGTTAACAACATTTTAACTGCGTTGGTGCTCATTTATTTATATACTTGAAATGAGATTTTTTGAGGGATTTGTTGGAGAATCCACTTTTATGCTTTTCAGCACTAAACAGGAAATATTTCACAGTGGCAGATGGCTGAACAAGTGATAAACCACTTTAAGAACCTCCTCCAAATGTGTTTATCCTCTTCAGCAAAGTGACAGAGGAGGGCCTACCCACTTGGACTAATGCATCAGGGAGGGGAAGGGGAGACTTGTTACACGTATCATGTTTCAGCTTTATTATACATTAAAGAGTGACGATGAACAAAGGAACACAGAGTGCAACCTTTAAATGACCTTTAATCATGTAAACTCCTTAGATTACACCCTCTGCACGGCTGTCTTTTTTTTGCTCTGTAAGCTTCCTTTCCTCTACGGTCACCTTAAAATCTATTGATTCTATGTATGAAATTACAAAATCAGATACTTGATCAACATATTTCTGCGGTGATGTAACTAATATTCATGCTTGGCCAGATTTAACCAGTGTGTGGGAGACAACATAGTCTTTCTACTGAGGGTCCCAAGTGAGGACGACAAAGCACTGGAAGGACGATCTATTCTGTGACAACAAACAGTCCCCGAGGTCCTCAAAGCACAATCATGAGGGGGAAGAGAATGCATACATACATGTACAAACACATCTAACAAGCTAGCAAAACCACGCTAATACCTCAAGTATGTAGTTTATATATAGAATATCGAGCAGCTCTGTGTTTTCTCCATGTGGATCTGTTTGAATATGTCTGCAGGCATGTGGGTGCATTCCCATGTCTGAAGAGGAACTCTGACACAGGCACACGGTGCTGAACATTTCTTTCCATCATCCATCCCTCTCTCGCTACTGTGCTACAGAAGGCTTGGGGGAGGGAGGTGCAGAAAGGTGGGAGGAAGAGAGCGAGGAAGGTCTACGAACACCCATCAAAGTTGAAACAATATTTGAAGACAACAACTGCAGAAAACCTTCCTGGGAGATTATGCGTGTCATTTTGCATCTACGTTTGTATTACATAAGCAGCAAAATTGACTATACTTTCACACTGAGAGATCTTAAAAGCATGCATGTGGAATAATACATGAGCAGGCACAGGTTGGAATTGAAATACTCTGTATTTATCCTGGGACGAGATGAAAAATTTCAGTAATACTTAAACATAAAAGTTCCAGTATATTGACCTATTCATTGTCTCAAATCAGGCCTTCCTACCGAGGCTTGCAGCACTTTTATGGCATTTCATCACCCCTCATTCATGAACAAATAACCGACTTCCTGTACACTCTGAAACCACAGCTAGTTGGTCTGAATATTAATAAAGGTCAAAGCAACTTCAAGTTGATGGTTTCTAATTAGCACAGAGACATCTCTTGCATGAGTCACCTTGGAAAAGAATTTGCATAAAAAGTAGTTTCCAAAGCATCATGTGAATTTGCAGCAGGGAACTACTGACAAACTTAAGCTGCTGGAGGGTCAAGACAGGGCGGCGTTTCTCTGTCACAGCAATCATTTCCACACAGGCTGTTTACCTGCGAGGTCATCTGAGGCTGTTTGTAAGTCAGAGAGAGTATAAGAAAAAATGATCTCTCACATCAGATGCAAATAAAAAAAATTTTCTTCAACGCCCCCAAATGCCCCATATCTTGTACCATTTTGATAAAAAAAAAACCACACAAGTCCAGTAATAGGTGTTTTACAGGTGACTTCCACAGGGTTCTTCTCTGAAAAGCCATTAGCCTCAGTCTGTCTGTCAGCACCATTTAGACAACTGTTCACCTTATTCGTCCACAACTGCCTTTCAGCCTCACTTCTTGCTGTTTTAAGTGCTGCCCCTTTTTTAAAATGTGTGAGCGCAGTTAATAATTTCACAGCTTTTCTTCAGCAGGAGAAATGTGTCAAAGCAGTATGTCATTTTTGTAATGCTAAAACTTTCACTACATTTGACTTGTTTTGGTCCACTAGTGCTCCTGATTTTTTTTACTTTTGGTCAACTCTCCACTCAATCCAAACTAAAAGTGATCATTTGGGAAATCTGGCTGCGACAGGGTTTAAGAGAAAAAAACACCCATGTTTACAAATGCCACATTTAATAGAAATGGAAAAAAAAACCGGTCCTTCACAGAAAACTTTAAATTACATCATTCGGATGACTTGTACAAGTGTTGTCTGATCTGATGCAGGCACATAGTTTGTGGTACTGATCAAACACTGCAAAGATGTTTTTGACCTGTCTGTTCCCTCAAACCTCGTTCCTGTGAAGGCTTTGTCACTCTAAAGAAACACCATCTCACTTTATCTACATCACACGACTACAAAGCTGCTGAAGGCCTTTTTTTCTTTTAATCCACAAACAAACTTAAATTGGTAGAAAGACCAACCTGACAGGGAGATCTATCAGGTGCTACTCTTTAATCTTCACACTGAATCAGATGACAAATGTGACTGTTTGGTGACACTGTCACAGTAACTGAAAATGAACACCTTTAACTTAATGCGCAATGTGCAATGACCACTGTCCATATATTGGGAGCCTCTGAAATCACATGCTTTCCATTGGTACTCAGAATGTCTAGTATTTTTTAACATAATATTGTGTAAACAGTGGTATCTATCTCTGTATCTGACGTTTATAACATCAGCTCCTGAGAGCTACCATGCCAGTGGGAGATTCATAACAGTGATAACCCCTGCCATGACAAACCAATTTAAAAATGCATAACATCTAGCAGAGTAAAACCTTCCTTACGACTCACTAATGCACTGCATTGTGTAATTTATGCTGGAGTTCCTAATTATTGCACACAAGGATATTTTCCCTAGAAATATGATGCCTGTAACATACTCCTGGTGTCATACTCAGGTTTTAGACATGCCCATGGCTCACCAGACCAAGCATGAGCTGACTGACTGTCATGTGATTGTGCAAGACTCTTTGATGTCTGTCTAGTTTATTTATGTCCCTGTACATACATTACACGTGCAGCAGTTGACCATGGTCTAAAAAACTGGTCTGAAGCTTGGCAGCCAACTTCACCAGGTATCAAGCCCCCACTTTCTCCTCTATCCTCCCTGTGAGGTAATTCAGCTCACATAGACCTAAATATCATTAGAACTATATCAAGTTGATACAAAGGGTTGAAATGTTACATGTGAAATTCACAAATTCTGTTCTGTCATTTGTAAAACTGCAAACTTGAAACATTCTTTAGTGGTGACCAGGTGACCAGGTCCGTCTAAGGTGCATATCCTTCATATCCTTGACCATGTCTCTCAGAGTCAAAACAAACAGAAAGTTCTACCTGATTCTCTTCTCTTTTCTCTATTGTCATTTTTTATTAAAAGTACCAGTTGTTCACTGTAAATTAGCCCTACTCAAACATGATCCGCTCACTCTCAGTTTCTGTTGCTTTATGTACACAAGTCGATGCATTGGCACAAAAACCCCTCTGCCACGTAGCGCTTTAGTGCAAAATGTAAAACATGTTTCAATGCTCACAACTGTGCTGCATCAGCTCTGTGTAAACTTATTGCACATAAATGAACCTTTTGCTTTCCTACATAAATCAAGAGAGAGATGAGGTAAATAAATGCCTGACTAGTTTATTTAATATAATCTATTTAAAGTTCAGGAGTCAGATGTTCATGGACTCTGGACACTAACACGAGAGACCAAACAGAAGGTTTTTTGCGATCTCCTTATCTGAATGTAAAAATGATAGACTGGACTGGTTCAGTGGAGTAAACTGTAAATCTGGTTCATCAGTGCTCCTGACATTACAGAAGAGTTCAACATTATTTTAATATCATAGGAGACTTCATGTCACTCTGCTCCTCCTCAAGAAATTTGTGATTTGTCAGTTTGATTAAGACCTCACAAAGTATTAGACACTAACCCTGCTTTTCTCCTCTTCCTTTGGCAAATCACACACTCTGATCTTTTTGTTCTTTTGAAAATCAGTGGCACACCAGTCCATGAATATAAACTGGCTTGTTACTGCAAATGTGTTTGAAAATAAAAAGAATTTTAGGAACCCTATTCTTCAAGAATAAGAAATGTTGTCAAGCATTACTGATGCCAAAGCATTTAAAGATAGCACAAAGGTTCATGGATCACAAACTCTCACAAACACAAACAACCTCTTAATCATTCAAGTAAAAAGGGAAAAATAAGACACTGATCTAACGGTCTCAGGTTTTTTCCAAAGAGGAAGAAAATGCTGGTCACACTGACTGTAATAATCAAACATACACAGTCTGTACTTCTTTGATATTTTCTGTATTCACAGCACTTCTTGTCTTTCAAACCAGTCTGCTTATATCACACGACCTAAGAACAGGTCATTTTTTTAGTGACTCATACAGATCTGATACTGCCAACTCATAAAATAAAAATCTGGGCAGGTTCACTGGCAGTAATAACAAATTAGATATCATTGTTATGCAATAAAAGCCAGTTTGACTTGCTCCTAAAATCTGTTAGCATAAATTTAGCCACAGGATGAAACCAGAATTTATGAAAAAAAACAGGCAGATTTAAGAAGATGACCCCTTTCTGGCTGACCTAGTAAACTGTAGAGACTTATCAGGCCGTGTAATTAAGGCTTAATGTTCATACCTCTGCACTTCAAAGGGAGTAAAACCAAGAAAATCAAAGAGACTAATATGGCTCTGATGTGACAGAACAGAGTCAAATCTCCTGCCCGTAAAAGCCCTTTAACCAGAGAAGGAGAAAATAAAATGTGACAATAATAATGTGCTATAGGAAAAAGGCTGGTGAAAATAAATGTGGGCATCACTAATGTCTCCTGAGGACAAACTGTGAGCTTGCACTCCGCCTGCGTGGAGCAGCCAGATGGCAGGAAAGTCAACTGATAAAGTCAAACATGTTTACAGAAGGTGAGAATGTGTGGATGGAGGCTGGTGTTGAAATGACAGCACCCTGCTGGGAGAAAACAAATGTCACACAGCTCAGGATCAACTGGAGACACGCTGCGTCGTTCTGCTCTCCAAATGTCTGCTTCAAGTGAGTACAAGCCATAGTATGAATGAGTCCCACTGAGCATGAGAGGTTGTGCCCTTTTTTTTTTTTTAACATTCTTGTGATAGTTGTGTCACTGGCAACACACAGACACAACAACACCTTTCAACCAACCATTTATTAGGCATCAAGGCAAAGAAACAAGCCTTCCCATTCATTGTAAGGTGAGTAGTGTGTCTAGGCTGCAGCAGCATTGATCACAGGTGGAGAAAAAAAACCACAATGGCCCTCAGATGGCCGATCAGTTGCCAATTGGATCAGGCATGGCTGAACATTCCTGCCATGAGGAAGTTAAAAGACTCTTCTGACACTTTCAAACCACCGCTGAAAACTGTGGTGATTTGGTCTGAATTGGCCCTTACAGACAAATATTTGGTTAGTTTCTAAAAAACAAATATAACATCCATCTTCATATGCAAAATCAAATGAAAAAGGATCAGGAACAACATAATGTATTCTAAAAAAAAAAAAAAAGTGAGTGAAACTTTTAAAATAGCAGAAATCCTTCTTAATGGTTTGCTTCATTTCCCTGGCTTCCTCAGAGTAACTGGCTAATTTAAATGTTTCACAGCCGACAAAGTCTTCATATATCATCCAGATTGAAAATATTCATCTCTGCTTTCATCTTATTAATCAAAGTATTGTTAAATTCCAAACATAACGGACTATAACAAATAAAATGGGATCAACTGCCTGTATTGCTGAGATGATACACTGAGCAAATCCACATTTCTTTTTTACAGACTGACACGCCATCCATTTTATACATTAGGTAACTCTTAAATTTAAGTCCCTCTGTGTAGTGCAGCATATTAACATTTAAGAAGATTCATAACTCACTGTCATTTAGTTGCAAGCAGTTATATGGACATTTTTAAGTATTTATTAGCCCTAAGTAACTTCCTCTAAATATTTTATAATAAAAGGCCTGTTTATACCCCAGATATTTGAAAAACAAACCAAAACAACAACGACAACAACACATAAATAGATTCCATTTATTTGCTTTCAACATTATAATGCGTTACTAAAAAAATAAAAACTATTTTATTATGAGTTTATGTGTAAATACATTATTTTGGAGCTGGGGACAAATGTGTTGCTAAACACTGAGCTGTGAGGTACTAAACCTCAGAATCTCTTCTTACATGAATTACAGAACTTAATTCTCCCTAGCACATATTACATACTAGTTTGTTCATTAATTTGCCTTAAATTAATTACCAAATTAAATATGTATTGCCACAACAGCACTACAGCCTCTGATTAAAAACCTGGCATCCACGAGAGCAACACTTGTTCCATGCGTGGCTTCATAAGGCTTCACAGAGTGACCGTCCACTCAGTGTTTTCAGCACAAAAAGCTCCGAGACGAGGCTGTGACACCTCTCCCTCTCTTCACTGTGATTCCGTTCCCTGATGAGCTCACGCAATCACCGCGTCATGTGATCAGAGATGGTGGATATTCCACAGCAGCTGAGGTTTCATTTCTCAGATTTTCTAACAGATTACTAACAAAAAGCCAATATATCTGATTTTAGACCACAAACACATATAAACAGGATGCCACAAACCACTGCTCATGACATATCATATACACACCAACCCCTCCACACACACATATTCTCATCTGCATAAATCGTATGTAAATGACTGAGCAAAATGCAAACTAGGAAAAAAAAAAAAAGGGATAATCATAGAATCAACAGTGATGACAAGCAAATGAGTGGGCTTGACTGCCGCCTGGTGTCCCTGGATTGTATTACAACACACAGAACAAGACAAGCACAAGATAAATAAGCCCTCTGATAGAAAACAGCGGACATGCCAGTGGGGTTGAGCCTTAAAGAGAGGACTGGGAGAAGCAGCAGAGGGAAAGTGGAAGAAAATAAACAGACAGATAAAACAGTTAATGAGACATTAGTATTTTGCAGAGGGGCAAAGCCGAGCGTGCCGCTGGGAAATAAAACGGAGGAAGGCAGCGGAAAGAAGAGAGAAACTACAGGGGAGAAGAGGTGAAGGAGTGTAAATGAGGATATATGAGAGACTAGAAGAGGGTGAGGAGGAGGGAAAGGTTAGAGGGAACAAGGGAAAGGAAGAGGATCAAAGCAGGCATTCATCTTTTGGGCAGCCACGAGCCCCCCCTCCCCAACCCCCTTCCTCCCTCTTCTCCACCTCTCCTCCACCTCCTTTGTTTGCCTGATTACTGGCTGTATTTTATCACCGGAGCTCGTTAAACTCATCTGTATTTTTTTCTTCCGCTATCTGTCGAGAAACATCTTTCCTCAATATTTTTCAAACCCACGCCCCCCCCCCCTTAACACACTCACACACATTGTTTCTCTTTGCATCTACAACATCTACTGCAACCCTTTACCCATTCTTCCTGCCTTTCACTTTTCCTTCTCTTCAGAGCAACAATCACTTAATGCTAGAAAATCCTCAGTCCTCCAGCAAACATGCCCCCGCATCTTACAAACCAGAAGAATAAAAGCACACGCAAAAACGTTTCCTGAATAAAGCCCTGCAGTGCAATTAAAGGTCTTATTCCAAAGCTCTCCGCTTACATACATAAACAAAAATTAACATGTATTAATCCCTAAAACTATTGTCTGATTTTCAGTTCTATTTTTTCCGGAAACAGGAATTTTTAAAGGCATTTTCTCATACACAGACAAGGAAATAATATCACCAACAACTCTGATTTTGATGTCAGCCAGAAAAAGGTGCCAAATTCATAAATTATGAATATCCTGATTGTGACACTAGATTTTTTTCTGTTGCAGTTAATATGGTCGACCTCGTTCAGAGCAGCGTGCAGAGGGGGCAGCAGTGAGATACAGTCTGCATTTCTGAACCCTGCATTTGCATGTAGCTCAGGAAGAAGCAAGAGCAAGGGACGAGATTTCATCTTACATAAGCAATTTTGTTTTAGAGACTCACTCCATTAAGGATCCTGTGCTTCTTTTTTTGATGAGATGACTTGGCCTCAAATTCTGCAGCCTACATCTGTTCAGTTTTCACAGATTATATGGTCTATACGGTGAAATACAGGGTCTCACATCCCCACACTTTTCCCCAGAGGGATAACAGGTGGGGAGTAGCTAGCTAACAAGTGTTTCAAACATGCACCCAGAGAGCTGAGAAATCCCAGCGCAGCAGAGAGGCAGACAGGTGCTATTCAAGGCTATTCAAGTCTGAGTGATAATGAGGGGGAAACTAGGGAGAAAGTAATGCGAAAAGGAGTCTTTGTGTGTGTGTGTGTGTGTGTGTGTGTGTGTGTGTGTGTGTGTGTGTGTGTGTGCACTGAAGAGAGGAACAACAGATCTAAAGAGA
>JAQNCA010000024.1:18072502-18090612 GCA_029783725.1 Acanthurus tractus | reverse complement strand
ATTATAGTGTGAGTGATTTTGAGGGGTAATCTAGTGAGATATTTTTGAGAAATGGTGTGTTTGTGTGTGTGTGTGTGTGTGTGTGTGTGTGTGTGTGTGTGTGTGTGTGTGTGTGTGCACTGAAGAGAGGAAGCACATAAAAAGGATTCATGTGAGCTCTTCATAAAGTAAGGGTGTAAATTAAGACCTGAGAATTAATAAATAAAATATTTTATAGAATTATGTGTTCAGGGAGGTGATGAAAATTGAATTATCTTGTCATATACTTATGCTGTCTCTCTCATGTGGTAATAAGAGATGTGTACAAACTGCCCATAAAAGAGGTTATAAAGAAATTAAAGATGATCATTAGATGTTTATTAGGGGATGGCTTTAACGGCTGCAGTGACGCTGGAGAATATGAGCTGGTTCAACTTTGCAAGGTAGATCTGGAGTTATGAAAAGACGCTCTAACGGAGGAGTTTATTAAGCATATTTTTGTTGCTTAGATATGGAAAAAATTGCGAGTACAGTTTGGTTGGAGGTGGGAAGGGGGTCTTGGTCTTGGCACAAACAAGGCTGTGTGGCACAAAACATCTTCAGAAAAGAGTAAACATATACAACAAGTGTGTTGCTTGGATGAAGAAGATGTACTGAGGCGGTGTCAAACTCAGCAGGGAACGTGGATGAAGTAAGCTCATGCAGAGAGGAAGATGCTTTGTTGTGAGGAACTGTAGGTCTGAAGCAGTTAGGCTGCTATTCGTTACTGCAGCAACCTGTGCTGCCTTCACACCAAAAGCTCGGTGGAAGACGCCGGAGGCTGTCCATACTCTTACACAGCAACACATTCGGTACGTATCAATGAGCGAGCCGGCTGTTTCCTAAAGACACTTCAAATCAAGCACAAAAGATCAGCAGCACCTTTCACCACCAGGAGCAACCATGACTCCTCGAAATTATGTTTGCGTACGTACTGAATTGTGTCGGTCAGAGTCACACACATCCATTTCTCAATCAAGGGACAACCTCCAGGGGAGGGAAAACTAAAGTTGCAAGTGCCAAAAACAGCAGTTTTGTCAATGACCACTTGAGGCTGCCTCCAAAAGCAAGTCAAAACTAATGAAGCTCCACATTCAAATACCAAGCTTTACAGCAGAAATAAACATGTTTACAGTGTGGTACAAGATGGGTTTGGTCTCTAAAGCTTTTCATCCCTTTAATGAAAACTGCACAGGGGCTGAATTTGTAACTCATGACTGTTGTGTGTGGCAGCAGCCACTGGCAAGGTGTCACAAAGTCACCATTAGCATGTTTAATATCTCCATCTTCACCTTCTTGTTTTTGTGTGGTCACTTCTGGCTCCAAAAAAGAATAAGATTGCTATGAACATAATGCCAGACTTCAAAATTGGCTTCGGCAACTATCTGTTATACTGTCTGCTGAGTCAACATTACGGGATTTGCCAGATATTTTTAAACAATATCTGCTCACTATGTTGATAGCTGGGCTAAAGAAGTGCAGGGTTACATTCCACATGTCCCTGGAGTGGCTAAGTTTAGAATACAAAAGGCACTTTAATTAAAGTTGGGGTCACATCGATTCAACTACAGTCAACATAGCACACTCTTTCCCTGAAATTGAAACAGCACAATATGGCATTACATTCCTGAAACATGATCAGACTAATCATTGAGAGTTTTTTTCCTTCATAGAATTAAAGCTGTTGCAGCAGAAGCAGAGATATTGTGGTTTTTGTCTACCATACTCCTTCTTGTCTAAATCGGGTGTCTTATTTTAATCATAAAGCATCACACAGTTCAGTTGGGGACTTGGCTGTTTTATTCTATCAGGAGCAAATGTAACCTGAAGCTGCTCGCCTAAAGCACAGATGAGGAGCAGGCTACAGAGGTCTGGCAAACTCTTTTTAGACTCAACATCCTCAGATTTTTCATTTTCAAACTTCAAGTCTCAGCCCCAACCGACACTGACTTCACACAGCTCCCTCTGGAGCCACAAGAGGCTTTTCACAACTTCTTTCACATACAATATTCAGTAGAAATGCAGTCCCCAAGACCTGTAAACAGACTTTGATGTGTAAAATTGGTAGAGTTCCCCTTCAACCATAATCATAACCAGTTTAAGCTAGCTTTAGTTGCTATATGCTGATATCATTGTTGCACAAGTGGTTATTGTGGGAAAACAAATGTGTCAAAGAATGTTTTGCAGTCACATTAAATAGAGACATTTTGGGACTTGCCAGAAATGTTTTACTATGTGTCTCTTATTGTGCTCACTGAAAAACTGCTAGAATTACATTTTCTTTACAACGTGTTTACAAATCAACAATGTAGAAACCAAGACAGAAACCTTTGCATCACTCAAAGTGTAAAAAAAATACCAGAAAAATATTCCTGACTCAGCAGAAATTACCAAGCAGGCACAAACTAGGAGATTCACAGGGAAGTTTGGGAACGAGAGATGCAAGCAGACATGAATCAACACCTTAGCGTGTCATCAGAGACGGCACAGGCCGCAGACCTGAAGCATTACGTGGACCGATGCTCCGCGGTCTGTTGATTTTACTGAGCTCGCTTTGCAACGGGAGGATGCAGCCAACGAGGCATGAGGAAGGAGCGGAGGGGAGGAAGCACCGCCACTCCGAGCTGGCAGTCGAGGCTGGACAGCAAAGCTGGAAAGCCAGAATACACACACTGCAAAGGCTGCGTGCCATGGATTAGTACATGTCGCTACAGTACATCCGCTAACAGTTAATGTTATTGATTGTCACTTCTCAGAGCTGATACCACACAGCTACTCTCACAGGCATGTTTCACACTCACTGAGATCCACTGGAAGAGTCGCCCGTAGTCAGTCTGAGTACTTAGTAATTCAGCTTCAGAACAGATTTTCACAGTGGGCCTGCCTGGCTTAGATCACAGTAAGCCACAACTCTCCCCCTCCTCACCAGCGTCTGAAGACAGTCAGGAACCAGTTGTATCAAAATGACTTTTTAAAGAGGGCCCTTTGAAGCAACGCCTCTGTTAGGCCCCTGACCAGTCTCTTGTGTGGCGTCGCGGCATGAAGGCAGTGACGGCAGCACCACGGAGCAAAAAACAAGAGAGAGGAGAGAGAGATACACCAGCAGACAGGGAGAGAGAGGAGAGGGAGAAGGGGGGAGGACTTATCTGCTTTTCATTATGTTGTTTCTATCCCATGCAACTGAAAGTGAAATAGTGTGAAATGTCTCTCATTTGTGTAGGAAACTGATAAGGCCATTCCCACATTTTAATCCAGTACGAATGGAAAAAGGATGAATACGAGAAACAGAGGGGAGACAGGAGCAGGAAGAATCGTAGAAAATGGGAACAGACGGAAAAGAGAGATACCGGAATCAGAGCTGGAGATGGCAGACAAGCCCTGAGAAAAAAAAAAAAAAGCAATGAAATGACAGCGGGACTGGCCGAGACAGCACACAAAGACCCAGTGTCACACAGCCAACGTGATAAAGAAAAAGGAAACAGAGGGGGACAGTAAGAGGCAGGGAGTTGGATTGTGGGGAAAAAGTGTTGGGAAAGAGAGAGGGAATCAGCAATAAGATCACAAGAGAGGAAGAGGAATATGACTGGGCTTGTGAATTGAAAAGAAATGGGTAATGAGATGCTAATGTAACAACAAAGGAGTGTGTGCCCTCCGGGGGGAGCTATGCTACAGCAAGCCTCTCCAGTCTGAACACAGCAGAGGGGGAATTGAATTTAAAGTTCTTCTCCAGGCATTGATTCAACCCCTAAAAACTCATCTATGTTCATCAAGTTAATACATGAAATAAATCCCTGCATGCCTTGTTTTGGCTGAGACTGAGCTCATCATCTTAGACCTCATGTGCAGCTCTACCGTCCTCCCAGCCTCAAACTCCACCCACCTTTCCACGGCTCATAACCCAAACCTCTGAAGAGGCTCATCAAATGCACAAACTGTTTCGAGTTACTATTTTTGACCTGTAGCTATATAATGCATCCTGTCAGTATTTGACCTGAACCGTCCTGTAACTTTCATCCACTAACAGACGGAGCAGATTTGTTTAGACACAGTCAGTGGATAAAACACAAAAAAAACCCCTAAACTTTATGGGTGACTGACACGTTGGCTTGTACCCACTGTGCCTCCAGGATACATGGATGAACAGTATCATGCTTTAAGTTTGGTTCTGTAGCAAAAAAGGTCCTGTAAAAGGCTTGTGCAGGCTGTGGTTTGGCTCTCAGATCCTTTGATAATACACGCAGGCTAACCATTTTTCCTCTTGCAACTTTGCAGCCAAAAGCTGAGCATGTCTCATGCCTCATGCCATGTCTGGCATTGTTTTTAAAAAGGTGAAGCTTAGCTTACAAAATACCAAGAAGTAGCAACACCTGGTTTTTCATCTGATAGCCGGTTTTACTGTAGCCATGCCCTGCAAGTTTACAGGAAGTTAATAATTATAAATGATCTGAAATGACACTTATTGCTTATTATTTTCATGATATCTTTGATTATATATTTTAAAAAAACATTTGGCCATGTTAAAAAAAATCAACACATGTTTTTTTTATTTAGATGGAGCCTTTAAAGATACCCTCATTTAACTACACTAATAATCACAGATTCATTTCCATGCAGATAAATTTATTAAAATGAAACTACATTTACATGAACATTGACCACTTCTGGTCATCTTTTAACAAAATGTAAAAAAAAATATGCAAAGGGGCAGTTAAGGTAACGAAATGGGGGGAACTGCAAAAAACAGACTCATTATTGGTTGTGTGTAGGGTGGTAAATGTTCATGTCACCTTCTAGTCTATGATATGAGGTAAGCATGAGGACAAGATCTACTTCCCCTGAGAAGAAGTAAGCAGTGAACAGAAACAAGAGGAGAAATGAAAAGAACAAAGAAGAAACGGCAGAGACCCCAGAGGAAACATGAAGCTGGAGAGAAGCACTGAGGAGAATGAAGGTCTTTGCAACAGCAGATGGGGTTTTGAGTGGGAGGAGGAACTAAAGCTCTTCAAGTAAAGGGGAATAATGGAAAGATCCATGGTGCAAAAGATATAATTACTCAAGGGAACGAGTGCTAGAGAGGAGTGATGTGGAGGATCTGTATGAAAGAGTGACTGGGCAGTACTCAAGAGACTGTCAAAGAGAATCCAGGAGGAGGGGAGTTGCACCACTGACAGATATAGGCGAGAAATGTTATAGATGCATTACGAAAAAATTAGAAAGCTACAAAATCATTATAACAAGTCCTCCAGGGGGATGCAGAGAATGAGCCGATACAAAAGCACAATGAAAGAAAATGAAAGACAGATTAAGACTGCGCGTGAACCAGCTGGGATTGAGGGATATTTGTGCTATAAAGAGATGCAGCAGCAAACAGAGGTGTGCTGCAGCGTATTGTTGTGTGGAAAGAGTGTAGGATGGATTCATGTGTTGGATGAGACACAAAGAGCAGATGATAAAAGCAGCGGTGTGATCTCCAGAGGATGTTGTGAATGAGTGAATGAGTACAAAAGAAGAGCGAATTTGAAGAAATCCCTTCTGGAGTGCTGCTGCAGGTGCGCTAAAGAAAACTGCAGTTTACACTAGAGTTTTTCTTTTTCTTGAAATTGCAAGAGGACCAGCTTTTCACAAGATTTACTCACATTTGTCTCAGCTGGTGGAGCAGAAAAAGGTCCGTATCTCTCCTTAGCTCTCTCGTTTGCTCTTCGACTGTATCTACTATTGCAAAATCTGAACTTCTGACTCATCCGGCTCTACGGCCCTGTTCAACTCAAAAGCTTCCACCAACTTCAAACTTTAATATTTTATCCAATTTAAGAATGCAACATCATGTGTTAGGGTGAATTCAAAAGCAAAGACCGGGTTTTAGTGCTAGAAACAGCTAATTCAGCTTTTTCGCCTTGCCGAAACTCGGAGGACCTGCAGGCTTGGAGCGTGTTAGCTGTGGCACAGGCTAATTGGGTTTCCGCTCTTAATTAGGCCAATTAATTAGGAAATGCAGCCGAGGCCATGAGCATCTCCATCGGGTCATTTAGGGATTACACGAAGAGAATAAGAGTCATGGGTAGAGAAATGGAGCGGAGGAAAGGAATCAAGGAGCTTATGAGCAAAAAGGTCACTGGAAAGGGCCTTTGTTGTGAGAGTACCTCCCGCTGAATGTTATCGCTGAATGATTCATGGACTGAGGGTAATTACCCATTTGTGACAATTTAATCAAATCAATCACTTCTTTTGGGAGTCAGTGAATTGAAAACAGAGCCTGCCAATTCACACAATTTCCCAACTGACGCTCATTGTTGCTAATCTGCCGTGAGAAACAAGTGAAATGATGGAGGACAGAAGAGGAAGAGGACATTCACATGCAGAAGACTGTAAAATGTGCTTTCATGTGTCCGTCAGTTTGCTCTCTGTGACTCCAGGTTTCTAAAACCTCCAACAGCTGCAGGGTATACAGCCGACTCCTCATTTCCACCTACTTTCATATACAACTACACAGCATGTTGCCCAGTGTACAATTTCAGCACATCAAAGCTGGAGATTTTAGAGTCAAGATTAAGGTTAAGTTAGCTCAAATATTAAAATATTGCCTCCAGCTGTAGATTCAGAACTACCAAAAGCAAGGAAACGAACAGCTTTCAGTGTGACTTTCAACACTCAGGTCTTTACATGTTTTTAATTTATTTTAATATAAGTCATAAAGGGCCATGAAATCATTTAACTACCCAATATTTCCATTATGGCCAGTTTACATAAGCTGGAGGTAACTTTTACTCATAATTTTCATTAAAAAATCTATTAACATGAATATTCCTTTTATTTCGTTGATGTTTGGCTACTATTTTGATGTTTGTGTGTGTCTGTTGACTCTGATTGATTAATTTGCTTGTGTATCAGATCAATATTTATGGGATCTGTTGTTGTAATGTGCTACACTTCACGCTATCTCCTTTGTTTTAAACATGTCCAAATTTTTTGAGCAGTTCTCTTACACATTTCCTTTGCAATTATACATTGGAGCTTTTCAAAACTTGATTATATGTGTTAATAAATAAAATAAACAATTAGCAAGTCAGATTGGATTAAAACTTTCAAGCCAGAATAAATTCTGATGGGTATGACGAGTCACCACAGTTCTGTACATGTTTCCCTTAAAACAAAATATGTCCAAACACCTACCTCCACAAAGAGGAAGCACGGCACGATGTAGGTGCTGGTCTTCTGCAAGCCTTTGTCTTCAGGGAGGTTCCTCACGGCCCTCCTCTGTGCTGACAGCTGACTGCCAATCATCTGCAGGGTCAAAGGTCAATGCAAAGATTTAGTTAACTATTCTGCTCATGGCAAAGGATGTGCTGGCTGAAGAGCTACAGCACTATATGAACTACAGCAAGTTCAGCATTTGCAAGAACTTGACATAATAAAAACCTATTACCACACAAGCACAGTCAAATGTGCAAAGTTAAGGATTATAAAGACTAAAGTTGACATGAGGTTGAGGAGCATTTAAAAAATAATATTTTTTTGTGTTTTATTGAGGTTCATAATGCTGAAATATAGATGCAGTATTTGCTGACACTATGAGAGCAGCCAGGGTGATTCTTGAGGTGCAGTAATAATAATAAATAAAGGAGAGGCAATAAAATTTAGGCTTATAAACTTAATTTTTAACTTATCCCTGCTGATAATTATTAGCCTGACTTGTTGCTGAGGAAAGAGACCTGACTGGCACCTAAGTGAGCGTTCAACTTTGTGAGTCACTAAACAGTCCATTGAGTTCCAGGCGATACAAGAGCGTAAATAGTAGACTATTTATATTCAGTGCCTGGCTTAGAGTAAATCTTAGGGTTTCATAGTCTGTTGAGTCACACGAAAGAGACAAACAATAATTTGTTGAGCAATTTATTTATTTTTTTTATTTTTTTTGCACCTGAAAGCCAAACATCTCCAAGTTTTAATCGTCTAAGGAATGTTTCAAATATGCTGCAAGCTAAAAAATCATTTTAAACCCCATGTGTATCACACTGGTGCTGCCTCTGCCTCTTAGGTGATGAAGGCAAAAGCTGTGCGGAGGAATTACAGTCATTTCGGATGAGTCAACGGCATGCAATTATTTTCAATGCCAACATTCAAGGTGAGAAGAGTATTTAAAAACCTAAGACATGAATTTCCATCTCAGTTAATTAACTTTATGCAAGCAGTGCAGAAATGTGACATTTACTTTTCTTAGGTACTGTAACTTAGTACAGCTGAGTGGTACTTGAGTATTTCAATGTCATGCAACGTTATTTCCACTTTATTTCCGAAGGAAATATTATTCTATACTTTTACTCCTCTATATTTATCAGATAGCTATTTAGTTACTATTTGCAGATACAGATTACTATAATCTGTGTCTGCAAAATAGTGTATATAGTTTGGATTTAACAGTATCCATATATAAACAACTGATAAATTATGATACACTGTATTGTAAGAGATTAAGATACTCAGCAGTAAATAACATAGTCAAATTCAGCCCCACCTTCACCAACTTCATTATTAAAGTGATCATGACAGCATGCTCCACCGCACTCTGTGCTCCTCTTCACTGCACTGCGGGTTTGAGTTAAACTTTAAATGCAGGACTTTTACTTGTAATTGAGTATTTCTTCACTGTAGTTTTGAGAGTAAGATAATTAAATGTTTCTTTAAACTGTTGTAGTCAGGAGGTTTTTTTTTGTAATCTTAACATTAACAATGACAGATATGGCACCACACAAGTTGATTCAAACTTTTAAAGTAAACAACAGAAGCACAATGTGTCCAATTACTGAAGATCTTTAGTCATTATAATACTTTTTACTCCTTGAGCTCATAATTTACTATCCAAGCATTAATAAACCAGATATCTTCAACACCTCTGATAACCCAGTGCTTCATATTGTTAGTTTTAGCAATAATTATTTCTGAACACAAAAAGGGAATCCTTTGATCATCACTCATCAGAATAAAAGCACCTTTTTTCTATGTGCACACCTTCAGTTATACACACATCACATACACAAACCCACCTACTCTTTTCCAAAGATGCCCACAAAGAAATGCTTTACATGATACATCAAAAACACACACATACAGGTACACACACACCAACACACACACACAGACACCCACACACACACACACACACACACACACACACTCAAAAAACAGTAGGAGTAGGCAATCAAAAGTCTGGGGGGCTGAAAAGAGGAGAAGCAGACTGGAAACAGAGGAGCGATGATCAAAAACAAAAGCCTGACAGAAAGAGATAAGAGAGAGACAAAGCCATGATGCAGACGTTCAGAGACTCTTCAGAAGTAAAGAAGGTGGGGTGAAAGCCAGCAGACTCAGCAATGGGAAATAATAGCGATTGGGGGGGTAACAGGTAAAAGTTGATGAAATCAGCTTCAGTCTCCAAAGTGAGAACAGGGGGAAACAGAGAGAGAGGGAAGTTAAAGTGGGAAGCCCAGCTCATGAGACACTTAGGGCTTTTCAATGTGGAAATGACTGCACTGGTGCTAAATAATGTCAGCTTCTGCTCTTTTAAATGGGGGGACGCTATAAAAGGCATTCAAAGGCATCTGAATCAAACAGAAAACGCAATTTCTCTAAGAACTCTAAACTCTGAAATCGTGATTTTATCAATCAGGAAGCGAAAGCCCTCAGCGGTCTTCAGCATAATTTCACTGAGTCAAACACCAATTGGTTCTCCTCTCAGATATCGAGCCTGTTCGCCCATCTCCTTGACAACAATTATCCCGCTTACTTTATGGCTGAGGGCAAATCTCTGCTCTGTCAGCCTTTTCCCCAATCGATGACTGTTTTTGGTGAGAGGGGAGGGGGGCACTTCACAAAGCTGGAATGTGTCCATGTGTTCACAGCGCTCCTCAATACCTATCAGTGAAAAGTCAATGGTTACATTTAAAACAAGAAACAAAGACATTTTAAAATGAGAGCATAAAAGAGAGAGGGAAAGGCTAATTGGTTGATTCCTGTCAAGTACATACAACACAAGATACAAAAAAATTAAACATCCAAAGAGAGAGGAAGAGGTTTCCACCGAATATCGCTGATTTAAAGAGCACTACAGTATTATGCACCAATCGCCAAGGCATTAAAGACTCAATGCTCCCAGAAACCTGAATTCAATTAGATCTTCTATCATCTGGAGCAGTTAAATATAACAAACTAAAATCAGGTTTCTGGGAGCATTGAGAAGCCAAAATTCAGGAACAATCACATTTAAACATAGATGTTCTGCTAAAGCTACCTGCATGTGAGGCTGAAAAATCATGCTTTCAAATCCAGAAACACAGGATTTGAGGGAATAGAAATCACCATTTGTGCAAAACACCTCAGGTGCTGTCACAGCGTCCACAAACTTGAGCTGCAATTATCTTGCAATTAAGCTTCATCTCTGCCATTCCTGTTCAGTGTCACACATTTATCTTCATGGCCTTCTATTTATAGCTTCACGAGAGACTAGTTTATGGCTGAACATGATCGAAATTTCCCAAGATTTCCTCTAAAAATCTTTCTAGAATGTGTATCAGTGCAAGCTGCTCAAACCAAGTCTATTTCTGCCTATGCATCGTGCAGTGAGTGACAGGTACACACTGAAGCGCACACACACACACACAAATATGGAGCAGAAACGACTACACTCACTGTGGTTAACTATGTTAATTATGTATGCTGTGGTTCCAATAATCATCTTCATTCCTCTTTCTCCACTATCGCTCGTCTTCCTCATGGGAAACCTTATCTTACTATTCCAATATAAGTACAAGCTTCTACTATAGTCTAGACTTGGTTACATGATTGCTTTGATTAGTGAAACAGCACTCACTGACACTAAGTAAAGAAAGCACAGGTTGTACAAGTTGTGGCTGAGGATAAAAGGATTGTAAGTATAAGTGAATACAAACACACACACACACAAACACACACAGGAGGATGTCTGCTGTAAATATAGCATTAAGGTCTTTCTTTATGTTCCCGTCTTCTGGAGCAGTGAGAAGCATTCAGGCATATGGTTGGCATGACTAATTGTCTCTTGTGTTGCTGTCCAATGTCATTCACCATGATGTGCATCCTTAAGCTTCACACTGGCACGACAGCAACAAAAGACCTGCTCACTATCTCACTGGAAAACACACACGCACACACACATATCTAAAGATGAGCACACCTACAAGTGACCATCATCCCTGTATTCATTACATGTCAACTTGGATGTCAGTACAACAATTTGTTAAGAACAGCTTATGCATATTTTTGTGTATGTATGTGTATGTGTGTGTGTGTGTGTGTGTGTGTGTGTGTGTGTGTGTATGTGTGACGGACAGAGCGAGAAATAGAGAGAGGTAGACAGAGAGCATCTTGCACAGAATCCCTTCTGTGCTGCACCTCAGGTTCAACAATGTGGGTCACAGAGATGTACAGCACATACATTACTTAGGAACAACCCGTGCGCAAAAAGAAGCAGCAGGGAAAAAAAAGGGCAGTAACTGGCTTAAAAAAAACTCTCACCTTCAATCTCTGTATGTTGGAAACAGTGCTCCTGCACAGTGCCCGCTGCCTCCTCCGAGTCCCCTGTTTCTAGGAGGATTTGCTCCTGCAGCGGACTCCCATTCTGTGGTTGCGTTGTGGTCTCAGCTTCCCTTCTTTCTTTTTTCCCCCCTCTTTCTCGTATTATTCAAAGCAAAACCGCCCCTCACTTCTGCCGCTCCTCCACTGAGAAGCCCTCGGCACTGAGTGTGAATAGAGAGAGATAGAGAGCTTGCCACACTGCCAGGCACCCAGCCTCCAGCCAGCCTAGTCTATATCTGTCTGCACTCTGCCGCTAGGTCGCTAAGCTAAATATGATGATCTTCAACAGCACTTCAAGGCTAATTAGTAAAGTGAAGGGATCCACAGGCTGGTGAGGAAGGCTCCTCAGCACAGTTGCCGGTGGATACAAAGAGAGGAGGAGAGAGAGCGAAGAGAGAGGGGGATGTGTGTGTGTGCATCTGCATGCTTGTGTGTGAGGAAAAAAAGAGAGAAGGGGAGGCAAAGAGGAGGAGGAAAAAACAGAGAGTGGGATGAGGGAATAAGAGAATGAGGCAGCTGAGGTGGAGAGGGGGGGCAGAAAAGAGTGAATATGTTTGTGTGGTGTGTGAGAGAGAGAGAGAGAGAGAGAGAGAGAAGGAGTGAGAGAGAAGGGGGGGAGGAGGGTCTCTGTGTGTGTCAGAGGCTGAAGCAACATAGTGGCTAAAATGGTAGACAGTGCGCACTTTAGTACCACAGGAAACCACTTTTGATACTGGCAGACACTATTGACTCAGAGAGAGTGAGTGTGTGTTTACAGGTGTGTGTTTTTTGTAATAGTGTGTACTTGCATGTGTCTTTGTGCAATTATGGAAAAATCAAAGCAACAGAGAAGAGAGCGCCAGCGATCAGAAGGTACAGTGTTTGGTGTGTTTTATGAGCAGCGAGTCTCCACATTCAACATGAATGACAATAATGATGGTGTGAACTCAGGTGAGCTTTGACCACAATCCAGCTTCATGGAACACAGCCGGTTAATGATGCATCGGCAAGTGGTAAAGTGGGACGCATAATGCACATGGCCCTATGTGGGTCAGAGGCCCCCAGGTGTAAGCTCACCAGCAGCTTTTGGCTGTTATGTCTATGTGTGTGTGTGCGTGTGTGTGTGTGTGTGTGCATTGGCGCATACTTTCAGGACAGGAGGGGTTTGTCTGCAACACATTCTCATCTTCCCTCAGGGCTAAAACAAAGGCAGTGTGTTTCTGTACATGTCTATGCATGTAACGTGTTGAAGAGTGTTAATACATGTTTAGAGAGACTATGACGACACCAGCTGGTCTGGACAATGGGGGTGTACCCCTTTCGACACTGCCACACACACAGTTGTACTTTAAGTGGATTTCAGCCCTTTAAAGAAGAAAATCACATTATGATATGATAACATACATGGTGCCATTTTTTGCCTCTAATATTTTACTTTGTGCTACATTCAGTTGAACTTGAAAAAAAAACTTTAAAGTTCAGGAACATACGCTTATTCACTTGAGCAGCTGCTGCGAGCAGCCAGCCGGCATCTTAGAACAAAGACTTAAAAAAAGGAGTAAAAGCTGATGTGACTCTGTCCGCAGCTGACAAATATCAGCTTTATAGCACCTCGAAAGCTAACTGATTAGCATGTTGCCTTTTTGATTTAATTCATGGCTTGACTTCTTGACCAAACTTCAATTAGCCTACGTAGCTGCCTGCGAAACCACGTGTTGTTTTTTATTTTCTACATTTCTGCATGGATTAAATAAATTAGATATACCATGTGAGCAAGCTTTAAATGTTCCGACCGAAATTTTGCTACCTTTCGAAAGTGCCAGGATAGCTGTTTACCCCTGTCTTGAGTCTTTACCCTAAGCTAAGCTAACCAAAGTGTGGGATCAGTCATTACAATTAACTTTTGGCAAAAATAAGCTTTTCTCCCAAAATCTGAAGAGAAATTTTTCAACATTTATAGCAAATTAAATATTAGGTATCATTATTATCTCTAATATCCTGTCAGAAAATGTTAGTTCAGCTAGTTAGTCTCAACCAGAGATGAAAAATCCCTGTCCATTTGAGATGTGAATGAGAACTTATGGTAATGTGTGTAGTAAAAGGAGAGTCATTGAAAAAGAAAAAAAACGTACAGAATCCTTCCTGCCAACATAAACGTATACGTATACATATTTATTACAAAAGACTTTTCAAGCAGGTGTGTCAGGAAACCGCAGTACAAAAGCTGCCCACTCGCTTGCTGGACTCAAACCACTCAGGGCTATGGAGGGGACCACAGACCGCTCACAGCAAAGTGGGTTTTTTTCAGAGGATGAAGGAAATAATCATGTGGTGACATAGATGTCATAGTTCCCATGGCAACACGCTGCATTCATAGACTTAAATGACAAGCACATATACAGAAATGCACCCGCATTTACACACACATCTGATAGTGCACACACAAAGTAAATAAAAACAAGTCGCCACATAAATGTGGCTTTGCTTGGACAGCGCTGAACTCCCGTACCTCAGTGACACCGCTCTTGCAAACTCTCACTCAAGTATATCAAATGTTGCTAGCCTGACTCAATGTTGTAAGGGGGCGAGAAAAAAATTCAGTGCATAGAAGTAAGGTAAAAAAAAAAGACAAAAGAGAAAGTTTAACAGAAAAATCAAATGCCAGATATCACATCAACCAAGTCAAGGTGCTGTATTTGTCTCCTTTTTCTTCTCATTGCTTTCATTAAGACTGCTACTTAAAAAACTAGTCCAGTATAGCCATCTTTTACTGCATAGTTTCAATAACGGCCTTTAAATGTTTTTTATGTAACAACAGCATTGAGCCTCTGCAAGGATAAGAAACATTCAAAGCATGTTTCACTGACTATATTTCCTGTCTTTCAGTCTCCCAAAAGACATCTATATTATCCATCCCATCACATTGACTCATACTCTGCAGGTGTGCAGTCTCCAGTAGCATTTTCTCCATTACGGTTGATGCCTTTAGATATGCCTGCGTGGCTTATAGAGGAATGTTTGTGACAACATAACTCAGGCAGCATCAAACATTATGAGAATGTAAAGAGTGAATGAGTTGTGAATGAGTTGTCAAAGTCAAGAGAGAAACAAGGAAGGTGAGACACAGAAGGACTCTGTAAATAGAGCAAGTACACAGAGATGAGCATGCACAGCCTACAAACAGGTAGACACACAAGTGCAACCATGCACACACACACACACACTTGTATGCAGTGCACCTGTCCTCTCCTGACTTTCTTTTTTACACACTCCTCTCAGCCTAGTTGCTCTGGGAATGACATCTATATTGGACAGTTCTGCATCTCAAGATCTATATTTAATACCAAAGCACAGAGTATTGTGTCCTATACCTAACGGCGTTGCAGTTAGCATTGTAGATTTGCATATCCAACTTCCATGCAGGAGACCAGAGTTTGTCTCCTGTCACAGACCAGCAATTAACACTTCCATTTTCATGAGTCATCAACAAAAAACAAGCATTTCACTTGCCTAATGCTAACCTATCCTTAGTATTCAGTATTAAAAATTGGATCACATGACTGCTTGGATGTAAAGTGGTGACAAATGAATGCAGGATTATGAGTGTTTTTGAGAAGTATTTTCAGCATCTTTCAGTTCTTTAATTTGGGTTTTTTGTTACATGAAATAAGACGGCTGAGTGCTCAGACAAACTATTCTGTAAATGACCAAAACCAAGGGGTTTATGTCGGCCAATATCTGGCCTGTTAATGCTTTCAATGACATTTTTTTACTCCTGATATATTGTTACAAATTCTATGCAAACTAAACAAGCCTCACTTTTTGCATGTGCGGTATATGCACACAAACAGAAACACCCAAAAAAAGTGCTGCTGCTGTTTCTGCAGTTATGCTACACAAGCACATATGAGCACATGCAAGCGAACAAAAGAGCAGCGTTTAGAAGGTGCTGGCACTTGTATGCATGAGCACACGGGTACAAAAGCACATGCATGCTGTTTTGTAAAGGAAAGGTGGCTATTCAGAAAACACACACGCACACACGAGAGTGTGTGACTATTTTGCCACGTTGTTAAAAGAAAGCCTTGTTATATGAGCCTGTGTGCTTCCACTATCTGGCTGCTCGTGTGAAGACTCTCTTGTCTTGGGGAATCAGAAGTAGGCCGAGTCAGTGGATGTGCTCATTTCATACACCATCACTGTGGATCACAGCCAAGGACATTCTCTCTTCAAATTGCCATGCTAGGGAATTTCAACCATAAAGAATTAATCAGATTTTTAGCAGAATGGGATTATAAAGAAGATACAGCGCAGGACAGCTAAGATGTAATTTATGTAGCAAAAATACTGACCAGAACGTTGTTATGCTTGTACTTCAGGGGGTTCATACCATAGATTAAAATACTAAAATAGAATTAATAGCATTAAAATAGCAGTTAATCACAAGAAAATGAGCCTCAAGTATATTGTGGTATAAATGAAATATGAGTAAGCTGTAATGAAATATACATAAAAATAGCTTGGCCTAGTTTTTATATCATGGAGCCACAGTATGGAGCCACAGTTGAATGGCGCCTTTGGTCTGTCCTTGCTGTCACTCAAGTACAAAACTTTTTATCCTTCATAACCCAGACTTAATTTAGTGATACAAGGCTATATAAGTCACTTTAAGACACTGTTACTTATATGAGGGTCTCAAAAGCATGAAGGCACACTTGAGCCAGTACACTATTATACATTACTTCCACACAAATACTGCGGATGATGTGTTTGTCTTCAGTGCAAAATAAAAATAAACAGAGGTGTTGATTTGCATCACTGCATCGTTTTAAATCTCAAACTTCAAAGGACTTCACCGAGAATATGCCTACCTATATTTAACTAACCTCAAAATATGAAGGCAACAAAGCCTCAAACACAATGGCATACTAAAAAAAAATACATTTGAAACTGAATTGTTGCATTTTTAACAGAGGTGAATATGTTAGGTGTGTTTTTTTTTGCTTATTTGAGTTCTCCTGATCATTCAAGTTAAGAAAAAACTCTCTACAAAAACCTTTACTTCTTCAAAGTTATCATTTAGACAAGGAATGGCATTTTGGACCAATCACAGTTGTTGGTCACCTCAGAAATGTTTACAGCTTACATTATGCAAATCTTGGAAAAGTACAATTTATACATTTTATGTCACACATGCCACAGTTCTAACTCTGTGTAGGCATCTGTGTGAGGTAAAATGACAGCAAAGGTGTTCGCTCTTCACATCTGACATTCATCCGACAGTCTATCTGGCTTAATACAATTATCAATACCAGAAGATATTGCTCATTTTAGCCTGGCATCCTGTCTATAAAAAAAAAAAAAAAATGACTGTCCCTAAAAGATCCAGACTATTTATATTCCCTCTTGTCTATGATATGTTGACCTTGGTATAATTTGCTCCTAAATATGCCGAAGAGCAACAACAAAAGCACAAAACCACTGTTTTATCATAAATCAATGCAAAAGTTTTAACCCTTTCCATGTTAAAAGACAAGATGTGGAAGTTTTTATTTAAACTAAAAGAGATTTTACACTTTTGAGGTAATCTTTTCATTCAGAGATACATATTGCATTAAGTCTTAATTTTAACCAGGCTCTGGTTTGAAATCTATTCTTGTTCTTGTGATAAAGCACAGTGAATCCCATGCAAATATTATCCTTTTTTGCACAGTTGCCTCATTTCATCCAAATAGTTTTTGAAAATTATCGCATGGCCCCGGGCACCTTGAGGAAACAGAGCACTTGGTGAGATCTGATGCCTTAGATTAATTTTAAGGTTGAGTAGTTACATCTAAACATGCACCGAATGAGGCCTAGCAATTATGAAAGAGAAATAATTAAAACTGCAAAGGATGAGTTTGAACTTTCTTCTGCAACTTTAGCAAGCTTTAAAGGTGTCAAACAGAACAAGTAGGTGCAGTCTAACTTTCAAGTTGCTCTCTGCAACAGTTTTCACTCACCAGATGGCAAAGCAGAAAGCATCTCAACCTGTTGCACATGTGAAAAGCTGTTTATGTGCTCTGCAGTCATCCTGAGTGACAACAACAGGAAACATGAGGCTGCTGCTGCTGCTGCTGCTGCTGTCTGGAGGGCTGGCCTCCCGGTAATGACTGGAGTCAGGTAACCAGCAGACAGACCGACTGACTCTATCCCTCCTCTCGGACGGGTTTGGGCACGAAGGGGAAGCGACGGGAGCCACTTTCCGGGTCCGTTTCACCTCCTTTTCTAAATCAATGCCGCGACTTTCTCTGTAAAAACAAGAGCTCCACAAACCCGGAAAAGGTTGATGAATGTAACGACGTGTGTTCAAAGCGGCGAGCGGTGCGTTTTTAGGAGCGAGCTCATCGCACGGGCTACTCAGGTGTTCAACTCCAGTAAACAGGGAAGAAGTAAGAGCCCTGTTTTAATGCCCCCGCCCCCGTGCCAGGCCGGGGGGAGGGGTGGGGGGGGGGGAGGGGGGGGGGGGG
>JAQNCA010000024.1:18045230-18071720 GCA_029783725.1 Acanthurus tractus | reverse complement strand
TTTTTTTTATAACACTCTTTATATTTTTATATACTGACACACACTCTATAAAAATCACACTCTGCACAGGACACACACACACACACACACACACACACACACACACACACACACACACACACACACACACACAAGTTGTGCGCAGTTGATAGTTTACATAAACCACCTTATCATAGTTTTGGTTACAGTTATCTTTTAAGATATGCACAGTTATGTGCAAAGTAGCCTTTGTCTTTCAGAGTGAAGAGTTAAGATTAATTGTTTTTTTTCTGCAGGGGTTTTTATTGTCTTTACTAAGTTTTATGAGTAATTAAGTCCAAAAGCCTGAAGTCTGCAGGGCTTTTACAGCTGTTTATGATGCAGTGATTAAGATAGCGGGGCAATCTTTTGACACTTTTCATGCTGCTGTTACAGCTGCATTTAATTACCAACACACACAAAACACAGTGTGTGCAGTCAAGATCTGAGTGCTCTTTATGTCAAATTAGCCACACATTATGTCAGACTCTCCTACATTATGGCAAGACAAACTGCCGTCTCATCACTTTTAACCCCACCCTAACTACTCTGTCTGTGCTATATCTTCATTTAAAAAAAAAAGCCAATTCCTGCAACCTATCAAACAAACTCTGCTAAGCATGCAGCTGAGCATACTGATTTACAAGCAGATTCCCTGCAGGAGCTCCTGACGTGGCTCGTCTTCTTCCTCTGTCAAGCTGACGCACCGAGGGCCTCGAGGCCAAATCCACAGGGTGTTACTCACCTCTGGCTCGGTTTGACTCTCTGAAGAAGAATTACTTTCTTGAGGGTTTGCTAACAAGAATACTCATGCCTGCAGTGTCAAAGACAGGTTGCAGATTAAGGATCACTGCTCAGGATACATGGGAATATGAGTGTCACAGCAGCCAAAGATGATGTCTGATTATAGATCAGCACTGGTGTTTTATGACACAGTGAAAAGGACAAGCACTGTCCTTGGGTGATTATGAGGTGACAGAAGCTGCTGTGTCTTTCTCAGACAAGCTGTCCTGTTCTGAAACACTCAGTCTACAGATGCACTAAAGTTTAGAGGAAGCCATATCTGAAGTTCTCTTGATTATATAAGTGTTACCATAAGTCATCTTTTCTAGCTCTGCAGGAACTTAACTCAAGTTTTTGATATATCAACCTGATGTCATTATGTCACTGGATCTGTCAGTCTGTTGTAGTGGAATTATGCACCTTAGACCAAGTTTGAGTCTGTGATGCTGCTGTTACATTTTCAGCTGTTTGACTCCATTATTTTTCATCTATTTTTGTGCATAAACACTGTGTGGTCTTATTTAAAAAACTTCCTGCTGTCTTCAGTAATTACTCAGACACCAGATCTGTCTATTCCAGCCTCTTTTTTTATACTATTAATAATCTTTGAGGCATATATGATATTTATCTTGGAATTCAGCCATTACCTGGGGTAATGAAGTGTATGCAGAATCATGTTTCATATTAGAGCCCGTTAAAAACATTGGATGACATAGCTCAGTGCAGATAAATCATTATCAGTGCAGCTATATGCTGGTGAACAAATGCTCTGCCGGCCTGTTTGTTGCTATTCAGCTGAAAAGCTTTTTTTTCCTTGATGCATACAAATAAACACAGAGCCCAGGTCGATACGCATCCGTTGTCAGTTACAAAGCGGTTTGATTTTGGTATGATTCTGCAAAAATCCATCCAAATGCACAAAAAGAAAGGGAGTGGGATAGAGTGGGCGAGATAGCTGTTAAAGAGAGATGAAAGGGCAGGAGGAACTGTGTGGTCGTCAGCAGCTCCAATCAGCAAGAGTTTTATCTTCACAAATCGTGTTGAGGAGCGCAGGAGAGAGTCAGACTCCAACAATGCGGAGGGAGATTAAAAAACAGAAAGATAAAGAGGAGGAGACAAAAGAGTAGCTGGGAGTGATGAAATCCTCCACTTCTTTGCTTGGCAAACTGGGTGATGGATGGGCTTTCAGCAGGAGGGAAATTCCTCGCTGCCCCCAGCATATCTCTCCGTCTGTGTGTCTGTCCATCCTCAGTTGAGGTTATATTGGATTTTTAATATCTCTTTACCTCTTACAGAGTGAATTAGAGGCAAACTCCACGTTGAGTGTTGACTGCAGTCTGATTAATGATCCCCCGTGAATGTTGGGTTGCGGTGTCAGAATTTCAAAGCTCTTCCTCACACTTCTTTCTCTTCATGTCATCTGACTGCTTCTCTGACAGTCTGTGTGCGCACTGCACAAACACTCCGTGCTCCAGGCTGATGTTATTATGGCTACACTCAGGATTATAGTCATAAAAGTGGGGAACAAAGATGGTTCAACTGAAAACAAAAGATCACTAAGATACCAGCCACACAAATGTTTTTTTAAAGTGTGAAAAGATGTCATCATTCCAGTCAAAAATTAATGGAAGGGACAAATATTAGTTGGTTAATAAGAAAAAAACCCTCCAATGGTCATAGTTCAGTATGTTTACATGCAGCTTATAGCTTGCTGATTGCTAATGCAGCTGCAGATGAGATATTCTGTATTTATTATTCCATCTATGGCCATATTCCCATTAACATATTTTTAAGCACATTTTGAGGAGCCTTTTCTGAATTAGTTCTGATGTTGGAAATATTTGACTCTCATGAGTGATCAGCTGTTGCCACTCTTAGGAGGATAATAATAAGAAGATTATAATTTTGTTTTAATCTTAAATGATGTTCATTTCTCAGCCTCAACTTCTTTTGCTGTTTATCAAAGCCTATATCGGCAACTTAAAAACAAAATGCTTCCCCATAAATAACCTCGACAATTAGGTGGAAACACAGCTTATGAGTGGTTTGGGTTGTTCAGAAATCTTATCATCATTATATCCTAAGGATCTTAGATCTCTCCTAAAGGGCTGCTCCACCAATGACGTATTTCACTTATCGAAAATTAGGAGACATTTAAAGAGAGAGATTATATAAAAGAAATCTTAAATGCACCAGAGATCGAGGTATGCCAACTCTAAGCTTACTGGTGGATCAAGCTTCAAAGAGGCTGCATGTAACAAACATGGGGTTTGATATGACTGCAGAGAACTCTCAGTGACGGTACTGATACTGATGTGTCACAAGTGTGGAGTGTCCCTTTCAGAAGGTTAGTCTGTTACTATTATATAAGTTATTGCTATATGTGTTAGCATGATGTTTGATGAGGTAGTCTAGAGCACATGTGTCAAACTCAAATCTCCGGCCTGTCCCGTCATTTAATGTGGCCCACGAGAGCTCAAAAGGGGTAATGTCATTTTTAAAATAAAATTCTATACGTGTTTAAATCTTACATTGAAAACTCATAACGCCACATCTGTCGCACATGTTCTCAGCATCTCACAATCACTTGTTGGACCATTCTTCTGCCCCTATGCAGACTGTGAGAAAAGTTTTGAACAAAGTTAATGTAATAAGTTGTTTGATGATATTTGCCTTTGTTGTTTACTTAAAAAGTTTGATGTTTTATTGGGGTAGTAATGTGGGTTTCTTAACCTGACAAATTAAAAGGATTTTTGTTACAGAGCCATGTGCTAAACATTTATACATTTATGCAAATTCATATACGATATTTGTAACTAAAATAAATAATACAAAAAATCGAATACAGAGAGTTATTTAACAATATGTTAGGGAATAGTTGCGTTTAAACAGTCTTACATTTACAACCGGCCCTTTGAGGGCAACTATAATGCTGATGTGGCCCTGGGTGAAAACGAGTTTGACACCCCTGGTCTAGAATATTGGGAAATACTGAAATTTAGACATTTGTGAAATTCCTTCCCAGTGACTTGCAACATGTTTCTGCATTATGTCACCATGTCAGTCCTCACATACCTGACATACCTCTGACGCCCCTGTGTTCAAAGTCTATCATTTGGATTTCAGTGACTCGTCCTTTTGCCTGTCCTCTTTTTCATGTGTCTTTTTGTCTTGTTCAGGCACAGAAGATGGTTTTCAGAAAACACTTTTTGAATCTGCTTGTGCGTGGTCCACCTTTCATTTGCATTTGTCTGTTGACTAAAAAGCCTCATAAATTCAGTCCGACAGTTGATGAAAGAGGGAAGCGGATAGATAAACATTTACCATCTTCAGTTTACTTTGTGTCTGTTGTACACATGCCCTTCTTTTGACACCAGCAACATTGTTTTAATCAAGCAGACAAGGATTAGACTGTTTAGTAATCTGGTTGTGAAAGTAATGATCTGAAAAGATAAATGAAGAATGACTTGAGCTGCCTCTGATAGGACAGAATTTTACTGTCTTGGCTGTAGGCTTCTCATCATAAACATTTCTTTTGGGTTAATATTGATAATAATTTGCTTGTTTTTAATAGTGGCCAAGAGAAAAAAGGTTGAATTTTACCACTTGGTTTTGAACTTTAACATTGCAGAAAATAACTTCCTCTATAAAGTGCAGGTTTGAAATATAATAAAAGTTAACTTTATGCAGCACCTTTTAAAACAGGTGCAAAATTTTTTAACGATAAAACAGAATACATTAAAACATAAAGAGAATAAAAAACTACAGAATCATAGCCACTAAGCACACGATAAAAACACTAGATATATATTTTTAAATGCTGGCAAAGCGTAAGTGTATGCTGAAAATGAAATATGCTTAAGCTACATGCACTAAACGGATCTAAGACAACAAACCATTAATGAATAGCAAAAAAAGTCTCACATTTTTCAATGTTTATTTCTTTGTGGTGGCAGAGAGGAAGAGATGGAGGTGTTGGGCCAATTTAGCAATGCCAGCAAGCTGTCTAGTGCTGCAAGTCCTTCTAAAGCTGCAGCTAATGTGTGATGCTCTTCACCAGTCAGTCCCACTCATATTTGATTTAATTCTCATTAAGAGGGTTACGCAGTATTTGAAGGGGTGGTTGTCGGGGTCATGGTTTAACGCAGAAGGAGATGTGTGACACAGCTCTAGTTACATGCATGTGAACTTCAACTTTTTGATGGATAATTCAGGGAAAATAGGAAGTTAATAACTCTGAATTTTTTGTTGTAGGGAATTACAAATTTTTCAGACAGCACTGGCTGAGAAAATGAACCTCTACTAGTGTTGCCTTCTTGTCTTTGTGAACCCTCTTATGCAAGCCCTTGAACTATTGTCCATTTTCCCAGGCAGTGCTGACTTACAATTTTCAGTTACCTGAAAAAGAAATGCTTCTGAAGTTATCAAATTCAAACTCCTTGCATGATCACTTCATGACATTAACTGCACCTGCGTATGATGAGAGCTTTATAACTCATCTCCTTCAGCCTTAGGCCAAAAACTTATCAATCACCCCCATCTCCAAGTCCAGGATACATGCTCCAGCTGTACTCATGCTAAGAACTTGTGATAGAGACCTTAAGTTACCTTTACTTCACATTTAGTATTTCAATCACCTTCTCTTTGTATCTGTGGTTAGTAAAACGCCATCTGATGCCCAAGCAAGTGATGGGCAACTTTATTGTATGCCCATTGTCAAGCTCATGACAGTGTAGCTTTAGTTTCCTAGCTGTGTTTATGACCATGGTGTGTTGTCTAAAACCTGAAAAACACATTGTGTTGCTGTAGAAAGAGAAAAGCATTCCTCTGTAGCAGCCCGTTGACCCTGGTTCAGCTGTAATGGTGGTGTGAAGTGCTGTTGACTGAGTTATTACTGAAATCCCACAGTGTTGGGTCCTGGGAACCAGCCAAGACCTTTAACCCTGGTACAAACTGCTTAAAGACCAGACATGAGTTAAAATGAATGTAAGTTAAAAAGTTTCAGGCTTCCAGGTTGTTTTATCATCAATCATTTCTGCAAAGTTAAAGACTAGGAGATCACATATTAAATTGTCAATTTAAAAACATTGTGTTTTGACTGTGTTCTGTACATGTTACACGAGCGATCAATAACAAGGTTTTTCTTAATAATGTAGTTAATGGTCAACAGTTAGTGTAGGATGGAAGAACTCTCTTAATTGTATTTTTCATTTTACTTAGTTTTTTAACAAATAACAAAGGCAATGACCATTTCAAAGTTATATAAGTAAGAGAGTGGGTGAGGGCAGATCAAGTGACAGAGAAAAGCAAAACTGAACATCATGGAAAACCTGAGAATAATGAGCAAAAGCCAGCTATATACCAAGTATTAAATAGTATTAAGTGAAAATTACCTCAACATAAACAGATCATCAGGTCTGTTAAATTTAGATGAATAAAATTCCGTTAAAAATAGCTAAAGACTAACCAGTTTAGAGAGTTTTGAGCCTTTTGGTGAGATAATAATTAGAGGGGGCAGTATTCATGATTTTTTTCCACATCTTGTGGTTGGTAGCCATGTGATTTTCTGAGAAAAAAATAAAAAGGAATGGTTGGGAAGCAGAATTGTAGGTGAAGTCAAATAATTGATGCAATAATATTTCTTATGCTGCTATTAATATGATTTTGAACGTGTCTCCAAAATCAATACTCCTCAGTGGCATCAGTGCTGCAATAAACATACCCTTCTTTGCTGTTTCATCAGTCAGTGAGACATGAGTTTAGTGCCTTCACAACTATAATTTCAGAGACCATGAACAGCTGCTGCTGAGAGATGAGTGCATCGTCTCTAATTTCTGTAATGAGGGGCTGGAATAAAGTTTGTTTGTCCATGGTGATAATAAGAAAGGAGGAAAGTTAAACATTACGTTGCCTAGCTAGACATTAACAAGGTGAGTGGACACCTTGATTTACACAAACTCTATGACTTGACATTGTAAGCTCTTATCAAATGCTAACGAATGAGTGGTTGTATCCCAAAGCTGTTTTGAAAAAAGAAATGTAAGGCTAAATTATGTCTATTGAGAGTTTCTTTAATGGACCTCCATATGCATTTGTAATGTTGATTGTGATGTTCTGGTGTGCTTTAATTCTTATTTAGGCTGCACGATGTTAATGTGAGATGATGTGTGTAATCATGACTGAGCTACGAGGCCCCGCGGCACACAGGCCCAAAGGCTTTTGACTCCATGACAATAGCGAAAATGAACCGAGACTGGATTACGCCAGTCCTGCATTCCTCTCCAAACCTGTTTCACACACACACACAGACACACACGGACTAATCCTGTGCACAAAGACAGAGAAACCACTGAAGCAAGCCAATACATGTCTTACACATGCTCGCTCAAAGTGCAAAGAGAATACTCACAAACATGAACAGTGTCTGCATGTGTGCGCACGAGGAGTCGGAAAACTCATTGGTTGAAAACCCTTAAGTGTCCTAACTTGTAAATAAAAGAAAAATTCAATCTGCATGAATGGTGTCACCAAACAAGGCCATTTATGATTAATTGATCTTTAAGCCAAATCCAGATTACACCCCGTGATTATTGCAGTCCATTGTGCAGAGGAAGCACCATCTGTCATAACCTGCTTTTCATTAACTCGGTTGAACCTCTCCTTAATGCGAAGCGTGGTGAGTGATTAAACCGCAGCATAGCACAAACAAAATAACCTGCAGCTAGTGGTTTCAGTGAAGATCCACACTGACAGCATGTGCCAGTAAGCAGAGGGGGCAGAGCCACTTTGGGCTAATAAAAGGTCACTTTGCCTTCATTTTACTGGCATTTTGCAGGTGTACTGTGCCTCTAAAGTGTTTCAAAACTGCACTTGAAATTCCTTGTTTATTTTCAGAGGGCGGCCTGTGTCCACATCTTCTCCTGAAGTCTGCAGTCCAAAACACCTTCACAGTCACTCTTATCTCCATTTAGCCCACACAAAAACATTAAACAACTATTTTTTATAATCTATTAACATGTCAGTTACTTTTATGCTTCATCAGTGATTTTTTCCTAGCAATTAAAAGTCAGAAAGTTGTAAAAAAGTCCCTGTTACATTTTCTGGAGCACTCATTGTGAGCTCTGTGAAACCCTTGTTCTGTCCAATTCCCAAAGATATCCACTTGTCTTTATCAAGGTTTCCTGTCAGAGCTGGGCAATAAAGAGCAAAACCTCATATCTCAGAATTTTTTTTAAGAAGTGGACCAAAAGTTAAGATGTGTGTCACAACTTTAAGATGTCACAAGCACTTTACTAATAATGACTGCAATCAAAATGGTATGCAAAGGCAGAGTTTCCTTCCCTGTTTAAAAATTAGTTTCAAAATAAATTATTGATGTGGTATTGATACGTTGCCCAGCCCTGTTTCAGTGATTTGAAAACAGAAGAAAAGCAACTAATTTTCTCTTAAGCTGGAACAGAAAAGTTTGATTTTTGCATGATTAGAGACTATGACGCAATTATTAAATTTTTTTGTTTGTCTGTTTTTAATAATCATCAACTTAACTTTTCAGCATGACTGATTTAACGATTATTTTTAAGGCATACCTATTTAAATCTTAGTGTGCACTGTGCAGCTGTTTTTGTAGAACAGTACTGACTTCGTCAGATGGAGACAGGTACTGTATTAGCAGATAGTAAATAATTAATGACTCGATTAAGTGGTCACGTTTTATCCTCTGGAGAAATATGACAAACAAGTTGTAAGTGTAGGGGCATCATGTTTGCTGAACTTACTTGCCATCAGTCTTGTGAAACCTCTGTGCATGTGTGTGCATGTGAGGAACTGACAGACCGGCACATATTTTGAGGTGTCCCAATGTGAACTTGTGTGTATCTTTGAGTTGGGCTTCGGTGGAAATTCAGGCAGACTGTTTATTCTCCCTCCAGAGTCCTGTCAGGACTTGTCAGAACAGGTGTTATTCAAAAACTCATACTCATACACCCCCCCACCATCCCCTCCTCACGGCTTTTTCTCGTTTTTGTTCTCTTTTTCATTTAAAACCTCTAATTTCCTGCAGCTCCATTGATGTGATGTCTCTGTCTATCTGACTCTTGTTCATTTCTAACCTCACATTTTCTCATTTCTAAAGCTATCTCTCTGCTCTTTGTGATTTGTCGGCTGTAATGCAGGTGAAGCAGGTCGTGTTCATGTTCTTGCTCTGGCTTTTGTTTGAACAGAGACTTGAACAGAGAAAAAGTCAACAGTGTTGACCTTTTACTTCCTTTTTTATTTGTCTTATTTTGCTCTCTGTACAATTTCACTTGGTGCTGTCATCTCGAGACTTGACTTATTTCAAACTATCAAAGACTCTCTAAAACTACAGGTGCACATACACAGGTTGGAATGTTATATATGTAGCATACTGTATTTCATGCATGACATTGGCATTATTTATCCAAACATTCATATATTTTAAAAGGTTACAATGACATTAACCTTGTGGAAAAAAGACAACTTTCAGTTCAGTCCAGTTTCAGTTGAAATGTCTCTGTTTCCCATGAAGCCTCAGCTTGTCTGTAATCTTCGCTCACACACACACACACATACAAACACTCTGCATTCCACCTCAGGGTTAAAAACCGGTGTTTCCCCCTTATCATGAATGCTAATACGTGCCTCGACTGTTCGTGCATAATGTTTGGCAAGATAAGGCTGTAAGATACAAGAGTTCATGAATTCCACAACACTGAAACAACTGTGATTAAGTCAGTCCGTCTTAGAGCCTGAAGACGATAGTTAATTAGCCATTGTCTTTGGCTTTCAAGTAACACAAGGTCACATCAGAGTGCAATACATGAGGAGCAACAACACCAACGGGCATGTTGGTATGTTCACTACACATTTTTACAGGCGCTTTTAAGGGGCTTTTACAAGAGTTTACTAACTCCAGTTGCCAACAACCATTATGTTCATGTGTAAATTGTGGACTTTGCCACTAACATTGAATGACTATTATGTTAAGTACTTCTTGTCTCACTGTGAATCCCAAGCATGTTTTTGTCTATTTATATGGCCCAAAATCACAGTAAGTTCCAAATGTTTTTACCATCTCTACAGCACATAGTATTTTTATTCTTATACCCCTAATCTGAATAATATAAGTACACCAGAAAACAAAAATGATCCCAAATGGAATTTTAGAAAGGTTTTTCAATAGGTTTTCAAGAGGTTGTATTTAATAGTTTGATGCTTTGAGGGTTTTTTTCATGACATGTACATTTGCACACATTGCTTGGATTTGAGTATTTTGCAGGTTGGATGGGTGGAGCGGATAGAAAAATGCCTGTGGACACCATAAAGTTTGGTAAAATACATTCAAAGCTTAAATTGAAAACTTTAATAAAAGCTTTGAACACCAAAAAATGAGATTGGATAAAACCCCAATATTCACATTTTTGAGGAGTAAACTTTTTGATCCTTAAAAAAAACAACAAAATAATGCATAGATATGACGTTCAGATGAATGTGTAGTTTAGTTAAATTACTCTTGTCCCTTATCATCATGATATGATTTGCAAGATTATTAGTTTTTTTTATGTGTTTTTACTATGCTTGTGCAATTTTACTGATCAATACTTCTAGCACTCACAGTCTTGGAAATGCATGTAGTTTGACCAATGCAACAATGTGATTTCTTCACAGTTGGATTAAGTAGATAATCCTGCATGTTAATCAGACTCAGTGAGCTGAGATGACTCATCCATGCTGCATAGCACATTATTCTTCAGCTTCGCCATGCATATGTATGTTCCGGATGACCGTGCTAATCTCTGCAGCCCCTCTGTTGATTTGATGAGTTGATGACAAGGTTTTAAAAAGAATCCACCATAGTGTCACTTTTGAGCTGCTCTTCAGCTCAATGGCTGCAAAACTGATTTTTGTACCCAAAATCCTTCCAAATATAATATTTTATGTGCGTGACTGATGGTGATTTTGTCATGGCAAGTGATCAAAATTGGGGATCTTTTAGAGGGCAATATCATGCAGCACGTAGCCATATCCAGTAATTAAGTTCATGTTCTATATCTGTGTTTGGGTGATGTGATTATGGCTGCACAAGATGCGTTCTGATTGTATAGTGTATATGTCAGTAGACATTGCACGCAAATGAATAAAGGCCATTAAGTCTTTCTTTGAATATTTTAATGCTTAACTGATTTTTTTGGTCAAACCATCTCTAGTGCATTTGCCTGTTTGTTTTTTTAAGGGTTTTTTTGAGCTGTGGTGCTCCCGCCAATTAACTACATGAAGAACACTTAAAAGGTTGGTCTCTGGCGTGTATGTAAGTGGGGTTTGTTTGTGATGTGAAAGCAAAGAACACCACCTAAAAGTTTTTGTGATAGTGGACATGTGATGTGCACATTAATTCAAAAACTAAACCGCTATCAGATTAGTCTGCTGCTGAATGGGAACGTTTATGAGAAGCAGCTTAAGCACTGTATGCATTTATGCGAATCGTTTGATTACTATGGTAATATATAAGCTCATAACCATGTGAGTGCAGCATTTTGAATGAGCACCATTAGACTCAATAGTTTTCCTCATAATTAATGATTTCATGACACCACCCTTCTATCCATCTATTCATCCACTCATCCATCCATCATGCTGTCTCTCCAACCATTGTTTTGACAAAAGATTAACTCTTTTTTTATGAGTCGTAAAAAGCCTCTCTCAAAGTATCCTTTCTCAAACTACTGGTGAGTATTTTAAGATCTGTTTTGCCTTCTGATTAAGTGATCACTTGTTTAAACAGGACAGTCTGGATCATTTCATGTCTCACTGATACCTGAGAAAACACTCCACCAAGCCTCCACCCCCATCAAAGCTGCATTGTTTTCATGCAGGGCTGTTTTAAGGCTCAACCATAGACTGTATAATAAATAAAAGATGGAGCCACCATGCTGTCACCAATTGGTTTGTAGACCTTGGGTTTGAAGCCTTGAGCTTGGTATTTGTATTGTATTTGTTGCTATCATGGTTGTCTTTTTTCTTTTTTTTTGGAGCCTCTGTGGCAGCTGGTGGCTAGCCTTGACTTAAAACATCCACTCTGTAAAATATGCATGACTTTAAGCCTTGTTATGATAAAAACAAGTAAATTATATCAAAATTCAACGCCTGCACAGTATATCCTCTTATTTTCCAAACCTTGTTTTTTACCAGGCTGTAAATATGTTTTTATATCTGTTGTTAGGTTAAGCATTTTAATGTAGCAATGTAGTGCTACATGGGGACTGACTTGCTCTTAGAGAGGCAATCTGAGGAACTGCAGTTTTTGATGCCATTACAATGTAGATTTCATTTTTCTGCTGCAGTGGTTGCTGCTTTACCTAAAAGTCTTCTAATGTCCAGCCAACTTGTCACAAATCAATGAAATTGAATTTTGCATTCTTCTGAAGCCATATAATCTGAAGCCTAGTGAGTGAGTTACCTGTCAATCCAAATAACATCATTTTTACACCTCTGACTTTTGTCTCACTTCATTTGCCAACCTTTAGGTGTGAAAGCCTGTTTGCCACCTTGACAGTTAAACTTAGAAACATTGGCTCAGACGGAGATCAGATGAAGTGCTGTTGAACTGAGCTGTGTGTCTTTAGGTTTTCTTTACCACACTGACATAATGTGGGCAGAGCATCCGAAGGCTAAAGCCAGTTAGTTGAAAAGAGACTCTATTTTGTGTATGTGTGCGTTTGTGTGTGCATGTGGATGTGCATGTGCGTGCACCATTGATCCCCCTCAATCCTTTTTATGGCTGTGTAATGTAAAGACAAAATGAGAGCAAAGGAATTTGCTCCTTTGAGGGGCTATTGTTTCATCATAGTCTCTCAACAGGATTTAGTCTAATTGTCAGTGCATTAAACTCGCTTTGGTCTAACCACCGAACATCAGGACCTGTTGGAAGATTTCTTTTGATATTCCTTAGCAGTGATTCCTTTGATGCCTTCAAGCGCCAGTGTTCCATTGTGATCACTTGCATAAGCTAACTGCACGAGTCTGCAAAGTTAATACCCTGATAAATATGAGATTGGCAGGTTGGTGGCATCTTTGATTCTTTGAAATGCATACATTATTTGATCCTCTGTGTTGCTTCAGAGGTTTGGCTGAGTTAGGCTGAAGAAGGACTGTTCAGCGGTGATAAATGACTCCTAACATACGAGTCTGTGTCTTATGTTGTTGACTTTGATAATCCGCAACACGCTCCAAAGTCTACTACACTGTTAGCTTTGTGACGTGGTAGGCATACACATGTCACACATTAACCTTCTGTCCTTTACTAATGCACACATACATGCACACACATACACATACACATACACATACAGTGGCGGAATGCAATGTTTTCATTCCCTCAACTCGGACTGTCAATCAGACAAACTTGGCTGTGGGCTGTTGCAGCAGCACCATTCAAGCTACACAAATTCCACCCATACCACCCACCTACACACAAACACACACATATACAGTACCCACATGCATATGCACATACACAAACACACAGCCTCACACTCTGTGCTGGATTTATTCTATGTAGATAAGTTGCATATCTATTTCCAGTAATGCAATTTCTGCTGCAGAGTCTGTAAAGCAGCAGAGAATCAATGGCTGATGATAAAGCGCTTTACAGCAGTTCACTTTACGCATCCCTCAAGCTAGAGAGTGATTGCCTCTTTGACTGCCTCATCTTCGACTGAAGTTCTGACTAGAAATTTGTTTTACAGTTGGTTGGCTGTCAGCTGAAGTCAGGCTCTTCCTGAGTAATGGCCAGTGACGACAGCAGAGGATGTGCAGGTTCAGAGATCAGGGTTATTGGGATTGTATGTTCTCTATCTAATCGTCTGGAGGACAGGGATGTTTGTGCTCTTCCTGTTCCCAAACACATGGATGAAAGCATATTTTCATGGAGGTAGCCTTGGAATACACCATCTCTCTCTGCAGGCTGAATCCAGACTTAAGCCTCAGACTCAGTGGCATTGTGTATTTTGAAATAACTCTCTTCTTCTATGTTTCCACCTTGTTAAGTTGTACTTGTTTGACTTCTGCTGTTCACATGCTTTGCATGAGTGTTCTGCTCTTTTCCCAAAGAGAAAAAAGAGTTGAAAACCCGACGGTGTTTAATAGCAGCAGGATAACAGTACCTGCAGAAGTAGCACTGTCAGTGAGCCTCTAGCAGATGAGCTACACTTCAAAGCGCAGATGATTCCAGCGTAGCATCGCTAATACAGGTATTAGAAATTAATTAAGGTATTAATGTTGGTACTCTAATGTGCTGTATGAAATTGAGGGCACGCAATCTGATACTCTAACCCTACCTCTGCTTCCAACTCTCTTTCCTCTGTCTTTAATATATTCATTCCCCACCTCCATTACCACGTCTCTTTAAGAAATGGAGCAGAGACTTCAAAGTGTGGAGAAGCAGGGTGGCCAGCGGTCTAACGGCAGTATAATTGCATCTTCACACAAAAACAAAATGTCACTGGGTGGCCTTCTAATGACTTCCTCCGCCCCCTCCCCCAACCAGTGTAGACATAAAGCTATTTTAGCAACTTGCTGTACGGTGTGTGTTCAGTGGCCTGTATTTACACAATCAGCCAGTTCATAGGAATGGTGCTCTGTGATCTTTCTGCATGCCTTCCTGACTTAAAATGTGATTGTAAAGAGAATATCTTAAAATCTGAACAATAATTGAAAAAGACAACCTCACTGAATACGTAACATGGGGTGATAGAAATTACAAAAGCCTTTGTCACTACTGATGTTTTATGGATGAAACAATCAAATAAATTGGGGAAATGATCAGCAGATGAATCAACAATTAAAAAGACTGTCATTTGGAGCCCTAATCTAAATTTGATTCCAATTTATTTTGAAGAGATCACTGTAGACGTTGACAACTTGTTTGCCGTTTTTGACCATCTTTCTGCTGTATTTACACAGTCATGTTACGCTTCTCAATGAGCTTCATCGACGCCTTGCGATGGCAGGGCTGAAAGGTGTCCTTTGACACAGACGGCGAGTCTCATGACCGACAGTTCACAGCTTTCATGCTCCGCTGCATCCTGTGTCCATCCTTGTATAGTCAAAGTCAACAAACCCGTACTCTTACAATAAGCTAGTTCATCATGTTTGATATTTTGAAACTGGATTTAAACTCCTGAAACATGTGCTTTGCATAGACAATTCATCTACATTTCATCTGGTGTAGCTATAGTCTGCCCCTGCTGTTGATATATTTTATATGACACAGAGCAACAGGAGGCATTGGTGGTGTGGAAGCGCTACCTATCAGATCACACTGATTAAACCAGTTGCTTCACCCAAAGCCTTTTCTGAGACATTCTTTTAAGCCCTCAAAAATGAAATGCTAATGCTTTGGCTTTTGTGGAATTTTCACTCAGGTATAAAATAATCAAGCCCTTTCTCATGCACTGTGATTTAGATATAGCGTGACTTCTGGAAAATGAGTGGAAAACGTGTGTTGGCCTTTTGAAGAAAAGAAAAGCATTGCAGCTTCTTGCCTTCTAGAAGTCTTGGTGCCGCATAAGATTTCCGTTTTCACTCATGTGACGCCTGCGAGTGTGTGTTCGAGAAATCCACGAGAAGTGAAGTGTGATACTAAATGATTCTTATAGTTTTTCATTCCCGACACCCCACTGTTCTTCCATCTGTTCCCACAGAGCTAATGTCACTACACCAGCACTCGGCATATAGACTTCATGGCACCCCACTAAGCAAATATACATTGTTATATAAACATGCACACATACACTGAAAGCAAATATACATTCTTTTGCAGCAGGACTGGAGGAATGTTTGCAAAGGAACAGACTGAATGACAGAGAGGCAGCTGGAGTTCCTGGACCTTTTCTATGCACACACAAACTATTGAGCTCTTTATTATTAACATTTAGAGCTGAAATATTTATTTGATGAATACATTACTTAATAGACTGAACATTTAGTGGCAACTGTTTTATTACGGATCAATTGTTTAACTCATTTTTATATAAAAACTGTCTGTTTCTCAAGGAAAAATTTCACATGTTTTGTATATTGAAGTCTGTTTCAGGTCATGGGGAGTACTGCTGCACATGTGAAGTTATATAAACCTTTTTGTGGCTCCAAAGGGAGGCTACATTAGATCCGATAAATTCCCTTGAGTAATGTTAATTGAGTCAGTGTTGGTTGGCGCTGAAAACAAGTTTTAAAAATAAAAATAATCCGGGTTTGAAGTTGTAAAGACTTGAGTTTGCCAGACCTCTGTAGCTTATTCCTCATCTCTGCTTGAGGGCGGCGGCTTTGGGTCGCATTTTTTATGACTAGCAAAACACATCCAAATCTGTGGATGAGCTGTCAGCAGTTGGAGTTGCATTGTGGGTGACATAGGTGTTATGTTTTAACAAAGTTGAAGTATATGTGAAATTAAAAACACATTAACTATGTACTACTGCATTATTTTTTATCTATTCTTGCAACCATCCATAGTGATTCCAGCCATGGCATAAGAGTGTATTTTTTGACTATTGGTCATAGAAAACAAGCAGTTTGCTTGGAGGAAAATTTGATGGTCATCTTTGTGTTATGTATGTAGTGTAGTAAATTGGCAAATAAATGAATGAGTTAAGTGGCAGATTAGTAGCTGTTCCACATCAATTAATTGTTTTTGTTTATGAAAATACAGAGAAGGTACTAACACAGACTTGAAACCTAAAGGCAAAAACCCTGTTAATTTACTCATGTCAAGCAGAAAACAGTCTGAAAGAGTCAATTTGCTGTAAGAGAGGATTGGCATAGAAAATGGATTTCAATCATTATGGTTGACCTCTAATTTCCTGAAAATCATCATTTTCAAATTGCAGACGTTCTAAATTGTTGTAGCAGGAAAAACACATGTAAATTAATAAAAGAATTAACTCCATTTAACTGCTTCAGTTTCAGTGTCCTGGTTCATTGTTCAAACTGGCCCATTGTGGCTTTCAATATAGACCTTGTTATTGTTACTATTAACACCTCTGTTTTTCCTTCTAATGGCAGTTCAAAATGTCTGCAGTGTGAAAGGCCTGTTGTCTAATGAATAAATTAACCACTCAATGCAGCACTAACATGCAAGGCACTTTAGTTTTTTTTTTTTGTTTTCCCTCTAGACTGCTCTGCCTCCCTCACATGCTCGTCTCTTTTGTCTCCGACCGTAGCGCCTTCAGATCACAGTGTGACTCAGTGTGAGTGTGAGGGAAGGAGTGAGACTGGGAAATGTAGACTGGGAGAGACTTTATGTGTGTGGGAGGTCAAACCACTGAGATCACTGCCTACAACTTCGATTCAACTCGCAAGTGTTTGTGTGGGGCACGAATAATTGCCTTGAAAACCAAAAAACTGTCAGTTTTAATGGGAATGAGGCTGCCGTCGTTTGAGCCATCTGGGCTGGCACGTAACAGGTGTTGCAGGTGAACCGGTGGCTGTAATCAAATACTGTCGCAGCAGAGCTGTGCTCATGGCCGGATGCCATATTGGTGTTTGGATGCCTCTGTTTGGTTCTGAGACGTAAGAACAGGCACAGTTATTTTGTCGGGTCCCTCAGCACAGTTGTGGGTTGCTTCGCTTTCTGAGGACCAGGAGAGGATTGTGGGAGTTGTGTGAAAATTCACAGTTAAGGTGCAAAGATTCATAGTTAAAGTAAAGAATTCAAATTTATAACACTGACGATCAGTTTTATAGAGTGAATACTGCACAGTAAAGAACAGACGGGATTTGTAGCAAAACCTGAATATCTTTGTGTCTATATGGTAATACTAGTGTGTGTAGAAAACTTAGTGAAGTTATTTTGGTCTAAACTGTAGAATCTGTGCTAATCTGCACAGCAAGCACTGTAACTACTGATTTTGTGGTTTAGGTTTTGGTAATAAAAAAAAAAAAAAAAAAAAAGGCCAGATGTGATCAGGGATTGTCCTTCGAAACTGTCTTGGTCAAAATTCAGGTGGTACCTTTTTTTTTTTGAGGCAGCTGCATCCAGCTCTCCTCTCCACTCCACCTTTGCATTTAGAGCAGACCAGATTTAGAGTAGAGCAGCTATTTGCTCCAAAAATCATATTCTTCCTCTGTTGTTCATGATAAAGTTTCCTTCAAAGGAGTCAAAAAAATTATCCAAAGAAAAAATTTTTATAAAAAGCAGATTGCTGATACAGAAAATTACATTTAATTTTCTTACTTTTGTTATTTTGACTTTTTGTCGGGAAATAGTAGATAATTTCACTTCTTTGTGTGACTGACAGTCTTATATTTAAAAAAAATCCAAGACTGCAGAATCACTTTTTGATTTTGCTTACAACTGACTGATTTGAGTCCAGTAGAAAGACTAGATTTAAATTATTAATTATTTCTCTTCTCTTCCTATACTTGTATAGCCTCTTGTCGTCTTTCCATCCTATACAAGATTAGTTAATACATTTTTGTCAAGCTATATGTGTATATGTAACTTCTGCTTTTACTTTCTTTCTCAGTTGTATTTCCCTCTCTCATCATTAAACGGGGTGTCCTGTACTCTCACTGTGTTGATGTATTTATTTAGCATTCGTAACACCTCCTGATGCAGTTTTTTTTCCTGCTTGTTTTGTAATATCATTCTGTATGTTAATGCATTGCTACTTCTTTACTGTTTTTGAGAACTGTATGTCCTTTTTTCAACCTTTAAACTACCTGTTCTGTTTTGATTTTGCTTCATTGTATTTAAGGTGCCCTTTACAAAAACAGCCTTTTGGCTAAATCTAGCTTTTTTTAAAGTGCGTAAATGAACTTGCTCCTTCCATTTTTAAATGAACCAAATTGAAACGGCCATCGCATCGGAGCCGCTGGGATCTAAATGCAAATGCTCATGTTTCCTGTCACCTCATCCCCTCTCTTGTCTTCTCTTTCTCTTTCGCTCTTCTATCCAATCATTCCGACTTTCTCTGTCTCTTAACTTTTTGACTTTGTCAGCCTTCTCTTCTCTCCCCTCCTGTATCATGTCTAATTATCGAAGTCAGTGTGTGTCTACAGGGAGCTCTTCAATACCTCCTCATCAAAGCCTCTGTTTGTGTTTGCTTGTTTATCTCTGGCTGCTATTCTAGGCGCTCTCCTGGAGCCCTGATGAGACACAAGCCTGCTCTCCCAACGGAGGCTTATATACTGTAAGCTGTCACTGCACCTCCAATCGTTCAAAACACTGCCAAAATGAGATTTTGTCTCTTTCTACCTTATCTCGTCTTTCAGTGTCTCTCTTTATATATTGTGTATGTATATATATATATATATATATATATCCTCGGATGTGGTTCTGCTCATCCTTGCCACCTAAATTTTGAGAAAACATCAGTGTAAAGGAATCATGCCAGAGCGTTTTCCTTTAAAAACATCCTCCCCGTTCCTCTTTTTACTTGAATTCCTCTGATTTTTTTTCCCTCCACATACATTTCCATTTTTTAGTTTAACGTGAGCCCTGTTCATCTTTGGCCCCGCTTACCTATCCCACACCTAGAGGGCACCGAAGGAGTCTTTAAGGTGTTTTTTAAGAAGAAGTTTCTCATTGTAATGAACAACCCTTAAGGCCCTGAAAGATCTACCATATTGAAGAAGCAACAATAGCATCGGCTTTACTCAGCTGCCTTCTGGCAGAAATGAGAAACCTCTTTTGTAAAGTATGTGTGTGTTGGATGGAGCATGGTGGGGGAAATGAATGACTGAGGGCTGGTGTGTCGTATCCCATTTTGGCAGTTTGTATGGGACTTTTTACCTCTAAACATAGGTGTCAATGTACGGCCGTACTTTGATGGGAAAAGGGTGGTTATCATTTCAGTTTGATCATCCTGTTTCTGTTCACAGTTTGTTGATGAAGTTTTGCAGATTTTGCATCTACTAAAGGTTTTTTTTTTCATGTGCATGTGCATTGGAAAGGACACTTTTGTGCTTCAAAGCACTGTGATTAGCTGCAGCGCCTGTGACGGTGTGGCATTTGTTACAGAAATAGGACTCCATCTTGCTCAGATCTCCCTCAGTTGTGAATTGCTGCGATGGCTGAATATGTTTTATGATGTGAGATAGAACTCTTTAGTCAGTACACATGGTTGTCAGTGACTAAAGGGATTATTGCTGCCATTGCATAAAAATAACAGTTTAGTCAGTTTCCTAACATTCTTTTCACTTATACTTATTGTTTTATGTTTTTGTTTCATTTTAACCCTCCTGGTATGGATTTACATGTGGGACAAATATAAGTGTTATTCATCTCCTAAGAAGTTGACTTTCTTTTTCCTTTTTTGCTCCTTTTGTATGAGAAGGAATGTTCTTTTTTTTTCCTCTAAAAGCACAGTTTTTGCTTCTGATGGCGGGAACTTACTAATGACTGAGCTGCTATGAGATGGTGGCTGTGTATGACTCCAGTCCGTACTATTTCTCATGTAACTCTGAGTTTTTAGAAACTGTAATATCCCATTTAGTGTCAACTGCAATAGAAAATACATGCCTATGCTCACTTGGTCCTGGAAGCCTGAGGCTGTGTGATGATAGACACAAGAGGCTTAATTGGAGTGTGGGACAGACGTATTCGGCGAGGGAGGGAATAATGTGCAAGATTGTGGGGCATGGTGGCTCTGCGGACGCAGGCAGGCACTGTCAACATACTTAGCACAATTACATGCTTCACAAATAATGAAGGCTGAAGTCCAGTTGCTGATCTTGTGCTGCAAGTCGTGCTTGTGTGTCCCTATTTGTAGCATGGGTGGGACTCTACAGACCAAAGAAAACCTACATTATCACAAAAAAAAACATGTCCAAAGCACAAAACTTGACATCTCATCAGACAAAAACTCTAGGAAGGGTTTAATCTGTGCAGCGAGGAAGATGCATCTGAAATAATAGCTTAAGTTTATTCTCTCAAACCAGTGAACACAGTAATTTCAGTGGAATAAATGGATCCTGTTGACTTGTCTCATATTTTTTCAACCTCTGATCTGTGACCTTCAACCCTGTTGTGTCACAGGTGCCAGGATGGATGAGGTGGACAAGTACAAACGGCGACTGGAGGCCATTGCTGTGAGTCTTTGCGCACACACACACACACCCACACACACACACAAGGTGCAAACACACATGTATTTACCTGTGTATAGACCAGTGCAGCAGCTAATGTTGTGCTCTGGAGCAGAGTGAAACTGTATGCATTTCCATGACTGTGGAACAGTAGATGCCTGGGTTCATCACGGTCATCGCCCCCTCAGACAGATCAAGTTAGCCCATGTGAATATGAAAATCCTAAAATACTAGAAGTCATAATGACACATTGTAAAAAAAATAGCATTAATGTCCACAGTTAGATTTGAATAATCAAACGCAATGATTTCTAGCATTTAAATCAGAAGAAAAGCATCGTTTGATAAAAATCAGCAACACTTGATACTGTAATTTTCAGCCAGCAAAACATGGTGCTGAGCAAGTGGAGGGATGGTTGACCATTTTGCACGTGTAGGCAGATCGCCCAGACTTCAGGGGATCTGGTCGGTATTCAGAATGAAATCTACACATGATGATATGATGGAGATTTATGAAAGAAAATTTTGTTTCATGGAACAAAAACCTTTTTTCTCCATCGCGGCAGCTCATAGTAGAGCACAGAGAAGAGCTCTAGCTGTCCTGTAGTCTGTTAAATTTCTTGACAAACTTTTGGGTTTGTAAAATATAACCTATATTTTGACATTTGTCATTTTATAACTAAATTTTCTACAGTTCTGCAGCTTTTGACTGACAAAGTCTTGAGTAAAAGAGAAATAACATTTCTTGCTCTACAGTTTTATAGGCAGGTTTAAGGGGAAGTGCCATGGCAGTGGTGGCAGCTTGTCTTAGTTCCGCCTCTTTAGACTCTCATGTACGGAGAAAGAGAGGATAAAGAGACTCGGCTCTCTGAGCTGTCCGTAACTTCTAAATAATTTACTGAATGTGCAATGTGGTGTGCCAGAGTGTCCCTGGTCCCACAAAAACAACACAGGGTTGCCATGGGGACAGCTGCTCTGAGCATTATGGGATATAGAGTACATGCGATGTCTATGATGACGGTGTCCTTGTGACAGATGGTTGACCAGGTGTTTTACTCTTCCTGAGTGATGTTTTATTCACTGCCGTCACTTCCCTATCTTTGTTTTTATTTAGTAATTTACGCCTGCTTGTTCATACGTCTGGCTGATGATCTGAGTGTCTCACTCCATGCTTGTCTTCATTTAAAAAATAATTTATTTGTACTCTATCTTGCTCTCTCTCCCTCTTTACCAAACCATCAATATGTCTATATGTTCACTCGCTATCTGTGAAATTTCTCTCCTCACCTCCTCGTTTTTCTCTGCCAGGAGAAGCGTCGGCTGCAGGAGGAGCAGGACAGAGCCAGGAGGGAGATGGAGGATGAGAGGCTCAGACTACAGCAGCTCAAGGTTTGACACACATACGCGGGATGATCTCACCCGTCTCATTTATTCACACAAATATTCACACGCAGATACAGCCTTTATTTCACTCAGTTAAAATTCTCTGTAGACCCATCCTGGCTTGTTAGCAAGCAGAAAGTGTCCAAATTTGTTTCCTTTTCTCACAAATACTCACATACACACACGCATGCACGCACACACACACATATATGAACTGCACACTGCACACTTCCTAGTTTGGCCAGTTTCTTGCGAGGTTAGAGGCAAGCCTTCCTTTGCTGAAATCAGTTTTTATGTGAATGTTTACACTCTCTGCAAGTCACAGAGCTGCTCTATTGTTTTCACATCATATCCACCCTGGCGTTCCCACTTCCTACTCTACTGTGTTACATTGCCCTGGGTCACATTCCTCAAATTGTGTGAAATTCATGCAGAGTGTGTTTGTGTGTATAAAGATATGCATGCATGCACTGGTGTTGTCATGCTAGAGACTCCATCACATACACCTACCATGTTTGTGTTTGCTTATAAGTTTGTGTGCAATGCATGGAGCATGAGTTACATATCTTGGATCAATATCAAGTTGCAAGAATATTCAAAGATTACTAAAAATCAGTATTTGTTCTTCCCACAGAAGGTGACATCATCATAGCTTTTTTTATTTATTATCTTTGACACTGACTCTAAGCTCAGGGTTGATGTAAGGATGCGATAAAGTGGGAGCATTAGCTCTTACACAGCCTCTGATATGCAGGAAAGTTTAGAGGGGGTTGTGTCCAGCAAGCCCAGAGTACAGGGAGGGGAACAGAGCAAGGCTTGTTCTCCGCTGCAGGAGAAAACACAGAGATGGTTTTGTGACACTTGTAGTTAAGTAGGTAGCTACCGGCTAACGGTTGCCAGATTTCAAACCATTTGGGCCATAGGGTGGAGAGGAGTATGGGATTTCAGACGCCTTCACCTCAGTAGTATGTGAAAAGCTTGCAGGCGTCACCTGACCTCACACATAAAGAAAAGCACAGCCGCCCTCAGTGCGTTATACAAGTTTTTGTGCATCAGGCCATTTAATTAAAAAAAAAAAATTGATAATCTTGGCTATTTTTCTAAATTATATTTGCCAAAAATTCCCTGCAGAAAGACTTTGTTTATTTTAGCCTGTCAGGGTCATCTAAATACCAGCAATCTCAGAGCTGGCAAGAGTTTACTGTCTGGCTCAAGGGCACTTTAGCTGCGCAGATGCTCGCTGAAATGAGCACTTGAACCGAGGTCAAATGGTTGGAACATGGCTGTCATACTGACTAAGTCGCCCTGCAGCCACTGTTATAGGTCCTGAAAATAAAAAAGAAACATAACTGGTTTATTATGTTTGGCGGTTTCTTGGTTTATTTGTTTGTTTTATGTTTATTTAGTAAAATTCTTTGTGCTGAAGTTCTTCAAATAGCGATGAAAATACATTTGCGGGGTAAATAATGGCAGAGTTGGTTTGATAAGCCTGACAAATGGCACTGCAACCACTGTCATTATAACATCATTTTCATGTCACTTTCATCCCCAGGCTTCACTTTCTGATTACGCAGTCGTATATCCCCACATTTGTTTGTTTGTTTTGATGTTTGGATGTGGTTTTAAATATAGCCACTTCGTTTTTGACAACAAAGGGAAGTAACAAGCATCTTACTTTCTCCTTGTTAGTGCATGCAGAATGATTTAGAGGCTTTTGTTCAGCTCGGTACTTAAAAAGATTTATTTTCAAGTGAATGACACATAACCTCTGTTTTTTGAAAGGTAATTTTTCCACCTTTGTCAGTTAAAAAGTCATCCGTTCATTTAGCGCTTATTAGTTCAGGTGAAATTAACTTGTTAAGTTTTAAAACAATATGAAATCTGTGGTGGCTTTTTATAGTTTGAGACTGACTGTCAAGTTTGCAGCGTGCGCACCTGTGTGGGATGTGTCACTCACTGTCATATACGTAAAGCTTTTTAACAGTTCGTGCCTGATGTCCAGAGGGGTCTGGAAAAAGAATAAAAAGTTAAAGAATAGCAAAGCACTTGAAATGGAGTGGAAGACTTGAAGAAGTGTTGTGCTGTGTTTCTGTGAGTCTGTTAGACACTTGTAAAGATGTGTTTAGAAGGTGAAGTTCAAAGGGAAGTCAGCTCTACAAACTGCTGAGAACTGAGCTCTTGTTTGTTTAGAACTTGAAAGTGCTGAAAGTTAAGGGAATAGTAAGTAGCCTCAGGCAGTTTTTGTTCACTGGGTCATGCGTTTTTACAGGAGTGGTCTAGAAATAAGATGAGGAGAAGAAGAAAAAGAAGAAGAGCACACACACACACACATGCTCGTAGATTCATGCCAGCTCAGTATTCTCTGTTGGATAGCTGAGGTGAAGTCTGATGACATGGACTCAAGGCTTTCTTGCTTTTCTTTCTCCTTTTTAAAAAAAAAAACCTTTTCTTATCGTAGTTTCTCACTCAGGCCATGTCACTCCTGCATGCACATCATTCCTCCTCTCTCTCCACTTCTCACCTCCTTCAGCTTGTGTCTGAAATCAGTGCCTCTACCATTCATTTGCTGTTTAGCACACTGATAACTGATATGTGTAGTGTTGCATGACTGTAATTTTTCCATCTCTGAATTGCATTTATAGAAATTTTTCATATGTACCTAAGAGTATGATCATTCAACCCCCACAGAGGGGGTATTTTCATATCAAGTCATACATTTTCTTGAAAACCAGCTAATAAAAAATTGATGGATAAAATAAAGAAACAAGTCTGTTTGGTTTTAGTTGTACAGCACATTAAATACCTCACAAATCCCAATCACAGTGATATATGAAAAAACATTAAAATTCAGTTTTGCTGGTAAGCACCTCAGCTCGTTGAATGGCAGTGCTGCTCATGCTGGCCTTAATACAGCCGCAGATATTAAAGTTGTAGCTACTGCAGTAAAATTGGTACCTCAGTGTCACTGCAATACAATACAACTGGAGTCTGACTCACTCTCCTCACTGGCTTCCTTCCTCTTGATCACCTCCTTTTTCTCACTCTACTCACTCACTCGTCATTAACCTCACTTCCTCTTTCTCATCTCTAGAGGAAGTCTCTGAGGGACCAGTGGTTGATGGAGGGACCACCCTTGTCCCCATCCTCCTCAGATGCACAGAGTCCTCGCTCCCCTCTGTGGGGGTTCCACGCCCAGGAGATCGAAAAGCGCATTGACAAGTAAAGCCACAGTGTGTGGGTTTGTGTGTGTGTGTGTATGATGTGTGTGTGTGTGTTAGTTTTTGTTAGTAGTCTCCATGGGGACCAAAGCCTGATACCAATGAGGCAAAACATAATTTCTAAGTGTTAGAGGTGAGATGTGATTTAATACATAATATTTCTAAAGCGCTTTTCTCGATACTCAAAGACGCTTGGTTAATGACAATTTGATGTCAGGGCTTGTGTCATGCTGTCCACCATGAATGGAAGTCAGTGCAGCGTCCTTATAAGAACAGCAGAGCAAACTTGTCACACTTTTGTTCCATTTGTGTAAGTTGCAACTTCATGTAAAAGTGATAGTTGCAGCATTCCCTTTTGTCCTCTTGTTTTCTTGTCATTTTTGCTGTTTTTGTGCATTATGTATGATTTGGCAAAGCTGAATTTAATTTTGCCAGTTCTGAGCTCACAGGCAGACGGTGACGTGGAAATCCAGCCTGCTCACTTGTTTTCTATTATGGGTGACGTTGTAGTCAAATCCCCAAAGACCCGACTCTAATCATATTATTGCAAATGTCCACAAATCTGTCTCACCTTTCAAGAAGACTACACACACACACACACACACACACACACACACATACACCATACAAGGCCTCTCAGGAAAGTAAACTGAATCGTGCATGCAGTAGTGTTACTTAATTTAGGATAAAAAAATCTATCAATACAAGTATTTTAGCATCAAATTCGAGCATTTAAAAGCATCATGATATCACACTGAAATGTCAGTATCGATTTAATGTGCTTGTATTTCCTTGTATGTGTGTCTACGTGTCTGCACAACTGTGTGTCCATCTCAGGTTGCAGTCAGAGAGTCAGCGGTTGGCAGAGGAGGAAGAGAAGCTAAAGGAGCAGATGGAGGATGGCCAAACGGTGAGAAACACACACACACACACACACACACACACACACACACACACACACACACACACACACACACACACACACACAC
>JAQNCA010000024.1:18011005-18031990 GCA_029783725.1 Acanthurus tractus | reverse complement strand
AGATAGATAGATAGATAGATAGATAGATAGATAGATAGATAGATAGATAGATAGATAGATAGATAGATAGATAATGTGTTAGTGATCAGTGGTAGAGTTTAAACAAAACTTGAGTGCTGATGAAGTCAAACTAAAGTGTAATTGGCTTGAAATTGTTTTTACTGAATGATGGCGCTGATCTTCATACTCAACCACTATGTATGTGCCGTTTGCCAAAGTAGAGGTGAGTGTCACACACACAGATGTGGACACTATGAATTATTTTAAAATATTAGTGTGTGAAAATTAGTGTTTATTTATTTTACAATAAAATCTATCTTGTTTATTTTCTACTTGATTAACGATATCACCAAGGCATCTTTATCAAACACATTTTCAGTGAGACACAACCTTACAGCTAATATCTACAGACTAGTCAACCACTGGCATGCCATTTCTTTGCAGACCAGTTACTCTTAACATTTGTCATTTAACTGTATTCCAGTAAAACACTGACTATTTACATAACTTGAAATGAGGAAAAGTACAAATAGAAAGAATTTGTTTTCCCATTTTATTTAATGAACAATTTTGTAACTGACCATGAACTTCCAACATGTAAGTCAATAGTTGGAGTCAGTCCTGCAAATTTTACTTCATTTCACAATCACTGAACCAACAGATGGAGAAGGGACTCTGATCTCTGCTATTTTCTTTATTGTGAAATGGAAGGTTTCTAAAAAAAATCTATAAAACCACCCAGACCACTTCACCAGCCACTTTTTCCATTGAACACTACAGTCTCACTGTCGGCTTTATCCCAGCAATTACCTGCAAACCATTCAATATGTTCGTTGCTACATGCACCATCGCTCTCCTCTGCTTGGTGTCTGTGAGCCACGCAGCACCTCCAGCCTGTGAAGACTTGGTCCGACCTTTGGATCATCCTGATCCCCACAGTCTGCAGGGAAGATGGGCTATGGTTGCAGGTAGTGTGGGAGATTCTAAAACTGAGAAAGCTGTAAGAGAGAGAGACAGCACGGCCATTCATCTCCACAATTCCACATACACCCACGCCAACAATATAGGTGGTGTTTGCTTGTATCATTCCCATGACATCTCAATGGATACCCACCCCTTTACCATGAGAGAGAGGGACTTTAACTTTACTGTGACCTTCTTAAATACCTCCTGTCCAGACTGTGTGGTGTTTACTTTGGATGTGAAGTCACCAAACTACAAGTCAGAGGACTTGTACCTGCTCAGCAAAAGGAGAGAGGTTGATCAGAGTGAGATGGAGGAGTTCGCAGCTCAGGTGAAGTGCCTGAATATGCATCAGCATATCGTGAAGGATCCTGCCAAGGAGCTTTGTCCCGAGCAGACTGCCAGTGAACCAGCAGCTCAAACTGAAGAAAAAGCAGATGGACTTAAGGCTCAAGAGACTTAATTACATGATGCTTGTTGCAGAGTAAATTAATGTTGGTGCATGCACCGAACAAAAAATAAACAATCCTGAAAACTAGAGATGTTTTGAGTATCTTCAGATACAGTCTACACTACTAATACATCACAATGGTGACAAATAAATCAGTGCTTTCCAATCCCTGTTGACTTGTTTTTTGCTTTTTAAAAAAAGTAGTTTGCGGTCAGGATCCTTTGTCTCAAGTCAGATGTCTGTGCAGAGAGAAGTCCAATTAGCTCATATTTGGAGAAAAGTTCAAAATTCTTTTGTTGCCTTCCTCTGTATAGAAGTGCTACATAGCTCCACCCTGACCAGCAACAATAGAAGGTGCTGCTTGTACATGGGTGCATCAATATGACCAATTAAAAAAATGTCATATACAATAACATATAAGAAAGACATTTTTCTGTAAAACTATTGTAAAGGAGGACTTTAAATGAAGGATTTTTATCTTGAAATTGAGTATTTTTATGTTTTTGTATTGGCACTTGTACTGCTTACCAGTTAGACAGCAGGAAAAAAGCTCCTTGCTGTTTACTTAAAAGTGTTGACATGTTGTCAGCAAGACATGAGTTACTTTGATGTTTAGATATTTTAATTTAGCAGGGGGAAAAACACACAAAAGACTAGCAGATTTTCTTTTAATCTGTTAACTATATACTTTTTATTACAGGCCTGGATATGTTCGTATAAATTTGTGAGAATCCTGTGCTCATATTGCACATGTATGGTCACATATATTCCTGTTCAGGTAAACACAAAGTAGGATAGCACAGTCTTTACAGGTGCATCTCAAAAAAATTAAATATAGCGAGACAGTTCATTTTTAAAAATAAAGTAGTTTAAAAAGTGCCACTTTCATATATTCTAGAATCAGTATACATAGAGTGAAATATTTCAAGCCTTTTGGTTTTAATCTTGATGATTACAACTCACAGCTGAGTCAAATAAAAATATTAGAATATGAGACAAAATTTTAAAAAAGAGTTTTATAAGTAGAAGCAGCTTGGATTCTGTATCTTTCCACTCTTACTCCAGACTCTGGCACGCTGATCTAAAAATAAAATGTAAAGTTTACTCAGTGAGTCCAAAGTCCTCTTCTCTAACAAAAGTAAATTTGATTAAGTGTTTGTGCTGAACAGTAAACAAACAACAGCAGCATCAGAAGTGAGAGCCAACATAGTGTTAATATTAAAAAAGTCACAGTTCTCCAAACTTTCCTTTTTTTCACAATCACAAAATCAACAGATGGAGAAGAGTGGACTTTGCTTTTTGGCATTACCACAATGATGAAGCTCTACAGCAACTATAAATTGTGTTGTGCCTCAGTCTGATTTCAGTCAGACAAACAGTGTGAGTGGGAGTTAATGTGATTATTGCTTTCTGGCGATACAACATACATTGTTTGATATAACAAAGACATGTTTGCTGTGTATGTCATCGCTCTCACCAGCTTGGTGACTGTGAGCCATTCATCTCCTCCGGTCTGTGAAGAACTGGTCCGGCCTTTTCAACCAAATTTCCAATATTTGGAGGGTAGACGAGCTTTAGTTGCAGGCAGTCTGAACGACACTACACATGTGGAGAGGTTCAAAAGCAGAGACACTGCCAGCATTAGCTTTGCCAACGAAACCTCCAGACTCACCTTCACACGTGCCTTTGGTTTTGGTGACAGCTGTCGATACCTGGTCTCCAACATCACTCTAGAAGACGGCACTATCACCTCCGATAACTTCAACATCACTATGACCTTTCTCGCTACATCCTGTGAAGACTGCGTGGTGTTGCTCTTCAAAGACGAGTCAAAGAAACCTGTGCGTCTGTACCTGTTCAGCAGGAGGAGGGAGGTGGAGCAGAAGGAGTTGCATGAGCTTAGGGCTCAGTCTGAGTGTCTGAACATGCTTCCACCTATTGCAATGGATCATAACAAAGAGCTTTGTCCAGAAAAGATCTCCAGTGACTGAGCTCCTCAAAATGAAGACAAGACAGAGGGACATAAGGCCTAAAAGACTCTGGCTCATGATATGTGGTTTAATAAACTGCAAATTTCTGTTGGAATGTGTGTCAACAGAAGATCATGTACTGAAATCACCCCACAGACGCTTCCAGCATCACATGGCACAATGGATTACTTCAGTGTTTTGTGTCTGTACTGTCATTTAAGTAGACATGTGCCTCTTTTAATGAAGGAATAAGAAAACCAGCAGTTTGTGATTCATGTTTTTTTTTTTAATCTAACTTGGGAGTTTTATAAAAATGCAGTTGTTGCCCTCAGACACAATGCAAAATTTAAATATAAAACACGATGAAAAATTATGTGTGAGAAAAAAATCTATGTATTTGATACCACCGATTTAAAGTTCACATGATTTTTTAAAGAACCCGAAAACTAATATTGTAAATGTCAATTTTAAGAATATCCATTACTTCCTGAAATGTGACCATAAATTAAATAAATTAACGTTAATGCATTGTTTTGTGTGTCCCTATTATACTTCTTGTCTTAACATTATACCAGATTACTTTAAGAAGCATTGGAAGAAGTGCAAATAATTTGATCAGTTAACCAGGACATTTATGTCAAACATTCAGAAACTTGATAGCAATCAGATCAACTTTATTGACCATTAAAAGACAATATCAAGTTGTTTTTGACATGACTCACAAGCAACACTGCACGCTTAAATATCTTTCAGTTAGTCAATGAGGTTGCAGTGGGATACAGGAACTCATCTTCCATGGAGTCCTGGTTAAAGATCAGAGTTGTACAAGATGTATCAACACGACATACTCCAACAAAATAAAGGCTTAGAAAACACAGTGACATGTTTAACGCAGGGTAATTTGTAAAGGAACCACAGAGGCAAAAGAAGAGCATTGGGCTGAAATAGAGGTATTTTTGCAGTTCATCCGTATAGTTATACCAAGAATTATTGCACCCAAAGGACATTTAAAACAATCTATTATGTAGATCAAGCTACTGGTATGAAATGATAAGAGATTGGAGGTATAAATACATAGTCTAACAAATTGGCAATAAACTGGAAGGGTGTGCTTTCAATTTTGGTGGAGAGGATCATTCCAGCTATTTGTGTGAATTGCAATTGTAAGTATGAAAGTCTGAATTTGTGACAAAACATACTGCTGCATGATATGCGAAATCCAGAAGAAATTACTTTTCTGCAAAAACCATCCCCCCAAAAAGGCTTTCAATTTTAGATTTTTTCCAAATTTGACAGATTAATGACATCAGTTGTCAACCTACAGATTCAATGGCAAGGTTTTTTAAAATATCATAATTGCATGATTTAAAGTAAATGCAAGTTTGATAACTGCAATCCCAGCATGCATTTTTTATGTACCACTTCAGCAATAGATCAGAACTGACCGACACCCACAGTTCTGGTGGCACATGTTAGGCCTGCTAAAAAAATGATTGTTCAAGTCATGTTGACACCCTTGTGTACAATGATATTTTACTTTACAGCCCAACAAAGATAAAACACCATCACAGCTGTTTACTGCATGTTCTTTAATCTAAGTGTACACAGTAGACTTTTAACGAGAGCACACATAAAACAAGTACAGCTCCACTGCAAATATGAGACACAGTGCTTTTTTATTTCACAATCACAGGATCCAAAGGGGGATAAGGGACTCTGATCGCTGGTGTTCTCACTGTTTGCTGGAGGTTAATTATAAACCAGCTGAACCTCTTAAGCAGTGTCTTTTTCAGGTACATGCTGCAGTGCAGATGCAGTATGATCTTATCAAACAGAGAAATGTTTGCTGCGTGCTTCATCGCTTTCCTCTGCTTGGTGTCTCTGAGCCATTCAGCTCCACCGGCCTGTGAGGACTCAGTCGGACCTTCGCATCAACTGGATCCTCGTCATTTAGAGGGGAGATGGGCTTTGGTTGCAGGCAGTTTAAGCGATTCTGCAAATCTGGAGTTCTTCAAAAGCAGAGACAGTTCCATCATTAGCTTCTTTAATACTAGTACAACCTCCAACTTCGTTTACACACCCAGCATCCGTGTTGGTGGAAAGTGCCACTTTCAATCCTACAATGTCTCACTGGAGGACGGCGTTCTCACCTTTGATGTGCGGGATCAGGTGAACCTCACCGTGACCTTCCTTCACTCGTCCTGTCCCGACTGTCTGGTGATGCGTTTCGACAATAAATTAAAAAAACTGCTACGTTTGTACCTATTCAGCAGGAGGAGGGAGGTGGAGCAGAGGGAGATGGAGGACTTTAAGGCTCAGTTGGAGTGTCTGAGCATGCCTCCGCCTGTTGTTATGGATCCTAACAAGGAGCTTTGTACAGAGAGCAGTGATTCAGCAGTTGTTCAGACTGAGGAGAGACAACACTGAAAAGACACTTTGGCACATTATGGTTCATTTGTCACATGGCTCAAAAAAATTATAATGTAGAGTTATAAAAAAATATAGAGAAATAAAATACATCTATTTAAATATTGCAGTGTAATATTTTCTTGTTTCATTCTCCTAATATGGCGTCCATAACATGTGTCAGCCTTTTAAAATCATATGTACTATTCAAATAAAATCACAATTGCAAATATTTTTTATAAATATTCCTATTTCTCGTGTTTTTCTCGTGTTGGCAAGCAAGTAGTTAATATCACATGTAAGCAAGTGCAGCCCCTTGCACATGCGGTCAGTTAAATCTTTATCATTCAGGGTTGCAGCCTGTGGTCTTTTCGTATCTTTTATTTGGATGATTTTCCACTTAACATCGAGGTGTCAACACATTCACACCAATCAATAGTTTCCTTAATGCACCACTCTTTTAGTAGAGTGCTTTAAAAGAAAATACATTCACAAATCTTCAATAATGCCCTCTCTAAAGTCTTTTTCTTGACTCATCTCTTATTTTTCCCCACAGAGGAAAGAACCGAACGTCCTTGGATGTTATTACCAGAACACATTGATCTGTAATTCTGTAAACATACATTTGCACTGCAGTGTTTGCGTTTAGAGACTCAAGTTCAAAAGCTGTTTAATTTTCAAAAGCAGATAAATACATAAATCAGACAACATTTCAAGTGGTAGAGAACAACAAATAATTAAACTTCCCTTCATTGCATAAGCATGTGATAAGAAACTTAGATAAGAAATGACGAATCCGGACTGTGACGCAAGACTGGACATTTTTCGTGAAATTTGTCCTGTAACATATGAAAGCCTCCTCATCTGGTTCCACACTTGACAACTGAGGCCACAGATTGAAAGGTGAGGACTGGATTTCACACAGAATCAGTGCAGTTTCAACACACAAAAAACATGTTCGCCGTGTTTTCCATCACTCTCCTCTGCTTGGTGTCTGTGAGCCATTCAGCTTTCCCGGTCTGTGAAAAATTGGTAGAGCCACTGGATCAGCTGGATCCTCATCATTTTGAGGGCACATGGGCTTTTGTTGCAGGCAGTCTCAACCACCTGGAATCCATGGAGGCCTTGAGACTGAGAGACAGCATCACTGCGTTCTTCACCAACTCCAGTGAAACTTCCAACTTCTCTTATACCCAAATCAACCGCTTTGGTGACCAATGCCAGTATCTTCCTTACAACATCTCGGTTGAAGGCGGGTCCTTCAGCGTTGATGTGGGGAAGCGCTTTGAACTCAATGCAGATATCCTCTATACATCCTGTCCAGACTGTGTGGTGATGCGCTGGGCTGTGAAGTCAAGGAGGAGGGTATCTGTAGACATGTACCTCCTTAGCAGGAGGAGGGAGGTGGGGCCGGAGGAGATGGAGGAGTTCAGAGCTCAGCTGAAGTGTTATCAACTGCCTGCACCTGTTGTTATGGATCCAACCAAGGAGCTTTGTCCAGAACAACCTGAGAGCCAACCAGCGACGGAGGAAGGAGCAGCTCAGATTGAGGAGACAGTGGACTAAGAAAAGGAGGAGAGACTTTTGCACGTTCCATTTTGGCACAATATGGAAAAAATATAAATAGAGTATTAATAATAAAATATGAGGTTGTTAATAAGTGATTTTTAATCATTTAATATTTTGACTTTCCTCATTTTCATAGAAATATCTTGACTGAGTTGTGTATGCAGTGTTTTTTTTCACAGACAGATGTCATCCTTAATCAACCTATGAATGCTGCCAGTACAGCATGGGATGATGGGATTTATTACTTTACAGTGTCCATTTCTGTTTCATCTGTGTCTCATTTAGCAGCCATATCTCTGATGCAATGCAGACAGTTTGGGTAAACACTGGCATTTGTTTTTCTGAGACATGGGTACCTCACCTGCTTGCATTTACTGTCTGCTATTTTTCATTAAAAATGGTCACTTTTGGCAGCTCTCTCAGGAATTTCTTTTGAACTTTCCAGTGCAAGGATGAAGGAGGTTTTGTGTTGAACTTTTTTTCAAAACCCTTTCATTACTTCAAAAATTAAATTGTTTATTTATCATAGTACTTTATCTCAAAATCTTTACCATTCAACAAAATCACAATTTTAACCAGATTTAGGAGGTTAAAATTAAAGTGTGCATTGATGTAATCACCACCTTATCCCTCTGGTACATTCTTTATTCACTTGCATGGTGCAATAGTTAATGTGTGTTGCTCACTAATGGGATTAGTAGTGTACACGTTCAAATCCACAACACGTGCTCATTCTTGTTGGTATGTATTAGTGAATGTTGGCTGGTGTGAGCGTGAGATGCTAATGTGGGCGTGCACAGGAGTGGACTGAGGGTGTCAGTGTGCTCTTGGGAGGAGAGACAGGCAGCGAGGCTGGAGAGCTGCAGGCAAAAAGATTTTCCTTTTGTTTTGATTATCATGGGTAAGCCGAAACAAGACACAAGTGTATTTTCAGAAATGTGTTTCTCCCATTTGGAGGGAATTTTCAAAGTATTTCATTAACAGGTATGTGCAACTGTATATTCTAGTGTTCCTGATTTGCTTTGCTTTCGTTGAACTCGAAAATTCTTGTTCATATTTATTTATTTTAATTCAATCACGCAAATAACGACCGCAACAGAAAACAAGCCTGCAGAGACCAGCTTATAGTGTTACTTTCGCCACACTGAGAGCATATCAAATGATATGTCAGCAGCCATTAGATAGAAACAGAACTAACTCTAATTAGGGATGAAGTTGGCTGCATTTATTTAAATTCATTAGCATTTTTGTCAAATGCCCTTAGATCTTAAAGTACCTCAGGTCACTGCTGACCCCAAAAAGAAGAGGAAGTTTATTTGCAAGGCCTTTTGCTCTAATGATGATTGTGATATTGCTGTTCTTTTGATAAAGTGAGCTCCCTTTGTAGATAATGAGCAAAACATAAGTCTCTTCTGTAATGGAGTTTTTATCTACAATCTCTTGCAGCCTGACTTATCCTATGAGAGTTCATGTACATCTGATCCATTTCTGCTTGCTTTCTTTGAGCATTTTAGAAAACTAAATAAAACAGCATGTCACATTGGATATAAATTTAATATTGTACATTTGTTGAAGCACATTTGCATGAGAGAAATATCTCATTAGGGCATACCAGAGTTTACACTCAAAGTAGTCAGATTATATTCTCACGCCACAGTATTAATGAGAGAGTTGTTCGACCACTCCAGCGTTGCAGGATAATTGTATTAATTGATTTAAGCTGGTTTGTTTTCAACAGGATTTGCAACTAAATCAGCAGAGTGTGAATGAATTTAACTGTTGTAGCAAAGATTTGCAAAACATCTCTTGAGCAGAGTTTAATCCTTTACAACAGTCACCTTGCCACTGTGCCAAAGACTCGTTTTCATGCTCCATTTCACAATGAAATTGCGAGAACTCTTATAATGAGTGACATATTATGCCAGGTTTATATGAACTGCATGAGGGCGAGTCTGTCAACGTGAGGCTTCCTTAACCGGCTTTTGTTGATTGTAAACAATGTCTGTCATGTTTCAGGACTCCTTGTTCGCTCACAGTTTCCAACCTAATTTACTCGCTGTAAACCCGTTCTTTTGTCTTTGGGCCTGCTGTACATGCTCTGCCACTATTGTTACTTCAACCGTTGGATCTACCATGTCATGCTGTCAGTCCTTATTATCTCTACATGAAGGAGAAAATTTACTGTAACTAGCTAACTATTTATCCATCATATCTGGCCGTCTGTCCCAATTTATCAGAGACTAGTCATCCCCAGTGCTGTGATCTACATTTCCCTTAATGATCACATTGTTGGAGTCCAGCCATGTTGGCTTGGCAAGAACCGGTGTAGATGGGCAGGGGAGTTGAAGGCTGAACAGAAAATGACAGAGGAGCTTTGTGTGTGTTTGTGGCTATGAGAAAGGGGTGGAGAGGGCAACAATATAAAGGCAAGTTTAAAATATCGAACAGAGAGAGGGTGTGTGTGTTGAGAAAAAGAAAGATTTTAGAGGGGCCGGACTCTCTTTTAGTCAGTATAACACGCACACAGTCCTTATTTCAGATTATGTGTGTGTCTGTGAGTGTGTTAGTGTACGCTTGTGTGTATGCATGTGTGTCGTACTGAGCCATTCCCCAGCCTGTAAGCTGATTAAAGAAAGGTGAGTTCAGCAAAAAACTTTATACGTTGCACAGCAAAGCAGAGTGGCCGAGATCTTACAGCCAAAGCCAAGCACAAAGTTACAAACAGCCTGCCAGTCATACAGTAACAAGAGCACTCAGTACCTGCCATTAATGAAATAGGGCACAATTGCATTACATATCTTCAGTATTTTTGTTGCTGTAATCCTGAAACAGCTACCATCCACAATCCTTAATGTGCACAAATACACAAGTAGGCTATTAGCAGAAGTAAATGGGGTAAAGTATTATAAGGCCTTTTTCCTTCATTTCTTATTAAATGTGACTTTTTTTCTACACTGTTACAACACAGAAGCAAACAATGAAACATGGTATATAGCCTTTTAGAACTACTTCACATTAAATGTCACAGTAAACACAGTATGATGACTCATTCTCTTGGTAATATTACAGCAAGCACTTCTATTAGTGCTGAAATAATGGGATGTAAAATGGGTAGCTGCATTCGTGGTTGAACCCTGTTAATCACTTTGTTGTTCCCCTTTCTCCTTTGCTTTCCTCTGCTTTCACTCAGACTGCCTGGCTGGAGGCCGAACATCCTGACTGCTCAGAACAGTTTTGCATCAGCAGACCTGTCACCATGGCCGCAGAGCCAGTGGTCTGGCAGGAAGAGGGTCCTGTCAGCTCACTAGACCAGGGGGTCGATGAATCCTGGGCACAAGGTGAAACGGTTGCAATTCTGAACCACAGCTGCCCTTTGCAAGACAAAAAGGCTCCCAGGGCAGAGCCTGAGGACGACATAGACGACCTGGAGTCTGAAGCTCAAGATGAAACTCTTCCTAACAACCAAACACTGTCAAGAACTGAAACAGATGATGAAGCCAAATTGGAAAATCAGGAATCAACAACAATAAGTCTGTGCAACTCCAAGGACACACGAGAAATGGTAACAGAATTAGAACAATTTGCTCGAGATCAGTGTGAGGATTCGTTACCACCCCCTCCTCTCCTCAGTGCTTTATCAACAGAAGAATACTTTGAGACAGAGGGTTATTCCAGCCCAGAGGGGGAGGTGGCTGATTGGATCAGTGATTCTGAGATAATTTCAGACCCTACAGAAGACCTCATGTCTCCTGATAGCCAGAAGAGTCAAGAATGGCCACAGATACATTCGCTCAGCGAGCCAATTAATAAAGAGGCTGATCCAATACCTGCAGAGGTAACAGAAGATAACATGACACCTAGGAAGGATGTCACACAGCTAAACTTTTTACCAGATGGGTTTGACAAAACTGAACCTGAAAATAAAGTATCAGGGGCTGCAGCTGCTGGAATAAACTCAAGTTATTATTGTCTCGCTGACAGAAACAACTCAGGTAATGTGTTCACTCTGTGCTCTCCCCCATTTGCTGATGAAAGTGAGGGAGAAGAGGAAGTGAACACTGATAACATGTCTGGTCAACATCACTGTTGTACGTTAGATATCATAGGCCAGCCTGTGGAACTCTCAAACACAGCCGATATCCCAGTTTGCAATGAAGAAACCACAACTTTGCCTGCAGTTCTCACAGTCAAACAGCAGGGGGAGTTTTCGAGTCAGAGCCAATGTGAACTTGTCCCCAGGGGAATAAACCAGGAAGCTGCACAACAGGTGCTCAGCCAGAGCTCTTCACCTTTGTCGACCGTTGCCATGGAGCTGTCCAATCAGGGCGGGGCAGTTTCTCAGGACTCTAGTTGTGTGGTGGCAGCGAGAGAAAGGCACAACAGGGCAGGTGAAAGCAAGCGAACGGGTGGAGAGGAGGAGCAGAAAGACGGTGGACTTGATAGGAACAAGGTAGTTGGGGAGCAACAAGGTAGAGAACTGTTAAAAATTTCAAAAACAGTCAGAATACAAGAACTTCAGACAGGAAAAAACAGATTTGTTTCTTCTAAACACAGCAGAATGGAGAGTGACTCCTGTGATGACAGCCAGAGTGACAGCGGAGTTTCAGCGGATTTCTCCCCATGCAGCGCCTCAGAGGGCAACACCACCGTCTCTACAAACACTACAGCAGCTGCACCCAAAGAGACTCCAATCGAGAGGGAGATCCGACGGGCCGTAGAGCGTGAACACAGCCTGAGAAGATCCAGAGGGCTTCCTAGTCCACCTGCTTCTCCAGAGTATGTAGAGATCCCTTTAAGGAAAACTGTCCTCCACCAGACGATACCTGCAAAATCAGAGCAGAGTCAGGGCAAAGACAGGCAGTTTGCTGGCAAAAAGATGCAGCATGAAATCCACGCGGAGGTCCAGAGGGAACAGGATCTGGTTAAACTCGGGAAAGTTCCAGGTTTCTATGACAAAGGCACAGTACGACAACTGAAAGAGAGGAAACTGCTCTTTGAGGCTTTTCAGACACCCAGTGACTCAACTTTGACTGTGTCATCCAGGAGCAGGGCCCAGTCTTCTGCCAGTGATATTTCAACCCTAGAGAATGAGGAGGACATCTCATCACAGGCATCCACCATAGGTGGCTCACAGGAGGAGAGGAGCCCCTCTCAGAGCCCATACTCAGCTAAAGGAGGGGGCTCCATGTCTCTGACACCTCGAGGACCAGGCTTCACCGAGGGAACAAGTTGTCAGGTCATCATCTTAGAGAATAACCTGAGTGTCCCACCTATGAGGCTTTATAACAACAAACCAGAAACATCGCAGGTCACTGTAGTTGACTCTAGAAGACCTCACGTCTCAACATCCAAGACAGCAGGGCATGTTGGGATTCAAGGAAGCGGGTATGAACCGGAGGAGGAGGAAGAGGCAGAGGTGATGCCCAAAGAGAACCCCTTTTTCAAGCTGCGACCCTCAACAAGTTTAGTTAAAGTGGAGCAGGACATCCGGATGGCTCAAGAGAGGGAGATGGAGCTTCACAAGCAGAGGATCAGTCTGTATGGGGGCAAGGAAGGTACGAAAGGAAGGGGAGGAGGACGGAGGCCAGCCAGCATAGAAGTCAAGAGTCTCATGTTGTCTCCTTCTTCACCGAATGAACCGGTTGTTCCTGACTTACCTGGCTCATCATACAGGGATGCAACTGAAGCCCCACCAGGTGAGTGTAGCACTAAGAGCTAGAAGTGTGTGAGCAGGATTTCAGTGATTCTGCTTGCACCCACTTGCACACATAGACAGTGTTTTTGTGTGTATTGTTGCTTGTGTGTGGGTACGTGAGCAATATTTATATCTATAAATATTATAAATAATTATATAAAATATAACTGCAAAATGAGCACATTATTTTCATTTTTCTCATGGTCAGTGGAAAGCTGCAAGCACAGAGCACATTTTAGCACAGAGGGCCATTAGCTTTTAGAAAATAAAATCAAATTCTGTAATTCTACAATAAATAAGGCATCTGGTCTGTCGTATTAATTGCAAAAGCTGAGATGAGGAGAGTCTTGACTCTCCGCTCAACAGTTATCGTCAGCAAGACAGAGGCTCAATGTAAGAGTCTAGTTTTTGGATAAAGTCTTAACCCAACATTCAAAAGTGCAAAGCCTGCAACTTTTTAATTCCTCTGCTGCAAGACGGTCAGTATGTATAGAGAGTGAAAGACTGAGAGAGAAACAGGGAAGAATAGATAGATAGATAGATCTCAACGTAGTTGAAAAATGAGAGAAATAACTGATGATAATCAACAAACAGCTGAAACTGAGTGTTTAATTTTGAAATAGATTGACAAAATTAATATATAATTGAATAGCTGGCTTGAAGAAATTAATGAACAGTAAAAAATAGCTGTAAATATTCATAAACAGCTAAAAGTTTTTGATAAATAACTGAAAGTTGGTTACCCATCTGTATAATAAGTTTTGAGACAGAAGCTAGAAATAATTTCTAAAAAAACTTTGTAGCACAAATGCAGATTTGGACAAACTGACCCTAAGATTGAACTGTATAATAGTGTCCAATGACATCCAGTTTAAACGCAGTCAAAATGAAAAATCTGAAACATGACGGCTGACGCTGATTAAAGGGTACTTGAGTACTTGAATTTAGGTGTGGTAGTATACCACACAAAAAACTTGAACATGTTGCACAGCATGTTCAAGTGTATGTTTGTGTGTTTTGTTGGCAGGAAGGGTTGTCAATGTGTTTTTTGTGACTGTATGAATGAAAATGTCTTTTATAACAGTGTGACACACTGACCAGGGTGTGCCACCAAAGGACCTGAATGACCATGACTCAGTGTTGGGAAAAGAACAATCATTCATTGTTTTACAGGCAATAAATCATAGCACCCCTCATATTCATTCATTTGTGGTCTTATCTTATTCCTCTTTGACCATTTTCATACTAAATCAATTTCTTTCTTTCCTTCAGTTCCCTCTGCAGTCGCTTCTCATTTCTACTGCTGTGCCATGTACACTTTTAATTTGATTCAAATCACAAAAAAGATCTTTGCCACAATGCCACCATGTTCATGCTCATCCTGCCCTCTTTTGTTGTTCTTTCTCCCTTTCATAGCACGCCAGTCAGCTGGCAAGTTTGGCATGTGGCCTCCAGCCAAGGCTGAAGAGGGGAAGATTAACCGGCCAGAGGTGAGTAATCAATGCCAGATGTTCTACCGCAATTAAGTTGAAATATTACAATTACTTTAAGACCACTGCTTGCTGAGTTTGATCATGTGAAAAAACATTACCCCCCTTAGTGACAATTAGTAGGTATTATTGGTGCAATAAGTTAGCACCCTGACCCTACCTGTCTTGTACGCGAGGTATTGGACATGAAAATGTATGCAAATTACCTCGGTGAGTCTCCCTCGATTGCAGCTAAGAAGATATCAGGTTCCACAATCATCAAGTTTCTTTCAGTGAGAGTTTATATGAATTGCAATGTTGCTTTGGGGTCCAATTAGTCTCTCAGCAGCATGAATATGAACGCATGTTTAAAACTACTCTGGATTGTAAAGGGTCCAATGAAGTGAGGCGTTTGGGAGGATGTCTGCATCTCTTTTGCACCAAATATGGGCCACAAACATCTGATAACACACTGAACACACAGTAAGGAGCTTATCTTTGTAGATAAGGGAACATGGCAAACAGCCCTGAGACAGAGAGGAAGAGAGAGAGATGGAGTCTGGAGAGGGGGTTTGTGGGCAGGAATGTGTGTGTCTGCGTGCGTGTGTGTGTGTGTGTGTGGGTGTGCGTGCATGTAGACAATAGCAGAGAAAAGTCACTTGATAATCCAACTGATTTCCATTACCTGTCAAGCAGGTCTAACATCTCTTTGAAACCATGGTATCTCTCGTTTAATTTGGGTGCTGCTCTTTTGGATTTGGCTCTTTGATTCAGTTTGGCATGGACATGCATGACTTTGTAGCACTTCTGTCCAGTTTGATGTTAACATTAGCAACATTTGGCTCTCTTTACTCTCACTATCTCCTGTGTCTCTCTGTTTGTCTCTTTCTCTCTTTCTGCTTGTTGGTTATCTGGTCTCTGCACTGACCTGAGTCCTGTTTACAGTTCGGGAATTAACCGAGGATCTCAGAGGAAATTGGCCTCTGTTGATTACTTAGTCATGCTGAACATGGCCTTGGATCACAGTGGCATTAACCTCCCTCTGACTAGCAGAGCTAATGATGCTCATCCAACGAGATGTCCTCTAGAGGAAATAGTCATCCATCTCTTTTTATCTTTTTGGCTTTTTTCGTCTTGATTTCTACTCCCACACATCTGATGTTTCTACACTTTTATTCTCTCTCTTTTTCTGCTCCTACTCTCTCACACACATTTTTTTGTCTCCTCCCATCTTTTTAGCTTGTAATTACCACTTACTCCAGTCATCCCTAATTCCTGTCCCTCCTTCCATCCCTTAGGTCCTCCAAAGTCCCCGGACCCCGAGACAGAAGAACCCTCTGGTGCAGCGCTGGGAGTCAGGCCTAATCAATGGGCACAATGAAGATGAGGACTGAGTGGACGTTCACAAGGTGGACTGATGGAAGGAGGAAAGTCAGCCAAAATCTGCAGTTTTTGAAGTGAAGAGCTAAGTGAGAAAATTGGAGCAGTGACAAAGAAGAAGAAAAAGAGAATATGAAGAGAGAAAGAGGTCAGGGATTGAGGCTACAAAGGGGGTCAGGAGGATTGGGAGCAGGGAAAAGGATTGGTGGTGGACTAAAAACCCTGAAGAATCCTTAAGCGAGGAGGAGAGAGAAAGGAGGAAGAGGGCCACCTATTAGCGGATAAGCACTTGGCCTGCTTCTAGTGCCTGAACACTGAGACTAATGAACGTAAAAAGGCAAAAAATATTAGAAACACTACCACCACTGAAAAGAAAAAAGGAAATTGAGGAAGAATGTGATTTTTAAATCCAATGAGCTTCTTCAAGGGTTAGATTTATTTTTGAAACAATCAATTCTTATTTGTCAATACAAATAAATTTGATTTATACAGTATTTGATTGAAAAATGTGTCACCACCACTTTCAGGCATTTAATGACGTCCTTCACTGAGGTAACAGTTTATTACACCTGCAATCTAATGCAGTCCCATACAATAGCCAAGCAATAAATCCAACCTTTGTAGAGCTCAGTCTGTTCAGTCTTTATTTACACTGTGTTAGAGAGTTATTGATGCAACTTTGTGGTCATTTAAAAGGCTGGTAGGACTGTGTTTGACTGCATTGTAATAAAAGTCTAATAAACTGGTAAACCAGCCTATATAAGCCAGAGATCTTAATTACTGCCCCAGCCTTAATCTATAAAGAGCTACTTCTTTGTTATTGTAATGCCTTACAATTGAAAGGTGAATTAAAGTGCAATACAGGAAACTGATCTGGATTTCAGGGCTGAGTGATGTTGCTTAATATACACCTAAATCTATTATAATAGCTGTTGTTAAACATGTTTCAAATGATGTAGTTAGTATTGTATTTTCAAATTAAACTTTATATGAATCCTTAAGTTGTCCTAAATGCAATTGTTCTGTTATATTTTGGATTCAACTGAAGAAGACATGTTATGCAATTTTGTGATTCATTCAACGGTATTCTGCTATTGTACTGTACCAAAACACTGTGTTGTAGGCCATAACATGAAAGTATTTCCTCTGAGCATTTATTTTCCTCATGTTCTGTCTTTATTTGGATCCATCACACTCTCAGAGAGAAATATATAAGTATAAATACAGAGTATGCTGTTTTAGAATTAAGAAGCATAAATGCCCCAGCCAACCTTTTTGTGTGTTTTTGTGTGTGTTTGAGATCAGCAGACCACGCTTTAGTGACCTTCCAATCTCCTGTGAATAATTCATCACCTCATTCTGACTGGATGCAGCCCTGTCACGTTGTCGGCACATTATTATGGTGGAGCTGCAGCAACTTAAGGGCACAAAATTATTAATAAGCTTCATTTACTCACTGAGCAAAATCCCTAATGTTACCACACTACTGGGTTTAATAGCACATCACATAAATTGTTAAAGTAAGTGTTGTATGGTCCTCTAACATATTTGAAAATAAAATATAGCCAAATAACTATACTTCCTACAAGACCAGGGTCTGGCCCTGAGGAAAAGAGTTGTTAACAACAAAGACGGTAGTGTCTGGTTTAATGTTTTTTTTTTTTTGCAAACATGGCGATTGACCCAGACAGATAAAGCAAACTTTCTCTCTCCCTTTCTCTCTCACTCTCTGACATCTGATCAAGCTGTTTTTCAGATGTACTGGCTAACATAAAAGCATGCACACCTGTCTATCACCCGCTCAGCTCCAGACTCATTTCCATGATATTTCATTATCACTGCTGTCGTGCATGACGTCATCTGAGCAGCACTGTGTGAGACTGTCAGCGTGTCGGGGATGAGCAGCTGCTCTTGTAGTGCCTCTTTGTCAGGAACACAGATGTATAAGAGGAAGAGGAGGGGACATGAATGTGTGCATATGTGTGTGTGTTACTGTTTTTGATTTACTTCAGGATTTGTTTGACTTGTGCATGCATGAAATGTATGGTGTGTACTCAAATGTATGAGTGTGTGAGTATTGTGATAATCAGATGTGTAGCCTAAAATTTCTGGTCTTTGTACACAAGCATCTTTATTGGCCTGTCCAACACTCACAATTATGCAATAGTAGTTATTCGAAAGTATCTTTGTACTTGAGTACTGCAATATAATGCTAATCTAATTACAATCTACTATTTTGTATTTATGAATTATATCATTAATACCATTACTTTATATAGAAAATGTTAGAGAATGTCATGTCTTGGCAGGTTCAGCTGACCTGCTGATAAAATCATGCACTGTGAGATAAATTTGAAATTAATCCCAATAGTTTAACTTAAATTTAATTAATTAAACCTTTTTCTATTTTTCATGAACTTAGTGGCAAAATACAAAAAGCATTCCAGAAAAAAAACTTTAGGAACCCATAAAATAAGCATTGGCTTACATAAAACAATATTTGTGTAATATTTGTGCATACAGAAAGACCCTGTAAAAAGTGCTTTGTTGCTATAAATTAAACTATCCAGCAGCCCTTAAAAAGCAAAAAGATTCACAGAAGTAATCATTTAAAGGTGAGATTTTTTGTGGAAACTGGAAACTCACATCTTTCATACTGCTTCCATATAAACATACTATCTGTTCCCTATGACTATTGTCATGGAAAATATGATCAGCCAATCAGCCAATATCACATGCGTCTATTTACTTACTTAGTAAACACAGTGTCAATAGCATCAGTGTTTATTGGCATCTATGCATGCTCGAGACACAAAGACAAAGACCCAAGTCACTGTCAACAATTAATAAAAGAGACTCAGGGATTGTTCTTTTGATTCCCACAAATACCACATTTTATTCACAGCATAATGCTTTATGTGGGTGTGTTTCTTTGATGTTCAAGGGGAGGGCAGAGCTAAATCAAAGAGAATCAACATAAACCCATGACAGTAATTTTCCTGTAGACTGTGGTTTATTGTATGGAGAGGAGGGGCGGATCTGTCTGACACTCTTTTGGTTTCACTGGAAACACACCTTCCTTTTTTACACGTCTATTATTATGTTTGGGGTTTTTTTTTTACCATATCTATATGTATATATCTAAGTTGTATTTTTGTTAATCACTATGTCTCACAAATAGTTAAAAAGCAGGAAATGCAAACAAAACCAGATACTGAAATAAACAAAAACCTGAAATCTTAATAATAGAGAATTATTGTATTACATTTTACAATACAGAGCTACAGTAAGACAATTTGACCCTTCAGCTAACAACCATGTGACATAGATCCACCTAGCATTAGCTTCTCTTCTGACACACAGTTGTTTGCTTTGCCATAGCATGCTAATGATTGAACCAAAAGCTCTACCCCACCCGCATCCCCCAAATGACAGGATTGTTCCCTCAGATTTATGGCTTAGGAAACCCCTCTAGTCTGAGGCTGCCTTTTTTTAAAGACATGTCATTGGCACGAGGAAAAAATTCCCAGCCATGGCACTGATCACTAATCTGAACCCCAAATGGTAAAAACATCCCATAGACATGTTGAGACAGTTAAAATTGAGATTGTTACTGGAAGGGATCCAACTCTGAATGAATGAATGAATAAATGAATGAATGAATGAACGAATTAAATTATCTCGAACATAAACGAGAAAATGTCAGCGTCTTTACATACAAACGAAAGAGATGACTGCTCCATATGTTAGAAAAGGAGTAGTAGGAAGTAAACAGTTTTTTAAATTCCTAAGCCTTTTTAACTATTCCTCAGTTTGTGACAATGTTTATTCTATATAGATAAACATATAACAAATATGAATATACCTAAATAAATACACCATATGCAGTAAATACAATTGAACAATCACCCCTATTTTATTCATATCCCGCTTCTCTCTCACAGTTTACACCCTTCCTCTAGCATAGACTTGTTTAAAAAAACAGTTTTTTGTACCTCTTTCTAAACAGATTTATGTTTGTACTTTGTTTTATCTCTATTTCCAAACTGTTCCACAAGGTCACCCCACAGCTCGACACGCAAACGTTTTTCATGTTTGTTCGAACCTGTTGTTTTTTAAATTTTAAGTCTCCCCTTAGGTCATATCCTCCCTCCCTTTCTATAAACATTGTCCGTATGTTCTCTGGAAACACCTGATAAATATGTAATGATCACAAACCAGACTGGCAGCTATAATTTAGGTTCTGTTTTGTGTTTTTATCTGAATGTTTTGACATATACAGTCGCCTTGAAAGTCAGTTGGTGAAGAGTGCAGACACTTTTAAAGATTGTGCTCACATATCACATCATGCTTTGTTGTATTTGGTGGAAAATATTACACTTAATGGTTTGCATTTGGATTTGCCCTTGAAATGAGGATAATTTTGCAAGGCTGTCTTTTTTAAATTATAGAGTATTTATCTAAAGCCACTGACAGAAATGGGAGCCTTGAGCTAATGTATCTGAAGTGGTCAGAAAAATTAACAAAACAAAAGCATTTTTTCCCCAATTATAATCCATTGAAGATGATGATTTGCTACAAACCCTGAATCCTCGCTTACTGACTGACCAAATTAATAGAGTGCATGGCAACAGCTTGGTTTAAATTATAAAATTCAAACCAGCTGTGGAAACTTTCTGGTTGTAGAACAATTACAAAAACCTTCCAGAGCCATTTAGATCTCAGGACACACCTTCATGTTCTGCATACACTCCTTTACATCCGATACAAAGGGAAATTGCTGTATCTATTTCAAGATTGCACATCAGTTTGTATAGATCTGACTCATATTTTGGTGCGTCACATACACAGGCAGAGATATGCAGGGTGAGGCTGCCACAAACAACTTGATGTCATCGGCATGTTAACTCAAATCGCTCCGGCCTCTTATCATTATTGTGCCTCTTATTCAAACAGCTCTGACTAAAGACATTTTATTGAGTTGAATATTTTCAGTGTGTGTATGTCAATCAATGTATTTATAGAGTGTGATCTTGACATGCTCTACATGTAAAGTGTCTTGAGACAACCTTGTTGTGAATT
>JAQNCA010000024.1:17961717-18009217 GCA_029783725.1 Acanthurus tractus | reverse complement strand
ATTTGTCACTTCATCTTTCACACATTATCAGTCCTTCTATTTAGGATTTCCAATGTCACCATGACAAACAAATTATATTTCTATCACTGCAAAGCCATCTTACACGTCCCCACTGCCACCTCACACTCCATCTTTTATATTTGAGGAGATTAAAACAGATTATTTTCCTCAATCAAATGGAGATCATCTGTTTTCATGAGCCTAAACTCGATGGAGGCATTCTCGATGAATCATCCCACCGACATCTTTGTCAGTTTTTAATCCTAATAAAGTTTTTACTTCCAACTCCTTACTAAGACACATCATGAAAGATATTTACAGTTGCCAAATTGAAATATCCAATGATAAATAAAACTGTCTCTCGTCTGTTCAGAGATGTTATGTAATAAAATGAGACATAATTGGTAGAAAAAGATACGATTCTTAAACAGACGGTAAGATGAAGCCTTGCTAAAACTTGCACCCATCTAACAATAAACATTCACTTCCTGTCATGTCTGTTTTCTTGATATTCTTTCCGTCAGCTGGCAATGACAGTGTTCTTGTTTTATAATAAAGAGTGAAGAGAGCATGGGGTCTCAAAAAAACCTTCATTTATCCAGTTAATGGAATTGAACACAACAAATTGGCACAAATAAAGCAAATCTGTGTGGGTCAGCAGTATGTTTGGTGATTGGTGGTGTGTGTATATGTGTGTTCATCTTTATATGCATGCATTTGTGTGTCTGTGCGTCTGTGTGTTTACACCAAAGTGGTCGGGGGAGTTTACATTTGTTTGTCATTGTGAATCTTCAAGAGAAACATTGAGAAATACCAGAAATACCAAAAAGAACCAAAAAAAAGAGGAAGACAGAATATGTGACTCACATCCAAAAAGCTTCACATGATCACCAGTTAGTCATTGATTTCTGTGTCAAAATGATTTAAATTCCTATTTCTGGAGTCTATCATACAGGACAAGTCTGGTGATATATTATTCTTCTTATTGTCACATTAATTTAAAATTTAAAATTCAAAGTTAAAATTCTACAAAGAAATTAGGTATTTACTCCTACTCTTAAGTTTGCCAGGAAGCCCATTGTGGAACCCCCCAGATGCTTTGGCTGAAATATATATTGGGGGCCCATTTTAAGGATTCAAGATTCTCTTGTAAAAACCGGTGGGCTTGAGACTGAGTGACATTAACAGTCTGGGGATGTCATAATATCTCAAGAAAGTGAAACGTGGGTGATCACATAGTTGGTTTTGGTGTCTTCATGGAATTTTGAGGGGAAAAAAAACAGCTAGCTACATGAGGTGTAGCAAAAGAACAAAGGATAAGAAAGCTGTCAGTCATTCAACTGTAAATTAAGGCATCGATTAATACTAACCTGGGAGTTGAAGCTTGTACGCCTGAGTGTAAGGTCTACCAAATGAACAAAAAGAAAAAGAGGAAAAATTTTTTTAAAAAGAAACAATAAAGAAGAAAAGGGAACAAGGAATTTTTTTCAGCACATCCTTTTACTTGGAATACCAATGCTTTACACTGCATTACATCTGTCTTTAAGATATTAGAGAAACTGCTGGACACAAAATGAACATTTTAAAATCTACATTTTTAGAGGAATTTCAGTTGGTATACAAAAATGGAAAAGCTCATAACAGAAGTACGGTATTGCCAAAATGCACACATGAGGGTGAGTGAATAATCTAATATATCTAAAGACATATGGCATGTCAAAAAAAGTTTTACATTTTTCAAACAGTGCTTAAAAACTATTAGGAGAGCCCTTGTGATTTGTTGGAAGTACGTACAGTTTCAAAAATAATTTAAAATAAAAAACTCACCAACAACGTGATCCTTAGCATGAACTCGAGTCCAGAACTCTGCATCCTGCCTGAAAGAGTTCAACACAGCACAATGCAATTCATCAAAACCAATGTGGCAATGCAACAAAAAAAAGTCTATTATTTTAGGTTCCAAATTGTATAAAAATTAATTTTGTAGCCCCAAATGAGGACAGTGTGTACAGACATGTTTATTATCAGGAGTTCATTTGGGCAAACAGTCTTTGAGCCCACAGGTCGTAATTATTTTATATTACTTATTTATTTCCTTCAGTTTGAAAACCTTTTTAATACTGTTTTAAATTTTTAATGCGTTCTGTACCTCTTTTTTGACAAGTGCTATATACAGCTATCATTATAATAATGTATTATTGGAATTTGTAGTGTTGTTAACTTGAAGAAACTTAAGGAAGACAAAATAACTGTAAAATCAAGTGATAATTTAATGTCTTGCCATCTTTAAAACTAATGAGCAATAGAAAGACAATACCTTCTCTTCTTTTCTTCGGCTGCTGCTTTTACTTTAAAAGAGAAGAAAGACAGGAAATAACACATTGCACATACAAAGGAAATGCGAATAAACAGTGTTAATATATCAGTGAGAATATCTCGTCTCACATCTGAACTACCTTTTCTGTGTGCAACAATAGCCACCAGTATCACTGAACAGAGGAACAATATCACAGCAGAGAGGGAGCCCAGCACAAGAGGCCAGTCCACAGCCGACACACCTGCAAGCATCACACTGGCATTATTGTGAAATACAGAAATAATAATGTATATTTTTATTCATGGTTACTGTGGTCTTCTCAAATTCTTGAAGGTGGATTTCCTTGCAGCAGAGACAGCTGGCATTCATTAAGTTATTTTTATTCAAAATTTGCATTAGCTTAAAACTTAATATAGAATAGTGACATGGTACTGAAAGTTTACCTGGTGAAGATGGAGGGGAAGTTTCTGAAAGAAAAAAAGAAGAGGAGTAAATTAGTCACAACTTGTGTGAAATTGCACTCTAACTAAGTCACTTTCAGTTAACCAGCCTTTAGTATGTACCAGTGGTTAGAGCCAAAGGGAGGCTGCGCTCAGAGGAGCTCCATTCTGTACCCAGGAGGACACTGTACTGGCACTGATACAGAGCCACTGGAGTGTCCTGGACCGGCACTGGGAAGGTGACATGATGGTTGATCATGGTAGCTTTGTAAGTGGCAACGGGAAGTTCATTATCAGCCAGGTAGAGGGAGAACACAGCGCCTGGGTACGAAGGAGACCCCGTGCAGAGTAAATGCCACACATCTGTCTCCTGCTGGAGAACAAGGGAGGGCACAGGCAACACATCTGGAAACAGGGGAAATTACAGGAAACGTGTCGGGGTGAAAAGTACTGCAATGCACATCAAATAATCATATAATACTTCTAGTTTTCTAAGTAAAATAAATATTTTGAAGTTTTTCAAACGACAGAATAACAATGACAACAAAACAATTTCATGAAACAAAACAATGTATTGATTAAATGAGAATGGCAGATGGCAGATTATGCTTGACAAAAGTAATTGGCTCTTAAAGTAAGTAGCTCTTCCAAATTTTAACACTTGCCAGTAAACTCTGCTAAGAGATTCAGTTTTCCTCTTCTTTCTGATTTTAGCAATGCATGCTGTAAGAAATCCAACAGCAATATTTCACAAAATGCATCATCCTCTGAGTTGCAATATTCTATTTCTACACTCATACATTACTAAAAGGTGTGTCTGAACAAAATATTCCAGAGCAGTAAAATATTTTAATCATGCAATAAAACTAGTTTAATTATTTAAATTTCACCAAATAATTGAAATATAATCAGTCTCAGTGTAAAGATGCAAATGAATGAAAATGAGCTGTTAGCAAAGATTTTAAAAAGCTGTTCATGGAAATATCTTCACCTGTAAGAGTGATTTTAACTATGTTGCTGACAGTTGAATTAACAATTCCCCTGTTTTGGGTAATCTGGTAGAGACAGGTGTACTCGCCCTCCTCTCCTGCCCTCACAGTGAAGACTCCCGGCTGGGGTTCAGAGGTTGATATCTGACTGGCCTGAGGAAGGATGAAGGGTGCCTTCCTTGTTCCTGCATCAGTCCTCAGCAAAAGGAAGTTCACTGGTTTGCTGTTGTAGCTAGACAAGAGCTCAGACTGGGGTGGAGGAAGGGGGACTGAGCATCTGAATGTTAGCGTGTCCCCACGTTTTACTGCACCAGAGGGCTGAACAGTCAAGACCGGAGGAGGGAAAGAAGGTGTGGAGCCAGTAGGGGCAGCGTCTGGAGAAATAAAGAAAGTGAGAGTAAAATAAAACAGCTATCTCTTTTCTTTCTGTGGCCTTAGTGCTTTAACGTGCATCATTAAATGTGTGTGTGTGTCGTTACAGGGTCATGGGTGTGTGGTTTCTATATGAGGAGCAGGATGTAAGTACAACTACACACCCACAGAGCGGACGACGAGAAAACCACAGAGCACCTGCATGCAGCAGCCTGTTTTGGGGGTTAGTGAGGAGCGGATGGGAGTGTTTATGTTTTATACCACATGCTGAATCTCGACAGGCCGCGGATTTAACAGATCAACTGTACAAACTCTTTTGTTTCGCATTAAAAAAGTGTGGAGCTCTAACACCAACCATAGCTCCTCTCCTATTTGTCATTTATAGGTCAGTGTCTTTCTTTTTCAATATATTACAATAATAGTACAATAATAGCGTGGTGGGGTTTTCTTTTGAATGCAACCATGAGGAGTTTGTAATGGATTTAAATGCAAGTAAAGCAGACACCTCTTTGGCGCTCCAGTGGCAAATAAGGACTGAAGGCACTGTAACGACCCCCCTGGTCCTTGTACAGACAGCAGTAGAGTCCAGGTTGGACTGAACCCTCTTCCTTTAGAGTCACAGTGAACCGAACCTCGCTGGCACCAGACTGCTGCTCCTGAGAATCCACCTAAATGGATGAAGAAAAATGCAGAGGAGTGTAAAATCACATAGTCTAAAAGAAAACACAAACACTCACACAAACATTCAAAAATACCCTTTCTGTGACTCGGTGCAGCAGGAACAGGACCCCGCGGTGACCCTCTGGGGCCTTGCAGACTAGAGTCACCGAGTGCTGTGACCTCAGGAGGATACTGAGTTCAGGTGCCGGAAGAGGGGGGGAGGAAGTGGAAGCTGATAGTCTTCCTAGATCAGAGAGAGAAAGGTACAACATACAAGAAGAATCAGTAAAGTTTCACAAATTCCTCTTGATGTGGGGCAATAACGCAATCTTACAGGGGACGCATGTGAAAACACTGCTGAAATTGCGACATGTGCTGACGCTTGCTTTGTACCAAACCGGTGACTGCAGAGGATGAGAAAATTCAAGGTTGAACAGGAAACTTTTAATAAAGATACTTACTGTAACTTCAATATTTAGTTCATCAACAACAAAGTTGTTTGTGTTGATGCTTGTAAAATTTATGACACAATCATATTCCAAATTTTTGACATGTTCTAATTGTCTGGAAAAACAGTGAATATATATTTGTAGCTGAAATATATTATGTATTCTAGCCTCTAGCCTAAACAAAGACAGGAAACGAAAGAAAATCGTTTTATAAGGAATACCTCTTACATTGCACTTACCCCAAAGTTGTAGAGAAGTAAATAGTAGAGTGTTTATCCAAAGTAATTGCCTGCCACCAACAACCTGCATCTTTGACACAAAGAAACGACTGAATGGTTGCTGCAAGAGAGCACCTCTCTCTCTCTGTCTGTCTCTCTCCCCCCCGCCCCCCTCTCTCTCTCTCTCTCTCTCGCTCTCTCTCTCTGGCATCCTCTTGAAAGAAGACGGATGAAGGAAGCAGACCTGTAAACACACTTCCCTTTTTGGATTCCTCCAGTCGAATTACGTGCTATGATAAGAATAAACAGCAGCAAGCCTGCGTCTTACTGACCCACATATAAGAAATATTTCTGTGTCAGCACATTAATGGAGACACATGGGGAACTATTCACTGACTATTCACTGACATGCCATTGGTGCCTTGGGGATGTAGCAGATGTGCTTAATAATAAGCTACTTTTAGGTTCGCCACAAACTTATCTACAACCATCTCTATTCAGGTTTTGCTGTGCTGAAATTCTACAGCACTGGGCATAAAGCTATATTGTCATGCTTGTTTTATTTTCTACGATATAATAAAATTTAAATTTTGTGTCAAGCTAAGAACAGAGATAATAATTAGCATTACAAAATACTGTATTATCATGATGATTCATTAATAATTCAGTATTCCATTTTTTTTCCTGTTCAGCTGGCATGTAACTCCCCAAGACACAAACTATGCCAATATTTTTAGTGCATTTTGTGCTTTTTAATTGCCTGATGACAATTTTATTTGAGTCTACACAAAATGTGTTCTAGTTCGTTAAAAACTTTCTTAATAGTGTGGGAAGAAAACTGCGGCAGCCATGTCTGGGAATAGAATTTAGATGAAAGTGGCCAAGAATTATGTCATTGTTGGAAAGAACAGCATGTTTAAAAAATGTATCAACAAATACAGAGTTGATTCTTTGTGAAGCAGAAGTACTCCTGTTGCAGAACGCAAGGACTAAAATTCATGTCATTAGGAGAATAAATGTGAACACATCTGTCTCCTGCTGGAGAACAAGGGAGGGCACAGGCAACATATCTGGAAACAGGGGAAATGACAGGAAACATGCCGGGGTGAAAAGTACTGCAATGCACATCAAATAATCATATAATACTGCTAGTTTTCTTTGTTAATATGAAAGTACAATAAATATTTTGAAGTTTTTTAATCGACAGAATAACAATAACAACAAAACAATTTTATGAAACAAAACAATGTATTGATTAAATGAGAATGGCAGATGGCAGATTATGCTTGACAAAAGTAATTGGCTCTAAAAATTGGCACTAAAAATTTAATCTACAAAATATCCCAAAAGGCAATCGGACATTTTTCTCCAAAATGAAGTGTGGTTATTTCTTAGGACAAAAAAATCCTATTATCAGCACAGTACAATACAAAATAGGACTGATGTTTTCTGTTCTTTTTCTTTTGTATTTTCCCAGCAGGAGCCTTGCATCTTCTCGTAAATCTGTGGCTTTATATTCCGCTCCTTGCGTGTGATTCAGGAACTGCTGCTTCCCGTTTTTCTAAAAGCGCATTAAAATTCCCATCTTCATGCTAAACTATGAATGGACGCTCAAATTTAACATGCATTGGGAAATACAGCCACGTATGCATAAATAGCAAAATAACAAAAGGATGCTGCTAGAAAAAAATGGAGAATATTAATGACTTGATACCACAGAATTTAGCTCTGTGAAATACATGCCTATGCAATCCGTAAGCTGGTCAAATGTGAACTAATATTTACACATGAAACTGAGTCACATGCAGCTGTTGTTCTGCTTTCTTGACATTATCTTTATTCTTGGCCTGAATTTCAGAAACCTAAATCAAGATAACATTGTACACTTGTGAAACTGTGAGAGAAACACTGAGAGTATAAACATTTTTTTCTGAAATCTCATCTGTCATATGTATCCTGTGCTCAACCCTGGAACCACTAACAAAGTGACAAACAATATTTGTTAGAATAAGTCTGACTTTTTAGTCTTAAACCATTTCTGTAACTGAAAGAGTGAGTGTTCTTGGCACATAAAAAATATGTAAGAAGCACAGTCCTCTTAGGACAACATAAACCTCAGTTATAAATAAAATTAGAATACGTTAGAAGGCACAATCAAACTTTTTTACTGAACAGGTTGACAAATGAGTTTATAGTAATCTGGTTAAAGTATCTGTTTGTCAGTGCTGATCAGTACTGATGCAATACTAAAGCATAGTAAACAGTAAATTAACACTTTAGGGCAGACATCATATTATTGTAAGTCTCATCAACATTTACAGGCAATCAGCGATTATTTAATAGCTGGTTTATTGCATGTGACATAGTTGTGTGTGTTTTTTTCAACAACTGCTGTGGGAGTAAGTGGAGGTTAGTAAATAAAACAGATAATAAATGCTTAAGCAATATGACGCAGTTGTAAATACATAAAATATGTCTTCGTGGGAGTTATAATTGCTAAACATTTAAATACTAGGACCTTAAGAAAAGTGATATCTTTGGATCTTTATACATGACACCAACAAAATGTCAACAACCCTCTTCTTCAGGGGCCCTGAGTTAAAAACTATTTTTATGGCCTTTAATATGTCAGTTTTTAGAAAGTACTTAAAACTTATTGTAAAAACCGCTGACTGCAAAAAATGGACTGACATCATATTTTGGTCAGTGCTAAACAGTGACTGTGGATGAATAAAACTTATTTGAGGTCTGAATGCACTGTTTAGTCATTGTGCTTTTTATATCAAATAAATCAGTTTAGTCACTGTGCTTTTTATATAAAATAAATCATCTTCTACAATGTGACAACAATGTGGTTAAGGTCTGACTAGGTTTGGTGACAGAAAGCACATGGTTACAGAGAGTGAGATCATAGTTTGAATTAAAATGGTCAATCTCTGTCAGTGGTTAGCTTGCCCACTAGAACCCAAAATTGTGTGATACATTCATGTCTGCCAGACAATAAATCAATCCTGCTGACTTTCCTCTAGCGCCGCCATAAGGCCAAAATTCATGTCTTACAGGAAATGTCATCACAACTAGTAGACTGTTTTCTCTTCTCGTGCCACCAACAAGTTGAATGTCATTGGTTAAAATCTTTTGCTAGTAGTGTTACCTTAAGTCTCTGCTCTACTTTGTGTGTTGTTTTTTTTTGTGTTCTAAATATCTCAGTTTAGCATGCTAACACGCTATATGGTCAACATTAACATCAGCTTGTTGGTGTGTTGTGATTTTGAGCGTGTTAGCATGCTAATGTTGGGCATGTTGCACCGAGCCAAAGAAAAACTCAGCATCCGAAATGACGTCTTTCTCCGTCGTCATCATCACTCCTCCCCTCGCGCTCGGCAGCGCCTCTTCTGTCACGCGCACAGCCATGACCGTGGTGCTGATGTTGGTGAGTTACCGGCGCGGTAAAAACATCACGGAAGAAGGAGAATGAAGCAATAAGGAGATGGAGGAAGACTTTATTCCTGCGCCAGAGCTGCTGCCATTTGTGAGGAAACTTAAAGTTGTGTTTGACGCATGTGACGAGGACTGTGACGGTTTTATTCTACCTGAGCACCTGGTGCAGTTGGGTTCTCAGTTTGGTCCAGCAGAACAGGTGAGAACAGAAGTATACTTATTAACCGTTTTTGAATATATGTTCGCCTGTCTATACATCATAATGAAGTGAGATGCTGTAGTCCAGTTTTTGACAAACGCCATCAATATTATTCATAGACTTAATCAACAACTTGTTTACCTTTTAAAATATAAACATCCCAAGGATTTTTAAATGGCTGTGTGATGAAAGAACCATCTCAAGTTTTTACCCCAGTTTTTACAGGAGAGGCTAACTGGGAAGAGCTCAGCTGGAACTTGTGTGTAGCTTGCTGTTGCAAAGGAGTCTCCAAGTTAAATATTTGCAGACTGAAGCCATTTCTTTTCAGAAATACAGTGGGAACAGTAGGAAGAGGCATGATAGTCCAGCTAAATGTACCTCTGTGACCTAAAGGTTGTGTGTGAAAAACACAGTTGTTGAGTTTTGATGGTGCACGAAAGAAACGTAAATGTTCATAGGTCACATTGGTGAAATTTTTTTTGACATTTTGATTGTATTATTGTATAAAAGCCATCATCCATTTACTCAGTATGAAGAGAAGTAGACAATTACATTGACATTGCTGATATGTTGTTTTTTATTAACAGTCTATGTTGATCAACAAGTACCGCGAAAATATAGTTTTTGAAGTCATTTAGAGTGTGACACTGTTACATTTCTCCATCAGAGAGTGCTGTCAGGTTTTTACAACTGCTAAATGTGATTATTTTGGCATCAATTCTTTAATAACCACATTTATGAGATCCCTTTGACAAGTGTTTGTTTGTGCGTGTTGATCTAAAAAAGGCCTTTGGTTGATATATCCCAAATCAATACCCAGTCTCATAGAGAGTAACTCCCAATATATTGGATCTAAAGTATGTTTAAACCCAAACCACTGAGCTGTAGAGGTCATCATGCCTCTCTCCTAGTCTGTGCTGAGACACTTTCCAACCTCCTGCAAACCTGAACTGGATCAACAGTTTAGACAACAGTTTAGCTTAGAATCAAACATAACAATGTGTATGTCATTAATAAATAATGTTAACTTCAAAAGTATATGAACTTTCACTTTTTTCTTCCAAGAAGCCTCAACCACAGCTGCTTTTTAAGAGTATTTTTTAAAGCATAGTTTATCATAAAAGATGTGCCTATAAAACTAAGTGTAAAGTACGCTGGCATCTTCTGTAACCTGTTTGATTAAAAAAAAGCTCAGTTTGGGAAATGTAAAGGCTATTAATGGTTGTATTTTAGATGTGTTTCATCATTGCGTGTGTCACAGTGGACGCACCTCTCTGTGTCTCTCTGCATGTCATGATAATTGGACACTGTCGTTGATTTGCTCCCCAGTGTTGTGTTGCTCATCAGCAGGAACATTGCGGAGATACTGATTAGCTCCTGAGGGAAGTTTTTCACTGACCTGGGAAAACAGTTGATAGGATGGTGTAGATGCAAGTTGTATCTCAAAAACTTATTTTTTGATAGATCATACAGCAACAGCAACACATTTTACACTCCACAATACACTACATAATCATTTTATTTGTTTTCAACTAATATTTAATGTCAGTTAATGTTTTGTTTTGACATTGTGTGTAAGGATGGACAAGTTGCAAAATATGGCACATTTGTATTTTTTAATTGTTATGCCATGTTAAGTAGTTTCCTGCTGCATGTGTTGCCCTCGAATGTCATTGTCCTACATGAGCAAATCCCTCAGGCTGCTTCATGACAATCTGACCTATTATTAAGCATAGGTGACTCTCTCCCAGTTGTACAGTGACACAGAAATGTGCACACAATCACTTACAGTTTTCCCTTTTCCTTTTGCCTTCATTTTCTTTATAAAATGAGAAAAAAATAGTGACATGTACAGATTATTTTCCATTTTTGACTAGTTGTTAAGATGCTGTCTTCACATTGCCTCCCTTGTCCAATCAACAGTCTAAATCCCCAAAACTCTTCATTTACTGTGACTTTTAAAACACTTTAAAACACCTGAAAGTACTGTAGTCAGCTATGTGTGATCCAGTTGCCGGAATAAGAGGATGTGAGATGACCCCTGTGAGAGAGTGCACCATTTATTGTAATGACAGGCAATGTACATTTAAATAATAAGAACAGAGAAAAGTTTCAGATGAAAAGATGTACACCATTGCTCAATTTTGTTATACTGACTGTTACTGTTGAACTACCCCTGCCTCTCAAAGTAACATCAAGGTCCAGCCTAAGTTGTTTTTATAACCTGGAAAACCCCTGAAGCTGTTTACATTACAGTCACAGCCCTTTGCTAAAATTACTGCTGTTAAAAAAGAAAATTGCTATGGGTAGCTTGCAAAGAGGCTCATGCATTATTCAGCGATGCAGCGGTGCAGAGTGCTCAAAGCCAGCAGCCTTCCACAGGGATGTGAATGTGGGAGGATCATGAGTCAGAGTGTGAATGTACATGTGCATGCTTTGGCCACTTCCATTATACAAATGTATATAATGGCACATGAAGTATGTTAGATTGGTTTTGTAAACAATCCAACTACACTCAGTATTGGTAAAGACAAAAAGTCATATGCATTATGTTTATATTGAAGGTAATTTTGCTTTAGTGAGGCCCTAAAGGTGATGGATCTGTATAGAAGTAAAGCAAATACAGAAATACAGCTACTTGGTGCACTTTTAATGTGTATAATTGTGTTTTGTCACGGTTCCTAGAGAAACTGCCTTGATTTCTCTGAGCACAAAGTTCCAAGGTTATGAACAGTTTTGATTTTTAATAACTGCTTTCAAGGCCTTATGTGTACAAACTTAACCCTGAGACGTCCCAAGGCTCTCATCATTACTGAGATATTTTTTTGTCAAACAAAAACAAGGTGTCATCTTGTAAATACTGTAGAATCCAATGAGGCTATAAAGCTTGTCAGGTTTTAAAATGATGAAGCAGGTTAAAACTGTTGTTTTTGCTGGGGTTGGAGTCTGACTGGGTTTCTAACATTTTATCATTGCATGTGGCATTTTCAGCACAGCAGATACTCAGGGAGAAAATTCAAACGTGTGTTTAGAAGACATTTCTTTTGGTCTGTTACACAAAGATATCTTGTTGTTATTGTATAGCATTGCATTCAAAGTGTTTGAGCCCTTTACAGCACTGTGCGTCTCCGTAAAGGTCCTTGATGCAATGAGTCATTTTGGCTTTTACTTATCAGCCACCTCTTTCACCGAGTGCTGTAATGTGGCAGTGGGAGGGGAGTTGGCTGGGATGTTGACGTGGCTAAAGATTGTTTGAACAGGGCTGGATATCATAGGTAATGATTAATATCTTTTGACACCTACAGGATGGTATACTTGGGGTTTTGCTTGTAATAAAAATTTCATTTGTAAATATTAGCACCAATAAAAGCTCTGCTCCCCTAAGTGTGCAGTAAGCTTGAGTAAAGCATGTGCATTTTTTTCAACATACCACCTATTTTATGTAACAAATCTATCTCTAATCTCTGAAATGTATGTCGTCTCAACATATATTATCATGCAAAAACTGTATAACATTAACCAGCATCTTGCTTTCAGCCAGCACAAAATATAATGTATGTACTGCGCCTGTTGTATCTGTTGTGCTGCAAGATACTTGTCATTTTTAAGCATTTTCAGTTGTAGCAACAAGAAGCAAAAGGTTAACATATCCTTTCTTTACAAAGTGATTGCTCTGCAGGAGCTTAAACAGACAGACAGAAATATTTTTTTAAGTGATATTGGGCGGCATATTACCCTCATGCATATTTAAACTTTAATGTGCATTAAAAATATGAAAAGAAAGAAAAAATATATTTGCTATGCACTGATAGCTGTCATTTTTTTTCTCTCTTTTCTGCAGGTGAAGAAGTTGACCAAATGTCTTTACCCTGACTGTCATGGCAAAATCACCTTCAAAGACTTCTTCTGTGGTGTCCTCACTATGAAAGGTTAGAATGAGATCCAGTGCTGTTTCTGAGGAAAAGCATTTTCTGTACATGTGTTATGTGTGTATTGCATGATTTTTTGGCAGCTGCTCATGCATGTCATCATTAACAACAGGTCATATCACAAGTGAAATACTGAATGAGAAATCTAGTCACTGTGTAGAGATTTTATTGTTTAAGGATTGCACAGATCACTACAGATTACTATTGCTAGCAATCTTGTTTATGTACAAAAGTTGGCATTTCACAGTTTTTCTGTATTTTGCAAATATAGTAAGGATAGTCAGATAATGTTTGTGGTGAAAATCTGAAAATGAAGGTCAAACACATACGCCTTTGTGTACTTAATAAGCCTTTGCAAACATATCGGTACAGAGTACAGAGGACTTTGCAACTGACTGATGAAGACGGAAGTTTTAGTCAAGTATTGATAGACAGTTGGTACACAGTTCATCATAATAGTTAATTATGTACAGAGAAATACTCCCTAGAAAGAACACTCCTGAGTTCAAGCTGTCCTCCTGGGCATGGACAGACAAGCGTGTTCCTCTGAAATGCATTTAGCTGGTTAGCTTAGCGTATGTTGAGTGTGCACTGTATGGAGTTTTTGTATGGGTGGCTGATGAATCGCTCGTGGGACCCTGCTTAATTAAGCAGAGCATAGTAGCATTTATGTCAACTTGTCACATTTTATCAAGAAGCCCTGTTCTCTTGGTATTTTGCAAGGACTGAGAGTCTGTGTAAAGCCAGATCAGCTTATCACAGTAAACCAAGGCCAAGCAGGACACAGGAAGGGACAGAGTCCTGGTATTACCACTGAGCAGTAATAAGAAGTTTGCTGGAATAAATTGAGTTTTTAGTTCAGAACTCAACTCCCTTAGCTGAAGAGCAAGTTTTAGCTTTTTGTTTAGTGGTTTAGGTGTATCCTAACTCCTAAGCCACTGTTCACTAGATGCTTCGCACCAAACATCAAAGACACAGTTGAAAACTAGCTGGTCAACAAAGCTTAGCAGCTAAAATGCCGGATATTTCCTTCAGGAATTGAGACACCAAAAGCTGAGCTAAGAGACGCCAGGAATCACTCAAACTGAACGAAAGATTCTCTGTGACAAACTTTAAAAAAAAAACTATTTCTAACAAGTTTTCTGTATAAGTTGAAAGATTGTGGTATGTCTATGTTTTGTACAAGGCTTCTCCCTTTGCCCTCAAGAGGCCCTCCAAAATTAGGTCATTGCAGGTTTAGGGGGTAGTTTTCATCCTATTATTTGTGCATTTTGCAGAGGAAAATCTGGTGTCTTTACCTCATGTCAACTCTGTAAGACCTCCCCTTGGTGCACTTTTTTCTGCATTTTTCTAAAGGGGTTTGGCTTCTTTAATTATGGAGTGGTTTCAGAAATTGTACCACTTTTCCATGGTGTAATTCTCACAGGGAGTGTTTGGGTTTTTCTCCTGATATTAGCCTGTTGTTTTTAAAGGGGTTTGGGTTTATCAGAAAAGTGACCTGTTCATGACTCTAAATTATACTGAAGAGTCAGTTTGTTGGAGCTTTTTAGAAGTATGTAGAACATAATCAAGTTAAAAAAATCAAAGCTGACTGATATTTTACCAGTAGGCTTTACCAGTATTATGTTCTTTAACATGCTGCACATGTAAGAATATAATATGCTCTAACAAGTTTCATGTTCAGAACAGTGTTAGAAGCAAACAATTGTAAACAAGTCAGTTTGACTTTTGTTACATATTGATTTAGATGACAGATGTGACATTTTTCAGCTTCTTTGTCAGTTTTAAAATAGATATAATAATAGTATTTAGATGAGTAACACACACTGAAAATCAAAACATATTTAATCACTTTATACCACAAAAACAGGCATGTCAGTGCAACCCCAACCAAAGTAAAAAACATGAAGATTAGGTGTTTGTGTCAGCAAAAATACTTTCTATTGAGCAGCACATTACTCTGTAAACTTTCAATGAGACCGTAAAGAGTCTTACGTGCTTTTCCCTCTTTGCAGGTTATATCCCTAAAAAGAAAAACAGGGCACAGTTCAACACAAGGTCACATGAAACCACAAAGAATTCCTACCTGGTAAGTGTTTGTGTATGCAGGCTGCAAACATATATGAGCACTGAGCAGTTGTTGGAGGGGAGTTCAAGTAAAGTCCGTGGTGTATATTACAGTTTTAAAGATTTGACATGAAAAAAAAAAGGTTTGACACAGTCTGTGATACCGAAGGATGTTTATTTTTTAGACATGGGAAACAGTAAACTATATTTTGTAGTTGTGTGCTAAATAATCCCCTTCAATAGCCCTCCGTATAAGACCAGTCACATTGTGACTTGTGGGTCGTAGGGTTAGGGGGTGTTGAAAGTTATTTAGACAGCAGCAGCAATGCTGCAGTCCTTTGAGCGGTGCAACTTGCAGTTCTCTATTCTATCCACTTGGTGATAGTGTTTAGCTGCAGATGACATTGATGATTTTTTCAGCAAACTTAGATCTCTCACAAGTTAACTAAGCTGTATATCATCAGTACAAACATACAAAGGTAAAATGTTTCATTCTGGCTTTTAAGTTCTTTGACTTAATGATAAAATACATAGTTTACCTAATTATCCTTTACTGTGATTAAATGATTTCACATTTGATGTAGATGTAGATGCCGTAATTTTGTCTTATTGCCAAACAGCATTGTCTTACATCTTTTGCTCAACTCCAGCTTACATGTCAGTACACTGATAATTGGGTCATTGCATCATAGTCTGAGAGAAAAGATCCCCTGGTGTAACGTGTGACATATCTCATAAAGCTCTGGGATATCTTTTGAAAAATTTGAAAATGTACAGTATCACCCCCTCCAGCCTTAAAGACACTTCTACTTTGCAAAGTAACAATGTGAAATAAACACCAGCTTAGCTTCGTGGTGGAGAAATAACTGTTAGTATTCTTTGCAACATTGTGTAATAATGTTCTTGCTTCAGACTATTTGTCTTTTAACTTTACTTTCGCAGGTTTAAGGAAGTTAAGGCGGTTTTTAATGCCACTGGTTCAGTAAAACATTTCATTAGACCAATGGAGAAGTGCTCTTAAAATATTCACACTGGGTGAAATGCAATACGGTCGCTACCTACTCGGTCTTTAAAGGGCGACACAAAACACTTCTCTTTTTTGAAATGCCATCTCGTTTGTACACTTCCCCGTAAACATAGCTTATAAATGATTTTCTGGTTGCAATTATTGTATCTCAAACTCTGAGAGGAGGTGCACCTTTATCTAAGTTCACCTCTCCCTACTGACAGGTAGGTATGATTCACTATTGCAGTTATGGGTTGTATGAATGTTTGAGTTGTTTGTTAAATTAAACATGACATTTATTTGAACTCTCAACATGTCTTCTGCTTAACTGTAAAGAAAAAAAAATCTGATATTGTCCATAAGGGAATTATATATGTTGTTGTAAATGATGCAATGTGTGTTCCTGAAAAAGAGTCTGTTATGATGTACATGAGGTTGACCACTGGCGCTTCTTTCCTTAAGAGTCCCATTTTCGTTCACTGAGACAGCACTAGACATATCTTCTACATATTTCATTTAAATGTTTTGTCATAATTACAACAGTACAGAAAAACTGACAAACAGTATGTGTGTGTAAGCCCAAATAGTGAACACAATAAGTGTGGAAAATGTGCTGCTGTAAAACAAGAGATTTTAATAAGTTTTGAGCAAATTATTATACCTGTGAATTATTCTTAATGCACAAGTTTTTCTGATATCTTTAGAAACTTTTAATGCAGTTTATTTATAGTAAATGAGAAAAGTCTTTTTTACAAATTTGCTGTTTTCTTCTCCCTGATGACTGGCCATAACTCTGTTGACTCTTTGGAAGTTTAAGTCTGTACTTTTTAAAGTCAATATGAGGCTGCCAAGACACTGGTCAACTGTATAATTTTAAAAGAAGATTTTGTTATGTCCTTAAAAATCAGGATGGTCTCACACAGCTGAGACCTCCAGGTTGGGAACCAGTGTTAAATGTACAAAATGGGACAATATCAATTTGTCCTTCAAAGATTTTTTTATCTGCAGTGTGAATATGCAGACTTATGGCTGACATAAAGTATTCTGTGATAGAGGATTTTATCTGCATGAGTCACTCTTAGCATACAGTAACTGATAGCTATGAAGATGACTGGGATAATGCTGGGAGATCTTTTGAATTTTAAATTGAGAAGATAAGATATCCAACTGTATCTATTATATGCAGTACAAGCACTTTGGATACAGGTTTAATTGCTGTTCATAGTGCTGGTAGCTCTGCTGTTGATATGAGAACAGCTCCCTCCATTCTGCATGCATAATTGATCTGTTGTAAGATCAAGTTTATCCTGCAGAGCATCATAGAAGAGTCTCATTTACAGTCTCAATCTTCTGTTACAAATGAAATACTGTCTTCTATTTGTAGGATCTCTTCTTTCCTCCTTGTCTTTGTAGTTTTTAGAACTATTGCAAGCTATTGTGTTCTTGCAGTGTCAGTGTTTCCAGTGGAGGCATACAGAGATTAATCTGCAGGTACTTTCTCTGTTCCATCCATTGGTCATGGTCTTGAAAGAACTTTTCTTATTTTCCTGGAGGAAGGAGTTTTCCTCTTTTGGTGGGTGGAGACAACATTAAACGACAACCTGACAGCTATTTAACCTTCTCAGTGATAGTTACCACATTATTAATTTCTCTTCCGTCTCTGGAGGTCTTTTATAAACGTCCTTTTATTTCATTTTCTCTTTAGAGAGGCCTCTTTCTTTTTTGGTGGGCAAAGATCTGTCAAAAGTTTTTTTAAAATAATATTTATGACCCATAAATGTTCAGTTATTTAAGTGCTTTGGTGTCCAATTTTGGGAGATATGTTGTGTTGCCATAGCAAAGAGGAATCCCAGAGCTCTAAGGGTAGCTTTGCAGAAATGTGCGTGCGTGCATGTATGTGTGTGTGTGTGTGTGTGTGCGTTTATGTCTGTGTGTCATGGTAAAAGAGAGGGAGTGAGAGAAGACAGGGAGGAAAGGTGAGAAGTGTCTCATTATTGCTGGAGACATTGTAGGAAAGGATTTATGAGCTTGCTCTCTCCTGCTGCTTTGGTTCTCACCCTTGGATGCACACACACACTCACTCACGCACACACGCACACACCCACACATACACACACACAGTTCTTAGTAGGTATGGGGAAGGACTCGGCATAGCAAAGGCAGAGCTGAAATTAGTTTTGGCACAGGGCAAAGACTAATTAAACTAGTGCACTAAGTAGCTGCGAGTTTACATACATTGTGTGTGTGTGTGGGTGGGTGTGTGAGTGACTGCGTGTGTGTGTGCGTGCATGTTCGCGTGTGTTTGTGTGTGTTTATGTGTTTGCGTGTGCTTGTGTGTGTTTGTATCTTCTTCTGGCTTGGCCTAGATCCGAAGCTCTAGAGTATAAAAAAGACAGGAATGATCAATAGAGGAAAGTATAAACGATACATTTTATGGACTGAAACAAAAACAGAGAGGTGAATCATGTTCCATAGCTTGAACTTTAATAATTACAGCAGCTGTCTATGGATATATCGTCCTTTCCGCATTAGACACAGACAAATTAATATTACTGGGCTTACATGAGAGTGACAGTGATTGTCTCTTCTTCCTCCTCTTCTGCCTCAAAGGTGCTTTGCTGTGAACACATTACCGACAATACCACCTTATAAAGCTGTAGTGGTAAACAGGTTAGCAGGCAGATCACACATCCAGTGAATGTTTGTAGCATTTGCTTTAATTTTGATACATTCGCTACCTACCAGATGAAGTAATTCCAATTTCTCTCTGTAGCTTTTTTGTTCCCCAGCAGTTCTTGGGGGAAATATCTTTTTCTTTTAACATCTGCCAAATGCTTTACTATATTCACAAACTTGCTTGAACAAGGTGGATATGTGAGAGTGAATCAAAACATTAATGACGATGTGGTTGTGATACCGAAACAATGGGCTGAAGGTTTCCTACTATATTTATCTGAGTTTGCCACTGTAATAAGCCGTTTTAGATTACATGTTTGACTCATTAGTTTAAGTTCAGCTTGTACACGTGAATCCCAGATGAATTACAGGCATATGAGAAGAATTGATTTTAGATGGTCACTTTTCTCTTACAAAGATCTGTTTACTGATTGGGTGGCTTCCAAAGGGAGTGATCTGGCTGTTGTGGAAACTTAGTGCGCTTTTAACAGAATTGCATTATTTGTTATATGTACTACACTTCAGTAGACTGTGAAATCTACCTGTGAAATCAAGAATGACAGTGCCGGCTTTCATTATTAATGTTTCCAGCCTGTTAAATGTTATGTTGTTACTCCTAATTACCTGAAAGCAAGCACTTGCCAGACAGTTTTTTTTATTTTACAGCCAAAACGAATTACACATTTGATCTACAGTGATGATTTGCTTGCACCTGCTAATTCTAATCCACCAAAACACATTTCTCTTACACGCTCAGGTTAATTAAGCTAATTAATCTCTTTAGACATTTAAATAAGCAGCCTCTCACGGAGAAAGAATACAGGGTTTCATCCCAAAATGGGAAATTAAATCTAAGATGCAGGCATGACATTATAGGAATAGTAACATTCCAGGTAATACTTGAGTCTTTTTAACATGCTTATGAATTCATGAACATTATCTCAACAGTTCAGTGTGATATTCCCTCTCATCCAGTGTGAGGTAATTATAAGCCCGAGTACCTACATTTCCAAGTCCTTAACCAGCAGGGATCCTCACAAAACCTCATCCAGAAGATATATGAAAACTATCTGGTGGCCCAGATTTGCTTGGCCGCTGCAGAGAAATAATCAATAATTTACACCTCATTTGTCCTCAAATGGTGAGATGTTAATTTTTTCTCCTCAGGGTTTCCAGCAGGTCTTTGGAATGATCTAAGCTCTTCTGCCTCAAACCTGCTCTGATGTCAGAGCTTGTCTCCTCTCTTTTGCTGTGTTTCTCCATCCCGTGCTCGTCCTGATTGACCTCTGTGATTTGGCAACACACATCCTTATTAGATTTGCATTAGTTTCTATTTTGTTTGTGTAGGTGTGAGTTAAAGCTGCCATGGTGGGGTTTTTTAGGTCAAACATAAGCGAAAAATATTATCACTTCATCTTGTCACACTCCCAACATTTTTTCTCTCTGCTCTATTTTTGGCCCTTTTGCTCCGCTTCATACTTTATATCCTGTTGTCTAGAGCACATCTCTTGTTTTTGTTTATTATCTATCACACCACAACCCTCTGCTGCAAACCTCTTTTTTAATTTTCTCATACTTTATTCCTCTACTCATTTCCTCTGCCTTCGCTCTCCCTTCATTTGATTTCTCCCTCTTTTCCTCACTTCCTTCATCCTTCTTTTCCCTCTTTCCACATTAGCACTTTAGATGAACAGTGAGGAGGAGATTGCTCTTCCAGCCTCTGCAGTTATTTCATGGTCTGATTAAAGAACTGAGATTGTAGGAAAGTGAGGCAGAGAGGCTACAATCGTGACCAACGTCAGGAGAGAGAAATGTGTTAACCCTAACAGTGTTAAGGAAGAGGTTTCAGAAATAAACAAGCAAGAAACTGTGAGAGAGAATCAGTACAAAAGGCATGTTTGTTTACCATGTTCATTAGCATGATTAGAAAATCAGCCAGCCAAGCCGCACAGCAGACTCTTAAGCAGAGACAACATTCCTGTCAATGCCTGCAACATACACACTTCCTCAAGTTAAATCACCTTAATGTAAGTCCGATCTTTGTTGCAGATAAGAGCAAAGAGTAACTGTATGATTTGTTGAGGCTGACATGTTTCAGTTACGTGTATTTCTCTGCGTGTCTCCTATTTCAGGCACATGTGTTAATCAGCATAAATAGGAGTGTGATGTATGTGTGAGTGCCTGCAGGCTTGTGATGTTTGGTCAATCCAGAACCAACATGGTGAACTTTCTGGCCACATTATTAAACCAAAGAGCTGACTGATAGTCCTGCTGACAGCCATGGAAACCTCAAGATATGTGATGCCACATTGTGAAGCCTCTGGTATGATGGGATGTGATAGCACAGTATGACAAGCTGTCTTTTAGATTTACTGTTTTTCTTGTGATCATAGGACAGTGTTGGCAGTGTGAGCCTTTTCTCTGATGTCTGCTAATGACCCAGACCCTCCTCTGCTGCCGTGGTTAATGTCATTTGGAAATTTTATTTGAGGCACCTCTTGTACATTGTTGTCCAAGTATGGAGAACTCCACACAGTGTTGCACTTTGTCTAGACTTTTCTAAAGAAAAAATTGCACATTATTGACAAAATATAAAGTGCACATATGCATATTATTTAGCTACCTTTGAAATTCTCAGAGATGGAACAAAACTTAATTGATAGAACAAACAAACAGAGAAAAAGCAGAAGACATTAAGGACGAAAAATCAGCTAAAAACATAGTAGAGGCAGTGAAAATACTATGATATATTCATGCACCTATAAATGAATTTATTCATTAATTTGATCATGCTTTGAACATATGGTGCTAATGGGTAGTTGCTCTTGCATTGCTGATGGCCATACTGATGCAGGTAATCCAGTTGTGGACATTCAGGAAAATTTCACTTTACTCCTCTCTCCATTTTAACATTATTAAAGTATTATTTATGTTTTCACACAAACCCTCAACAAGACACATGCATTGAGCTCAGAACTGGACTAAGGGACAAACACAGTAATGTGTTGTTTAGTATTGAATAATTAAGTTATTTTTCTACTGTCTCCACTCTTTTTTGATACTAGCACTTCTTTAGTATTCCGGTTTAGGGATGGAACATGCATTTGTGTTTGGTGTAACATGTAGCTTAAACTGATACCTTTTCATGCACAACCCAGCCATTATTTTTGTGCATCCCTTCAAGGTTCAGTACAGCACAATGTGGGAGGATGTGGTGTAAATATAGTGATGTTACACAAAACACACTGACACCAGTATGACATTTAAACAGAGAAATAAAAGCATGTCTTGCAAAAGCAGTATACTTATAAAATGTGTATAATTCAGTTAACTGCTGTATATTGCAGTAGAAAATTTAAGGTACTGTAGCATTTCTTCATTTGTTAGATTAACAAGCTGTAGTAAATTAAGCCTAAAGCAAAAACCAATTAGTATTCATTGTGTTTTGTGGTTATATTGATAGAATATTGACTTGGAATACATGTAAAAAAAAAAGGTAATGGAAAGTGTGCATGTAAATACTAACTATGTAAGCTACATATAGCCTTGTCTGAGTAAGAGAGGAGAAAATGATGGGTTCATGATGATCGGAGTGAGAAAAAGAATGACAAGGAAAAAAAGGTAGATGAAGATGAAGTCGTGCTAAAGGGAAAGATCGAGTGTGAACTGATGGATGTGAGGGACTGAGAGTTTGGAAAGAGATAAGAGCAGCAGATGGAATGCAGACAAAGACAGAAAGTCTCAAGAGACAAGAGGGAAGCAGAACAGAAAAAAAAATAAATACAAAGAAAGATAAGAGGTGGACAGAGATAAAGAACAGAACAGAGACAGATCAACTGAGCAGTACTTTTATCTTATTTAGCCATTTGACCTGTAAGTTGTGAGTGACAGAGTCAACTCTCACAGAGTGAGGGTGATACTCATCAGGTCACACTTCTAAATCAGTCACTGGCCTTTCTCTGTTCACATGAAAACAGGAACAGATAACATGGTCAGAAAGAGCCCAAAATAAATACATAAATGTGATAAATGCAGATTCTGAAAAATATTTAAAAATATTCTCTCAAGATCTACAATGCAGTTAGCCATTATACCTTAGTTGTATTATTCATTAAGTCATTTACTATGTTTTAGGTTCCTGTGCTTCTTTGTTGTCTTCAGCTGTTTCCATGTTTGATTTTGCAGTGTTATTACAGTTACATAGCTTCAACTTGAGACTGTAGACTGTATAAAGTTTAACTTGCAGCAAGTATGTGGTCTTGATGAATGAAAACTCTTTCTGAACCGTTAGCTACTGAGAATAATACTGCCTAAGAGTGTGCATCATTTAATGCCATCTGATGTAAATTATATTTTGGTCTCTCTTTTTTTTTTAAAGATATATTTTGAGGCTTTTTTCGCCTTTATTAGATAGGACAGAGTTGAAACGGGAGACAGAGAGGGGGGTAGACATGCGGAAAGGGTCAGAGCCGGAATGGAACTCGCGACAGCCGCTATATGGGCTGCGCGCTACCAGTGAGCTAACCGGCGGCCATCTCTCTGCACTCAATTGAAAACTGAAACTGAGAGTCCAACCGCATTTCCAGAATTTGGAAAAACTTGTAATGTGATGCAGATGTGTAGAAAATGTGCTCAATATTTTACCCATCGATAACAGTGCTGCAGAATTTGCAAAAATATTCTTAAAAGAAGCAGCCAGTCAACCCAATTTTGTGGAGTTGCAAAGTCATTCAAACTCTGGTCAGGCAGAGAGTGATCAATGGATAGTGTCAATAAAGAAATGCAATGATGCATCCTGGTAGAAGTTAGAGAAGGAGCACAAAGCTGCAACACTAAAGGAACATTTTTATTTTTCGTCCCTTTTTCTATCCGAGTTTTTCCTGGTGTTGCATACAATCTGCTACTGTAAAGATACAAATAAGAAACATTCAATGCAGAACATGTTCATTACTGTTCCTATTGTCTCAGCTTTACATCAAATTCTCAGAGGATTGGAGGATGCACACACAAAAGGCTGACTGGGAAGGAGGGAATTACATTTTGTTGATCTGAAAGAGCTTTCTCACAGTTTTTGGCACCAATGTGTTTGGCTTAGTTGGTTAATTAAAGTTTTGAAAGACACTTATATACACACACACACACACACACACAAACACACACACACAAAGTCTGGAACAGAGACAAGACCCAGCAGAGTCCCACCAATGACAGTCAAGGACGCATGGCTACCAAGCAGACATGATTATCCTGTAACTGTGCGGCTATAAGGGAGGACTGCTAATGAACAGAAACATCACTCGTCCACCCTGAGACCCTCCCTCGCTCTGTTTCTCTCTCCCTCCAGATTGCCTTTCTCCCTTCATCTTACTGACCAGCAGTGGCTATAAATCTTATACACAACTGGCTCTCATTTATATCTGCTGTACGATCCAATTCCCCAGTCCAATATTTATGCTTCTGTATGCTACACATGTTTCGTATACATGGTACTCTTTCTTCTAAGCCTTGCTTTTTATTATTTTTTTTTTTTGCATTAATTATCAGATATTTTTTGTGTTGCTGACCAGCCGTCTTTCCACTTCTGTCTTCCTCTCCCTTCACCCTCATTATCTCTGAGAGCCAGATTGAAACAAATGCATCTAAATCTCTTTTGACTTTTTGATAAATGCTACCTTTAATTGGTGTTTGATTACCTCAGACAATCCCACCATGTTAATGTTGTGTTTGTGTGTGTGTACGTGTCTGTGTCTGTGTCTCAGGGATGTTTCTTTTCTCTTATTCATAACAGAGTTGCAATATGTGACAAATTAAAAACTCCAGTAGAGGTGCTTAAAATCTTTAAATAGCAGCATTCATATTACAGATATGAGAATGTTACCTCACGTAGCATTTGGAGCCTGAGGCAGTGTAGTTAGATGAATTAGCATCTGGAAAAGAGCTGCAAAGACTGTGAGCGAGGCAAAGAGGAAGCTGAGGGAGTGGTAATTATTTTTGCTGGTTCCTCTTCATCTAGTTTTTCTGTACATGTGCATGACCTTGTTCTGACTTTGAGCATACTTTGAGTCCATCTCTCGTTCCCTGTGTAAGTGTGTGTGTGTGTGTGTGTGTGTAAGTTGCCACAGGTCCAGACCGTCTGTCAGTGGACAGAGGTCACCTCCTGCCAGGAGCACTGGGTGGAAAGCATGTGAAGCATTAGCTTTCACACATACACACATGCACATGCGCACGCACACACTCACACACACACAGATAAAAGCATACACACTCACACATGCACACACACATGCACAAATTGGGCTGGGCAGTTGTCAGGACTCAGAACACGGCTTGACCCAAATGAAGATTTGTGAATCATTAGGGATTTATTTACAATATACAGTGCAAATTATATATTGTGACAACAAAGATGACAGGCAGGAAGAGAGAGGCGTAGGTCCAGGGATGGCGAGGTATCAGGGCAGGGGACGGGGCTGGGTGAGGCAGAGGTGGGGGTAGGCAGGTGGCAGGGCCGGGGAAGCAAAAAACAGATTGATCAGGAAAAAGGTATGGAAACACAACTCCAAAACCAAAAAATCCAAAACAGTCCAAGGTGGAGTTAGCAGAGAAACAGTAAACAAAAACAATCTTAAATCAATGGCTGAGTATACAGCTGAGGGCGTTACCACGAGGGCTGAATGACGAACTGGCAGCAAGTGGGAATGAAGCTGAGTTATATGTAGCTGCGAGAGGTGGAAAGGTGATCAGGCAAATGATGAACAGGTGGCAGGAGCCCCGCCCAGCCTTGGGAGAAAACAAACACATGGGGCGGGGTACAGAGAAAAACAGGGGATAACACAGTAGACTGGCAAGATCATGACAGCAATGTAGCTAAAAAATCGGAATAAAACATTTAATTTGAGTCCATTTTGATAATAATTGTTTTTGATTTCTTGTTTTTAAATTTTTGTATTAATCCACATTTCAAACATTTATACTTTATGATGAGCTTTTAAGCTTTTCATTATGAAAAGATCACTTTAAGGAACTGCAAATTTGTTGCAGATTAGTGTAGTTTGTGCAGTACTTTGGAAATTTCCCTCATAGAATTCTTTCAAAGGCAACAATGCTGAATGATAAAACGTAAATTTAATTCATCACCAACATGAAAGTTCATTGAAAAGTTTGAGTTTGAGTCGTGTGATCAAGAACAGGGTACACTCTCCATCATGTAGTGTTGGTATCCAGCAGCTGGTTTTCCTTTCTCTCTTTCTCTTACTTGAGTGGATTTTTCCCCCGTTTTTTTGGAGTTAATCCACAACTGCCAGCCCTGAAATGGCTGCAGACAGACAGTTGTAGACTGTATCTTTGTGGTATTCGGAGAAATATCACCCCTGTGCCATCACTGGGCTGTAAGTCTCATTAAATAAAATATTTAAGTGTCTTTCTCTTACTGTCTGTCCTACTTTCCCCACTCCATCCTTAAATTGCTTTCTCTTCCCCATTTGTCTCCCTGTCATTTCCCCTGTCTAGTGTTGGAGGTCTGGGCTAAGCTCTGCTGTCTGTCTTTCTGTCTTGTTATCCATAATTAGTGACCCGGTCCTCCTCTTTTCAAGGGGATAAACTGAATTACATGTAACAGCACCGTTGCCCCCAGTCACTCTCTCTCAGCCCCCAAATCCGAGCCAGCACTTCTAAAGTTGCTAAAGGCCACAATGTGAGATGTTACAGCCCTCATACCAAATGCTGTTTCCATCACACTTTCTGTTCTCTTAATTTACTTTCCCTTTACTCTCATGCTCATGTTTTTTTTGGATTTTGCCTGTTTTAATGATCGTTTTTCTCCATTGTCTCTTTGGATCCTGTGATCCGCTCATTCTCTCTGCTGTTTTTTTCTTCCTCTGATTTCCATTTTCACAATTGTTTTTTTCACTAGCTTTTGATTAGTCAACCTCACCCACTTCTTTTACAGCACCACTTTTTCTTTCTTTCCCTCATCTTTTCTTTTTCTCTCTTTCTCTCTCTCATTCCCTTTTGTCCCTCATTCTCTTTCTGTTTGCTTAATTAGGTCGCTGATTGTCCTGTGATGTGGGGACTGAATAGAAAAGCTGTCACAGGATCTCACTTCTGGATCACTGCCTCCTTCTTCTCTCCTTCTCTCCCTCTCTCTTTCCCCCCTTTTATTTACAGTAAAGATATCCACACTTCCACAGTAAAGTTATTGCGTTGCATCTACCAAATATACAGGAAATGACCACAAACTTTTAAGAGACTGCATTGGTTTGAACGAAGTGGGATGTTTAATAAAAAAATAGATGTTGCCACATGATTTTAAATTAGTGCATTTCATATTACTAATAAAAACTAAAATTGCTACTGAAATTGTTAGTTGGGCAAAAAATTAAGAAAAGATAAAAAAAATAAGAAAAAAAGACAATTTGACTTTTCAGTTGCCTTTTGGTTGTTGGGGCCTCAGCTGTCAAGAACAGTACCACTTTGTCCCTGAACAATTGCCACATTACCTTAAATAAGGCTAAACTGGTAGGCTAGGCTAGTTGAAGCTACCAGGGCAGCAGAAAATGGTGTAAGGTTGTTCTAGTAGAGACTTGTTGCAGCTGTGAAGAGATAAAATGGTGATATATGTAGCAAGTTTAAAAGGCACTTTCACACATGAATGTTGCCTCAACCTCACGTTTACAATAAAGCCATAAAGGAAGTGTAAGCTTGCACAAACAGTTTCAACAGGTGTTTGAGCAAAATTGTATCCTCTAAAGTGTCACAACAAGGTGATACACAATAACCACAGAGGGCTCAAATCCCTTTTCCACATAAACTAGAACTGTGAGTAAAAGAAAGTTCTCATCTTGGTGTAAATGTTTACTGTGACCGGCTTCCTGTACCGGCACCCAGGTGTCTTAAAACCACAACACTGCTGCACTTAGTTTGTCACATGATGATGAGACTGTCACTGGTGTCTAGTTATGATCTTTTGCTTCCAGGTCTGCATGTCTAGATGTTTGTAAACTTAGTACAGTGTATATTTATGCATAGTAAATTATGTCGTGGCATTTTGACATTTAGTGGCAATAACTGTAAGTACTACAGAGATGTGAAAAGCCCTCATGTTTACTAGCAACAGAAGTGTATTTACCCATATATAAATGTGTTTCTTTTAGGATCAAAGACTAAAAGCCCTGAAAAAGCACTTTGACTGTCTCGTTAAATTGTAATATCTCATCCGCTATGTGTGCGATCTGTTTTGCATCTCTAATGTTTGTTCATCTCTTTGCAAAGTGCATTTATATTCAGTGACCTTGGTCAGTAACTCCTTTCATGGTTCAGTGTTTTTTTCTCCTGTCTGTCAGGCTAATTAGCAGCCATTGTCTAGTTGCATTGTTTCGGTTCAGCTCACACGGTGCTCTCTCTACTCACTGTAGCCTTTTGAAAGAGGAAGTGAAAACCTCCATTAAACCTTTGACATCCTACTGAAGCTCTGCAGCACTTCTTTGAATTTTAGCTGCAAAAAAAGTAATGTAATGGGATTTTGATGTTATAATAACTAAAGTTGGGTAGAAAACTTTGAAACAAGAAACCTTGTTGAATGAGTTTTGCCGTTTTTTCCCAATTCTGCCATTGTCTTTTGTTTCTATTTCTCTCTCTCTCTCTCTCTCTCTCTCTCTCTCTCTCTCTCTCTCTCTCTCACTCTATCTCTCTCTCTCTCTTTCTCATCTTCCTATCTCAGCTTTTAATCAGACTTGTCCTTATCTTCCTCACTTCTTCATTGATCCCTTTGTCACTTGCTGTCTTACTGGTCTGTTAGTGGTTTGATAAATGGATGGCCAGGTTGTGTATTGGCAGCCAGGCTTTGATCTGTTGTCAATCACCTGATAGCTGAGCCTGCTCAGCATACTGACAGAGAAGATTCTGTGTGTGTTGGTTATGTCTCTTTTCACCCGTTTTCTCTGATTTTTTATCTTGTTTTAAAAGTGAAAAGTACTTCGCAGGCATGGCATGACATCAAAAAATAGCTTTAAAAAGAGAGAGAGCCTAAATTAAGATGCAGTGTTGTTCTGATGTGCGGTCAGTGGTCTTATCTCTTATCTTTTATCTACCTTACAGTCTATTTTACTCAACAGCTAGTATAATGAGGCCATATGATTTTTTTTTTTTTTTAAAAACAGAGAAAAAGAAAACTTTGCAGGTGGTTGAAGATTGTTGTTGTAGTTTGCTTTGTGTCCCTCTAGGTGTTACTAAAGAGACATACTGTACTGAAAGCCCCTTTGACCATAATGTAAGTGAATCTTCAATTGTTGAGTGGCATGGCACAAGAACCACTGACCTGCTAGCTCTTGTTGTTGTTGGTCATAGACCATAATGAGTCTGTTGATTGATTAGTTTTTGGCCTAGTGAGGAAATAGATGAGTAATACAGCTCTTGTTAAATGTACAAGCAGATCAGCTCCTAACTAATTATGTAGAAAGTTTGAAGTTATGTGGTAATTCTGTGGTGTGGTGTAATTGAATATTGCAAGTCAGTACTGTTAAAAAAAACAAGCACAATGCCAGTCTTTGTGCATTCATCCGCTATCTCCATCCCAAAGGATATCAGCATAAGAGGTTCATGAGGACATGTAGGCAACAACAGGGGGACAGGGCCCCCTTTCTACAGCATGGTGATGAAGAACTGGGCTGCTATGGTATGCAAGCAGGGTTTTGTACTTGTTTGAACTTGGAAAAACTGAAAACATATATTTCCACTACAGTAGAGTGCTCAGTTACACTGTGCCTTTTACCAGAGCTTCTACAATCTGCTGTATTATCATCGCGTGTATGTGGATTTGTGTACTATCTCATAGTGCAGACCACCCTCTTTTATAGAGTATTAATCCTAATGTATACTGGATACCACTCTGTCATTCAGAACTGTGTCAGTGTACGTTGTGTCCTTCCATAAACAGATGCATTCACACAATGAACAGTAATCAATACCTCCACAATTGTGTGCAATTTTCCCCTGCAGGCAGCACTAACCCAGTAACCTGGTTTCACTACTATCACAATCTTAAATAGATGTGTCCTGCTGTAGGTAGTGGTGTGTCCTTCACATGTTTGACTTGCAAGATTGCTTTAAAAAATTCTCTGTGTTACTGCTCATATAGGGTTAGTAATATTGTCTATTTTAGATCTGCAGTAGATGGAGATAATGTTGCATGTGCCTTCACAACAGAATAGCTGCTTCTGTGTGTCATACTGTTTACACACAATTGTGTTTATTGTTCCATGGATTAAGTGAAAGAACAAGTTAAAGGAAGTTGAACCTAATCTCTGTTCATACTTTTTGTTTGGCATTCAAAATGCATGGTATAATAAGAAATCATACCTCTGATTCTTATTTAATATATAATCTTTTCCATATCCTCGGCAGTCTTTGTGCATTGCTTCATTTCAAAAAGCACAAAACTATTTCTCTGATTTGTCACTCTCTTGATCCAACTTTAGTGTTTCCTCCATCCTCATCTTGTCTCCTCCCGTCTCATCAAATCCATCATATGCATTTTTCAATCACACGTAGTACTTATTTATTCATAGTCTCCCTTTTTCTGTGGAGCCTGGCAACTCACAGACACTGCACATCATCCCTTTCAATCAAACTCTCACTCGATCGGTCTCTGACTTGCTGTCTCACTCTCCCTTTGACCCCTTCCTCCCACTGCCTCCACTGTCTACATTGTCATTGAAGTGAGTCTCTTGAAGTGTTGCATCTTGTCAAATCTAAGGCTCTGTAACAAATGTCAGCTTCTAATAAATGTAAATAAACTCCAAAGCTTATCCAAAATCATTACAGTGGATAATTCAATTCAAACCTTTTTGGATTAACATTATAACCTTTTGGTTACTGAACAAAACAAACAACAAAAAAAATTTATAGTCAAGTCTGTGGTGCTGACTGGGATTATGAAGTTTATCTGCTGTAGCACTAAAGGAATGCAGAAGGCAGGAGAATTAGCTTTAGCCTGCAAATCTTGAAAACCTGAGGCTAATAGTATTGAGCAGCTAAAAGACACAGCAGACTGCTGGCCAAATAGACTGAAATGAAATTTATTAGAGACTTACAACACAGTAACAGGAAATCTTTAGGTATGCTTGTGGCAGTCCCATATAGCTCATCCCATATAAAAGCTTGATCAGGACCCTATGGTATCACTTTTAAAGCATGGGGTAACTCTTTAGTCCTTGCATGATGCAAACTCAAATTTTGACCCATCTGCAGCAGTTTTTTCTCGTTACAACAGTGCCACTTGATGAAACACAAAGAGTGAAAAATTCCCTGGAGGGACAGAGGCTGGGACACAAGTTTTTGTCTCAATGAAAATGAAGTTTATTATCTTCCCAGTGCATTAAAAGGTGAAGGGGGGTCCTGACCAAGCTTCAGTATGTGATGACTTGATGTGTTGGGCTTTCTTACTCCTGCAGCTTTACAGGTCTACAAGGAGTTGCAGCAAAGTTATTGACATTCACAACACTGGGCCAAAAATACACAACCTACCACCCCACTGCCCCCTGAAGTGTATCCTGCCTTGTTCACTTCTCCTTAGCTTCTTCTGCCCCCTCTCTTGTTCTGTGGGGTTTCTCCCCCTCTCACTCTATCCCTCTCTTCCCCCACCCTCTTCCTCTGTCATTCGTCTTGCTGCAATGCGAACCCCAGCAGCTGGTTGAAAATCCCCACAGAGCTGTCTCAGCTGAACTCTGCAACATGCACATTTGTTTAGTTTTTTTTCTTCACTTTTTTTAAACAGTACTGTATGTGCACTTAGAGATGTTTGTCTTGCTTAAGCTTTGCGTCTTCTTTGAGGAGCATAATGCACAACCAACACTTCCTCTTCGCCTCCTATCCTTATCATTTTAATACTGTATCCTCCCTCTCTCCATTATTCACCATTACAGAAAGTAATACGATAATGTCTTCCCCTCTCTGAATAGCATTGACATAACTATGTTAACACTTTGTGAAAGCGCATAGTGAAAGCCAGGCCCTTGGTCCAAAACTGTGTTGTGTTGCAGTGTGAATTAGGCAGGTAGACATGAATAGAATTGTAAATGGCTCCTTTGAAAAGGGGGAAAGGGGCCAGCCCTCTAACAAATTGCACATAAACAAATAGCCACAGGCCATTGGTTGAGCCACTTCCAACATCTTTGAGAAGTGACGGAGAAAGAGAGCAAGAGGGAGGGAGGGAGAGAGAGGGAAAGGGGAGCTTAGGAAGAGTGCATTCCTGTCCACACAGTTTGGTTTTATTTGGCTCTCTTAGCTTGGATCATATCTCTCTCCTCGTCCTCATCTTTCCCACCACCTCTGTATCTCTTTTTCTCATCACTTCATCAGCATAAAATTACTCACATCCAGCTTAAGGACTCAAGCAGGACTCAAGCAGCTATCTGTCACCTTCAATATCAGAGCCAGATACAGCATGGCCAGCATGCAGCGTATGAGTCATGCAATTAACTGTGAAACAGTGAAACTATGTCAATAATCAGGTGGAAGAGAGAGAGATACAAGAAGGCAACGTGTTCCCTGACGTTTCCTTGTAGCAGGATTATGTTTTGGCTCAGCTTCCATCAGCTCTTGCCAGATGCTGCTGATTCCATTTATTGGAACAAGACAATAAAACATGAGCTAACAGCATTCAGAAACAACAGCATATAACCAGAAAGTGTGAGGTTTTATCATAATTCTAATCACAATCTAAGTACTGTAGATGGAAGTCAACCAGAAGGTGATGGAATTAAAAAAATGAATGCACCAAAGTCGCATACAGAGGAAAAAAAACACAGAGAAGCTGGGATCCTTCTCTTTTTATTTCCAGTGGCACAGAGACTGGATGGGGATTTGTTGTGATGGCAGGAGAATGAGTGATTTGTTTCCACAGCACTGTGAACAGGTCCTTCAAATATAAGTAGGACAGCAGCAATATGGGAGACAGGGAAGTTCTCAGATGACAATACTAAAAGAGAGCAGATTGTACTGTTTAAGCAGCTCGTTCAGTCAGGCAGAAATCTAGCAAATATATCCAAGAAATTTTTGATTTATAGTAATAAGTATTGAAATTCTCTAAAGTGAAACATAATCTGTTTTGTTATCTTTTCTTTATTGTGTATATAAAATAACAAGTAATAACAATCAGAGACACAAACAACAAATTAAAGAACATAGATTCAGACTAAAACATTACAAATCCATCCTTTGATCCCAAATAACTAGGTACATTTGCTGAGAGATGTACTTAATTACAAATTTTAGGTACGTCTTACTCACTTGTGAGTTTTATTAACTTTACAAATTAAGATTTATAGGTATAAATATATAACAATGTTTAAAAATAGGATGTTCTTTTATTAACTACATTATCTGACAGTCTATACAGTAAAACTGAAACACTTAGTTCATTAATTGATAAGTCAATTAGCAGAAAAAAAAATTCAACTATTTTAATTTTTTAGGTGATATTTCATGTAATTTTTTCAGTTACAGCTCCTGAAAGGTGAGGGTTTGCTGCATGTCCTTTTAATTATGTATTTTCAATCTTTCTGCTGTGTGGACTGTTGGTTAGACTAAACAGACATTGTAGTGTTGTTAGTTCTAGCTCTGAGTCATTGGAACAGCATTTCTCAATATTTTCAGAATTTTTTAATACCCCACAGTCAGTTAATTAGGATAAAAATAATCAGATTGTATCATTTATAAACTTATCATAAACCAACTGTGATATTACCATTACCACGCATAGCCATCGATAATCTAACTATTTATTATGTAAAAGTTTAATGTTTATGGGCAACATCCAAATCTTATATTAATATATCACAGTTATACATGCATATACTGACACAATTTAAATTGATCAACTAGCTCTAGACCAGAAATAAGGAGCATGAGTAGTCTATGAGAGACAAAGAGTTCCTGTTGGTAATCTGTAGAAAAGGACACTTAATCCTCTTTATTGCTTAAGTGCAGAGCAACTAAAACCAGATCATCTTGTCGTTTTTGTGTAAGACGCACTGCATCACATGTACACAGATATACTGGTTGCTAAAACGTGTTCATGGTGCTACTCAATCTGATATCAATATACAGTTCACTGGCAGTGTCCATATGGTCCCTAATTTATGGCCAGTCACATTCACCTTTTTTACAAACAAGCTAATCTCTTTAAAACAATTTGAAACAGGTTGCATTTTTTGTACACAGTTGCTCTTCTTTGTGCTTTACAGACTGGCGCCAAGAGGCACAGTAATCACAATTTTGTAGCTCTAATTAGAAGAAATCAGGGCTCCTCAATGCTGACTTTGGGTTGTTTTCTGTATCCCTGACTCTGATAAGAGAGTCTGGTCTGGCCTCCAATTAGAACAGAAGCAATTTCAAAGATACAACTGGAGGAGTAAAGCATGGGGTGGAAATCTGTAAGAATGACTGAAATGCCTGCAGAGCTGAGTCAAGAGTTTCAAAAAGAAACAATGGTAAACATCATAGAGTGCCCAGTTAGAGAAAATTTTCCTGCATTTATTTAAATTTCTGTAGACACTTTGAGGAATAAATTATATGAAAATGTGAAATGCTTATGGACATAAAAGTAAGACCTTAAGTACTATGAAAGTAATTGAAATAAAACAGAAGAAATGGTGCAGCACAAAAGTTGTTTTTGTATCATGGAAAAAATAAAAAAATACAAGACATGAAAAGGTTATTTTGAATCTCTAATTATTTACTCTGGACATCAAATTATAAAAAAAAATGATTGATTTAAACCTGATCACCCATTGTAAATATGAAAACTTCTCTGTTATTACATCAACAAAAAATGTAAAATATTTCACTTTAAAATATCAGCTTTTAACAAATCACAAGAGGTCTGAGGTATTTCCTAAACTTGAATCCTATGATCCTGCAAATGAAATGTGAATATGAGACTGGATTGTGGTCATAATAATGCTTTGTGGGGCTACAGGTTACTAAAGGTTGTTTTGTGTTACCAATTTAGCAGTTAACCCTGTATTATTCAGAAATCATTGTAAATAAAATGTCCAAATTAGTATAGATGCCCATCACAATTTCCCAAAGACTAAGCTTGCACACATAAGTAGCTTGTTTCTTGTCAGGCCAGCAGTTAAAATCACAAAAATAATCAGTGAAACATCATAACAGACGAAGAAACTTGTCACATATCCTTATAGGAGAGGTAGGAACCAAGGTGAGTTTAATATTTGGCGCAAAAAAGTTACTTTCACAACGATCCTTCATTGAAATAGTCGCTGATAAGTTTTTTGTTGATCAACTAATCAATTGACTCATTGTTTCAACTCCAGGCCTGATGATAAGGATTAATTGGTATTTAATACTATTTTTATGGGCACCACTTTGCTGTTTTTCTGAACCAATTTGACAGTTTCAACAAGTGAAATGAACAACAACGGCCCCCATCTGCTTTTCCATCACCTCTCTCCTTCAACCCAGTTTTCCCTCCCCAGTTTTCTTCTTCACATTGTGACTAACAAGTAACTCTTTCTTTTTTTGACCTGTGTTGTGGAATCTGCTGTATCACGGAAGACAAACTGTTTCACTTCGAGTGACATCAATCACCTTCCTCCCCCTCCTCTCAGCCCACACAGGCTCTGGCCTCAGACAGAAAGAGGCAGGCAGGGCTTGATATGCAAATATAGCCTGAGTAGGCGGCAGCCGAGAGCAGAGTGTGCAGCAATGTGAGGACTCTCACAAGCCCCGCCCACAGAAGCCAGTTGCTAAGCAACTACCACAAGAGGGAGGGAGGAGAGGGGAGGGGGAGGAGGGGCCATGAATTCAACAACTGTTGCCTGATCTGAGCTCTCACTGTGTGAATGCGAGTCAGCCGGCGAACCAGTCAGCGAGAGAGGGAAAGTGTGTGAGTGTGAGGGTGTGAGGTCCAGAGTCCGTGCTTGTGTTTGTGTGAGTGTGCGTGTGTGTGTTTGATACAGATTGGGAGAGAGTGAGAGAGGGAGAGGCAAACGCAGGCTCTGTCGGTGTAGAAGCCAGGCAGCCGGTGCAGTGTTTTTAAAGCGAACAGCACATCCTGCGTCGCTCCTCTGCCTCTCTTTGGATTATACCACTAACAGGGACTCACCCTTTGGACTATCCCGAGGCTTCCTCCTCCTCCTTGCCTTTGAAGGGAACACCTGTGTGTGTGTGTGCGTGTGTGTGTTTTATGTGTGTGTGTGTGCCAAGACAACGGACTTAACCCTGGTGAACAGGGTGAGTGGATGACTTCAGTGGATGAGGGTTTGGCTGGTGGAAAGAGGGGGACTGCTGACCATGGACTCCCCTTACTAGTAAACGGGGTAAGCAACCAACCTCACCCAACCAACCAACCAAGTGGAAAATGAGGATGATGAAAGAAGACTTGACAGAATGGGAACAAACATAAGAGAGACTCAGACTGAGAGACACAAGGGTTTAGTGAAAGAAAGCAAACACATGAAGAAAACAGATGTAGCTTTTAGTGAAAGGGCAAGACCAGTGAGTTAAGGGGGGGGGGGGTCGGTCAGTTAAGCAGCAGTGCAGAGTCCATTGTCCCACAGTTTGTGTTTGAATGTGTGTGCTGCATGCAGGCGACCCTGCCTCACGGCTCCCTGCCTGTCTTGCTCAGTGGTTGGCGGCGGTGTCATCACGCTGCACTACCCTGTGTCTTGTGTTCGCTCTCTTCTCATCCCCATCTGCTCTCCAGTATCCCTCCTTATCACTTCCTCTCTGTCTCTCCCTTTCTCAGTGTCTGGTGGCTCTGCTGCAGTTCAGCATCTCTCTGATGGTAATGGGATTAATTGGAAATCAGGGTAGCTGGAAGGAGAGAGAGGAAGGAGGAAGGGAGAGAGAGCATTATCAAAGAAGTGTGCAGGGAATAGGGCATATATAGCCTATCCAGGTATAGTTTAAAAAGGAAAAGAAAAGATGGGGGAATGCAGGAAGCATAGAACAACAGGCTTGCTGTCTATCAGGATTGAAATGAACGTAACTCAGGGTCTGTCATGTATTCAGCATCGTCAGTATTAATATTCTGTTATGTAGAAAAAGCCTGATATAATTTACTAAAAGTTATTCAAGTCTGTCTGTTTGGGCCACAATTCAGTGATAGGGAGAAGTTTATGTCTTAACAACATCCCTAAAAATGTAGGTGTACTGTAGAAATAAAAAACACAGAATGAGGCATAGGAATGAATGTTACATTCAAAAAACTTTGAGTTATTTTAAGAATTTTTTTATTTAGATTGTGTAAATCTTGTGTCCGTCATCATCATCAAATGATTTTTATGATGATGTCATCATTGAAAAAACAGACATATTTTGACAGAGACTACAGTGTGTTGTTGATAGCAAAAGAATAACAGCCTTTTGAGTGCAGTGCTGCTCACAATACAGCAGATACTTGCTTTACATTTTGTTCTGTCTGATAATCATTCATTAGTCCAAGAATAGAAAGGCAAGGTGAGTCTCATTGTGGGGATCACAAAAGCAACAAGTGACGTCAGACTCTGTAGTCGTTTTGAATACTCCTGGGCTGTGACTGGACATTACATAATGAGATTTACTCTTCTTCAGCTGAACAGGAAATACCCTGTTGATTGTCCAGGGCTCAAAACATTCCTGGAAGACTTTTTATTTTCCGCTAATATCATTTTGCAATTGTGCCTTTAGTTAGTTGACTTTTGGACTTAAGCAGTAATTTTCTTTTGTTTCCTAAAGGGAGGTTGAGTCTCAGTCAAGTGTCCTCGCCGGTGTGCAGCGTGTACACCAGGACTAGAATAACTAGATTACTTAGCTGTACTGGATGAATGGCGGCTAATCTGCAGCAGTTAAAACAGTCACTCCTCTCAATGACATCTTCCTTAGTTTCTAGTACACTTACACTGCAAGAGAGATATCAACAAACTCCAGACAATACAAACGGTTACCTTCACACAAACTGATTTTTACCACAAATTTAAAGCCAAAGCCAAATTTTCTCTAAACTTGTGTTAGCATTCGCAAAAGCTCATTCTTATTCTTGTAGTTTTCTTTTCAGAAAGTCTTGAAATGAGTTACCGCTATGCACAGGCAACAGCTGACAAGAGGCAGAGACCGCCTGCTGAGAGTCTGCCACTAACGACACACTGAAATGCCTCCATTCAGTGAACAACAGTTAGAGGGCTGAAACACAGTCCCCCAAAAGGGAGACAAAACACGTTGTAAAGGAAAGACAGCGAGGTGCTTTCTTTTCTTTTCTTTTCACCCGACATGAGTTAGATGACTCAGAAAGGACTTATGAACATGCTAGACACATCACACTTTGGCTGCACTTACAAAGAATTTTAACACTGAATGAGATGGAGAGTTAAGCGATTAAGCTGCTACTTTGCTACATATGAGTCAGAGTGTTGTGCTTTTCCACGAAGACAAAGCTAACTTCTCTTCTTGCAGTCCCTAATAATAGATACTAGTGTTTATGATCATATAAGGGGAACAATACTGAACCATCCCACATTCTGAATAAATGGACTGTGTGCCAAAAAAAACCCTCCAGTTAATCAACTAAAAATTTATTAGCTAAATGATAATTGATTTTGTTTTTAAGATCCAGTGTGTTGGATATTGGGGGAACTATGTAGGACATAATCTTTATAGGTATGTTTCATTAGTGTATTATTACTTGTGTTTTGTTAGATTGAGCCTTTTAAATCTACAAAGGGAGTGGGTTCCCTTACACAAAGTCCTGTTTGTACAGTAGGCCAGGAAAAACAAATTAAATACAAGCCCTAACAAGGGCTTTTTTGACAATTTTTTGGTGAGTGTCTTGGACATGAGATGTTCTCATATAAGCTTGCAAAGGGAAGATAAGTGGAGGGAATTTCAGTTGGGTGCAAACTGCACCTTCAACCCCAGATCCCACTTAGTCATACACACTGGACCTTTAGTCAACAATCAAGCAAAAATACTACAAATGATCAAATTTTGTAGCTCTAACATCTAAAGAATTTAGGTCATTCAAGTCACCTGACCTTTTCTTGTTTTTATCATCATGAATTATAGCTGCTAGATGGAACTTTCATGTTTTATTTATTATGGTGGCCTTCATGGACAAAAGGCAAATGAGAGGCACTCCCTCTTGCTGTAAAGATGTTGATCTGCTAGCATGTATGCTTGTGTTAAAATCAAGTGAAAGAAGGCATAATATTTTTGTACTTTTTTTTTACAAACACCAGACTTTGTGGAATACCTCAGGTAAGGTAATATATCTGTATCAAATTGTGGCTTTCTAAGATTATTGCAGTAAATTAACAATGGAGAAACACAGTAAACTCTGTTTTAGTAACCTTAACATTTGTACAAGTAGGTTATATATGTCAGCACTCCCTCATAGTCTTATGTCTTCATTATAATTAGCCAACAGCAAGATTTAGCTCGTTTGCATTATAAGCCAGTTGCTTTGCTGAAGTCTGGCTGTACAGAAAATATTAGCTGCCGTACTGTCAAACTGCAGAGCAGCTACTTTCCTGCGGCTTTGAGATGACTCAATTTATCCTCATTGATTTGCTAAAAAGTAGTTTCAAGTTATAGAATGCGACCTGTTGGCAGGGATGAAGAAGTAGCCAACTTCTCGCTGGTCTTGTTTGCTTATGTAGGTCACACAGATTAGTTAGTAATAATTGGGGCTGTTTTATAACAATCAAAACTTTCTTGTGATCTGCTTAAACATCTTTGGTTTTCAGACTGTTGATAAAACAAAACAAGAAATTTAAAGACATCATCCTGGGTTCTATTAAATTGCAAAGAAATGTTTCGGATCTTTTCTGCCAGATTTATTCATTAACAAAAACTAATCATGGATCAGCCAGTGTGAACAGCCTGTTGTAGGGCTGAAAACAAAACCCACTCATGACTTTTGTTTGAGTTCTGTGGGTCAGTGCTCACTTCCTTGTTTTGATGTGAAGCAGTCACTTGTTTTGTGCAAACATACCTCGAGTAGATGTCAAACACTTGAGAGTTCAGAGCAGCTGACTGACATTCTGAGGACAAATGGACTAACAAAGTCACACTCACACACCCACACATACACAAACTCACTCACCTGGCAGTCATATTACAGTTCCCCTACTTTCACTTCATTACAACAATGATACTGTATGGCATTTATTAGGACTTTGATAACTTACCCATGCAAACATTTTTACTTCCTTTTTGTTTCAGTTCCTCTCTCACTGAGGGATTGGTAACACGTGTGCACGAGTATAAGAGGGTTGAACATTGCTCTCTGGGTTAACCTCTCCACAAATTTGATTAAACACATAAGCAATAGCACACGTTAATCACTTGTGATCAAGGATGTATTTCAAGTTCTCCTTGTCTAACAGCTGTCCTCTTTACACACGCCCACACACACCTTCAGTTTGGTTTAAAACACTTTTCACAGCACCGACAGCACATGTTTTTTAACCTTAAAGGTGTTGTATGTAACAATTCTCACTTTAATTCACGTGGTTTTGTTCAATGGTGGCTAAAAATATGGTCAAATTGCTTCAAATTAAATCTTAAACCAACCTTTGTTGATAGGTTGAAAACACATTAAAGTTTTTATGGTCTATAGGTCCTGTATGGTTGAGCATTTAGAATTCCTGTTGTTCACCCAAGCAGCCAGGGTTCGATTCCCAGTACAGAAAAACTCTTTCAGTGTAGTACGACTGAGTGCTTTTATTCAGTCCTGCACTTCCATAGCCCAGCTAAAGCTAGAAACTAACTCTGTAAATTTAGTATACAGAACTTATTTGACATCTACAGTGTATAGGACATGAACTATAATAAATCTCACTACTACCTGATTTTAAGCCCTTTCTCTAGTCCTAAACTTAGGTCTGGTCTACATGTATGCTGTTATTTTTTAAAACAGTGGTCTCTCCTTCATTCTCAAATTAATCCTGTACAAAAAACACTATGTTCAGCAGATATGAGTTCAAATGAAAACTCAAAAACTGTCATCTGACAGCTTTTTTGCAAGTCGGAAGCCTAAACAGGCCTTTACATGTGATTCCTATCAAAGAAAATGTGAGATTATTAAGTGAAATCTTAAGCACATTCTGACATATGTTCCTTAGTATACTGAAAGAGTAACTGTACATTTACGTGAGAAGTCCTCTTAGTGGTGTTAGCATCAGCACTGTATCACCACATGTAAGCAAAAAGGATAACGGTGCACATTCTTACATCAAAGACAAGCCATAGTGGTGCACAATGTGTCGTCTTAGATCAAAACTCTGCTTTCTGTCTTTACAACAATGCCTGCAAACACAGTTTCTGAATATCTCCTCACTGGCAAGGTTTATCAAAAAGTTTTCAGCAACCTAACACAGTGTTTGTGTGTGGACGAAAGGTCAAAAGAAAAAGCTACAATTTGTTAATTATCTGCGCATTAGTTTGTATGCTTCTACTCACTCTAAATTGAAATATGCACCATTGAAATACTCCCTTGATGAAGTCAGGATGGGTCAAAATAAACTCACTCTGAAGTATTTTTCTTATCTTAAGCTACTCTTTACACTTTCTTTTTTTCAGTAGATACACAAACATGATGGAAACAGGCATACATACACACACACACGCACGAACACACACACACACACACACACACACACACACAGTAACCTGTTTGTATCTAGGCTTCATTAAGAACACCTCCACAAAGTCTCCAGTGTGCAGGTACAGTCACTCCCTACATTGTCCTTTGTCCAGGGCAACATTCCTGGTAATCCAAGCAGCTACCTGTTTCCCCTGAGACTCAGGTGGAAAGAAACACGTGTGTCTGTGCTTGTATTTATGATTGAAACACAGTGAAGAGCGTGAAGTGGTTGTTTTCTAATGGGCACGTAGGTTAGTGTGAAGCCTCTATGAATAGAAAGCCCCAGTGTTGATTTTCTTACTTAACGTTCTGCAGGGTGAGCAGAAGGGAGGAGAGGCTTTATTTAAAAATCCCTGGTGTTTTGGTGCATGATTTCTGTTGGGAATGAGTGCATGTGTCTCATTTGCTCCTCTCAGAGTTGACTTAACAAAATGTTCAAGAATATTAGTCATTACCTCCCCTTTATGTAATGTGTGAGTGAGTGCTTGTGTAGGAAGATTATTGCTTATCTTAGGAGCTGAATAATTCAGATGAGCAGGCAAATACATGCACATTCACACAAACAGAAGGTGTGAATGCGTCTCAGTCATGGTGTTGTGCAAAAGAGATATCGTGTGAATAGGATCATTACTCTACAAATGTGGACTCCTCAAAGGAAATACGTCTACATTTGGGTTGCAAATACTATTTTTACTTAGATTTTTATTGTATTTGCTTTGTTAAGTGTTTATATGTGTGTGAAACATTCCAAACTAGTTTTTCAGATCCCAAGATGCATCTTCAAAAAGCAATTCAAAAGCCCCAAAAATTTGGTTCAATGGAGTAAAAACAGGCAAATCCACACATTTAAGAAGCTGAAGCCAACAATTTTTTGGCATTTCTATTCGAATAATGACTCTAATGATGGACTTAGCAAATAATTGCTAATCATTTCAGCTTTTGTGAATTAGAATAACCTTTTTGGGTGTAAAGCCTCTTATGTCCTCCTGTCTCAAAGCTTTGTGTTACCTACTGCTGAGATCTGAGGCTCAGAGGGACTGAAGAGCCACCGGTAACACAGACAAAATTCAGAATATCAAAGGAGAAGCATTAAAGGATTCACTTTATAGGTGAAAATTTCTATGGTGGAAGCAGTAGAAGAGCTCAGGGCTTATAATAATGGGGAGAAAGATAGTAAGAGAGGATGAAAAGAACAAAGAGAGAGACAGAGATGTGAAGCCTCTGCAGAGAAATGCCTCTTATCTCTGGAGCTCAGTCTGACAAACACAAACAGAAAGGCTGCTGTTCTTTCTCTGCTACCCTTCTCTCGCATGCTCCTTTTCTCTCTCTCTCTCTGTTTTCTCTTTAAAATCTGTTTCTCTATATTTCTTCCTCCTTCCTGTCCAGTTTTTCTCTCACTCTTTTGCTCACCTTCCAGTAACTTCCTTATACACACTCACACTAAATCACAGCTTCATCAGTGTGGATCAAACCAGTCGATGTCCCTACATGTGTCTGCTCATTCAGTCCCCAAGCAAACTGTAGGGCTCCATCTGTGCTTTGTCTCCTTCGCAAAATACTTGTTTGGCTCTAGAGACAAAACAGTTGCTGTGTCCAACAACATCTACAGCACATTAAAAAAACCTCAAGTGTAAAACTGCTTTGATCTAGTTTCACTCAAATGCCAAGCCTCAAACATGTTCCTCAGATATTTGTAGGGGGCGGTCATCACTGAAGATCTTAGATAAGATGCATCTTTTCAAGAAAGTAAACTTAAAAATTTAAAATGCACAGCACTTTAAAGTGCTGTGATTCAGTTTGCATCGACATTTCCCTGTTTTTTATGTGTTTTTATTAATATTTATGAAATATTCTGTATTGCGTATCAGGATGTTCTTATGAAAGATTGTGCTAAATGAAAAAAAAACTGCTACTTTTTTTTTAAGGTTGCAATACTCTTACACATTCATGATCTGGCAGCCATGACATACTTTTAAATTTGGATCATGAGGGCCTTGGAATGCATGGCCATGCACACAATTCTCAAGCATGCCAGAGGGACACATAAATGACTCTTAGAGCGTTAAAGTGGTTTCAATGTTGAGCATAGTCTAAAGGCGGGTGAGGAGCGGTGGATCAAGAGTCTTTTTCATGACGTCTGCAAGTTAGCTGAGGTTGCTGTTCAACCTGATAAAGAGGTCAAGTCTTTGATGGCTTTGGGACTGAACTCTAATCTGAAATTAATTGGCTTTTCAGCGAGTAATTAGTTCACGTGACTCTTCCTGTCACTCTCTGTCTGTTTGGTTGTGTATGTGTATGTAAGCATTTAATGTATGCAAGAGCAAACTGGCACTGAAAGTCAGAGTAAGTAGCTACTGAAAATAGGAGTCAGATTCTTAACATGGAAAGAAAGAAACAAAATGGATTGTTTCAGAAGAGAAAGGTAGTTAATATAGATTTGTTCTGTAGCAAGATAAGTGTCCAGAATGTAACAACAAGCTCTGTTAGGTCAAAGCACAAATACAACCGGGCAGGGTTTAGGTAAACATCATAGTCTGGGTTTAAATTGCTGTTTATTATGGTTAGGGGATTTTTGTCATGATGTTAACAGAAGTAAACATTCAGTTAAATCAGGGAAGGATTGTGACCATGCAATGAAGAAAACAGCATTTTATGTTAGTTTGAAATGAGAAAGGAAACAGCAGTCTCCTGTTTACAATTCTGTTATCTGAGTTTAACCTTTGATCTCTTTACAAGTAATACGGCTGTTTGACGGCTTCTTCAATGGAGCAAACAATGCTTTTTGCCACTTGTTGAAACAAATGATGCTTTTGCTTTTCCTGCTTTTAAAAAGCAATAGCACAGTTGTAACTAGCAACATTGTTTATGTCAATTTCATTTAAGTATGCCAGAAATCAAAATCAGACCTTTTGTCAAGTAGGTTTTCATTTACAACAAAGAGACTTATTGTCTGCTTTGCCTCCTAAGATCTCTTCCTAGTTGCATTACATTCTAGTTCTGCTATTCAAAGTTGTCATTTTCACCTGAATTCCCAAGAATGACCCTTATCTCTGTGATATTTATTCCCATAAGGAATTTGCATCATGTGTTTGGGATGAATAATGATTTGACTACAGGTCATGTCAGGGGAAATAAAATTGAAAGAGAAGATGGGTTGAAGAAATTTGAGACAAACTTTTCACTGTGTCTCTTTTGGCAAGTTTGCCTGCTGTTGTTGATTTTTTTTTTTTTTTTTTTTACAAATCTCACTCTTACAGAAATACATACTAAGAGAAAAGTACTGTATGTTTGCCTATCTCTGTAGCAGTAACTGCAATACCATAGCATCATTTGCATCTCAGTATTTTCTACACTGTATTGCTCAACAATCACAGAATGACTAATATATTACTCAACTTTTTAAGCTCAAGCACTTGGATTCATTGTCATTTATATTACATAAACTTCCGTCTAGGTTCTGCTGAAAGACACATGACAAATTATTTACAGTTACTTCAAACAGGTTTTCAGAGTGTTGCAATCGTTTATAGCAGCTCTGGTTGTGTTAGTTTTAGTTACAGTTGCTTCTGATCTTTTCTCTGCTTGAGCATCCCTGTGTCTCTCTCTCTCTCTCTCTCTCTTTTTCTCTTCATCTTGTTCACCTCACTCGACACTAGTAGTGATCCTCTTTTCAGCTTTCTGTGGAGAAGTGAAGTGTCCCTGCTCTTTATTTTCTGTCCCTTAATCTTTTTTTTCTGCTGCACTTGTTACCTTCTATTGCAGCTGCAGTGGATGTAAATAATACATTTTTCTCAGGAAGCCCGGCTGTGTTAGTCTCCCTCGTATACGTCTCACACATACAGTAACTACTCATGCTGCACAACTGTTCCTCGACGTGGAAAATCTGGGCTGACAATCTTTGTGTCTGTACTAAATAGTGTCTGTTCTGTATTTTTCCAGAGACAGTTTACAGTGCACACATGCTTCTCAAACCATACATGATAATGATATGATAATTATTATATGTAGTAAATTACATAAAATAAATCTGTCACATGTGAGGGATTCAGTTATGATGCAGAGAAGCTGAGCTTTAAACTGGGACTTAGCTAAGAGGGTAGTTGGACAGAGAGAGTGTTAATACATATGTGTGACTAGTAGCTGTTGTTAACAGCTGCATTCTCATTTACATTGTCTTCCTAAAACATGCACACAAATTGATCATAAAAACACAGCCGAGGCCTGTTTATCCAACCTGAATGTCTCAGAAAAGGAAACCGAATGCTTCTTTGGCCTTCTTCATCTCTCCATCTCTGTTCTTCTCTGACATCAGTCTCACCTGGGAAAGTGAGGAGAGAAGCAGGAAGGAAATGATATGATGTTTGTATTTTAACTAGGTCAGACCCTGCGGCAACAGACTCGGAGAGACCAGACATCTTTTTCCTATTTCATTTTAAATTAAATGTTACAAAAAAAAATTACAACAACGTGCATGCTGCTCTGCATGATATGATGTAAAGTAAAGTAAATGTTGATATAAGAACAATACAGTAAAGATTTTCTTTCAAAAAACACAGTTTTATTATGGCCTGGGTATCAGTACTGAAATCTGTTTTTAAGGCATCAACCAAAATAATCCAGAACCAATTAGTGTCAGAATTTCCCCACAGAAAGACCCTCTACTCCAGCAGCTACAACCTTATACTCTGCAGTGTGGTGAAGTTGAAGTTGGTGACTGCTGACTGTTCAGATTGCAGAGACGCTGTAAAGACATTTAAAAGTATAGCCACGCTATATAACTTTTGTTATTTGATCATTTGTCCCCTATTGATGATATTTTGTATGAAGTTACTTAGTTTGTGGATATAAAACAGTTTAACGGAACCTCGCTCATTTTCATCATGTTTCAAGAAAAAAACAATCCTGTAAAACAAATTCATTAAAGTATAAAATAGATGTTGTGATGTGCGTTTTATGTTCTATCACAACACTGAGAAGCTTCAGAGACGTTTATCACCCGATAAAATATACTTATAAATTATAAATCATCAGTAACAGAGCATTTTGGCCGGAGCAAACATATACGGGGGAAACAGTCCTCCTTCGGCCGGAGGGTGAAGTGAGTGCGCCTCAGGCTTTAGGCAGAGCCGCTGCATTTGAAAACACAGGCACAACTTGGCGTCCTCAGTTTAAAGCCACTGGCAGGTTGGATGCTGTTTGGCAGGCTTGCTGTGTTTGTGCTCTGGAGAATCAAGCAACCCAAAACACTCTGCAGGCTCTTTGGCAGTTACAGCCCCCAGGCTTGACTGAAGCAGGCGTGTACAGACGGAGGCATACTGTAAACACACATACAGCCCCTCCCTTGATCATCACTTTCTCACTGTTCTCATCAGAGTGAATGTCAGAGCGCGAAGTACTTTCGTGTGAAAACAGACACACGCACACCCACCCACACACACACACACACACACACACACACACACACACACACACACACACAACACTTCAGGGTATTTCTGTCCATTAGTGTCTTTGCCTGAAACAGCAGCTGTCAAAAAGGCTTAAATTGGCTAAATGATGGCACATGTGCTTCTGTTCTCCCAGAAACAAATCTTGACTTGCTACCCAGAAAAGAACTTAGAAGTGTTGCACTGACGGACATTTGATGTGTTAATGTTACTCTTCCCATGAAATGATCATTTCCGACTAACGCAAGAGATCTTAAGTCATCACATCGTGATGAAATAAATTGCATTGTGTTGCATTAGCAGAATTTCTTACCTTTGCAACTAGTACTGAGAGGATTTGCTCTGTATTTTGACTACTTCTGACGTTGTTTGTGGTACATAAACACTTCATATGAAAAAAACTTCCTCTTCTTTCTACCTCTGCAGAGCGCAACAGGTGTCAAACTTCCTGCTGTGTTAGCTTGTTTAGTTTTTTTGATAATTATTGTGGTGCAGTACAGAGAGGTGCTGCCTCACACTGTTTCTTTTCTCTGGTGTGGAGAAATGGGGGGGGGGGGGTAGGTCCTTGGAATGCTAAAGAGAAGTTTATACTTCATTTTATTTGCTGCGGATGAGCTCAAGAACCCATGTTGGATCTATTTAACAGTA
>JAQNCA010000024.1:17924968-17960827 GCA_029783725.1 Acanthurus tractus | reverse complement strand
CACCCTCCGCCCGTGCCCGCCTGTTCCCCTCTTCCCACAACCCCCCTGCCCCCCCCCCCCCCCGCCCCCCCTCCCCCTGCCCCCCCCCCCCCGCGCCCCCACCCGGGGGGGGGGGGCTGGTCCTTGGAATGCTAAAGAGACCTTTATCCTTCATTTTATTTGCTGCGACTGAGCTCAAGACCCCATGTTGGCTCTTTGTAACAGTACAGAGCCTCACTTTATGAGTTGCATGGGCACTTTTTAATTTAGCTGCACCCAGGAATGCACATTTGTGCGTGTCTCTGGTTCTGTATGGGATCAGAACAGAAAACATGATTTAAATATAAACAGATGATTCTGTCTAAACAGTGTTTAAATTATTCAAATGTGTAACTCACAGACTATCTTAAAAGTGCATGCAGAATGGCCAAGAGGGATTTGATTGCTTTCTCCGATTTTTTTCTGCTGACACTTACCACCAACTTTATTTTTTACTCTTATGGATCTGATTGCACAGTCTTACTTTTTAGATTATGCAGTAAGGCCCATTTATGTATTTATGTATTCATTTTCTTTCATACTTGTTGCTAGATATTTCAAACTAACTTTTCAGATTTCTTTGGATCTCCTTGTGTTACATAAACAACTCCCAGTTTCTAAAGAAAACTTATGCAAAATGCAATGTAATTTCAAGTTACAATCCTACACGGTTATTATAAATTATTTTGTAGCATTTATTTTTGCTGGCATTCCAACTTAATGTTGTCACAGTTTATACACACCCACACACACACACAGACAACTAACACAAACAAACACCCAGGTACTGCAGTTTGAGGTCATGAGCTCAACAACAGCATACTACGCTTGTTCCTTGTCTTTGCTTCTTCTTCTGTTTTGTGTCTTCTTCTTTTTCTCTGTGACTATTGTTGGATCACAAAACAATGTCAAAGGTGCATTTAACTATGTAATATTTCTAAGTGCGTTGAAGCTTCTCTTGTGAAGTAAGTAAAAGCAATTTGGTTTTTGTACTATTAAATCTTTTAATCTTGTTTCATATTAGATGATAATAACAGACAATATAAATATACATTATTAGTTTATAATTTGTCCGTATAGATTAATAATGTGCATCCTAAATATTAGGGATAGACCGAATATCGGTGGGGCTGATTATCAACGCCAATATTCGGCATTTTGGCGCATATGGGCATCGGCCTTTTTTTAAAATCCGACAGCCGATAAGCGATCAATTTAAAACTGGGTTATTTTGGCTCTGACGCAGCCGCGCCTCTCTGTCTGCAGTCACTACTCTGTCTCCAGCATTGTCCCACCTACGGCACCATCTGATTGGTGACATGCAGAGCCAAAGCACAGGTAACAACCAATCAGCAGTGAAAGCTGTGCATGCACAGTGCTCATACATGACAGAGAGGAGAAAAAGTTTTGCTGAGTGGAGAAGCTCCCAAGAGCAGATATGAATATCGGCTCCAAATATCGGTTATCAGCCTCCTTGACTACTAATAATCGGTATCAGTATCGGCCCTAAAAAAACATATTGGTCTGTCTCTACTAAATATATACATGTATTCAATCCTGTGGTTGAAATAAGTTTGAAAATTTCAGCTTAGATTTTAATCAGTGTAGCTTAAACAATGAAAAACCAGGGTTTTGTGTGTGAGCCATAGAAATGGTCTAAATCAGAGTTGGTAAATTCTTTAATTACTCTGTTATGTTGTCTAATACAGACCTGACTGTCCCCAAGCTACTTTGTTATCTGTCTGCCTCTGTTACATCTCTCTCGCAGCCTTCACTCTCTCGTCTAATCTCACCCTCCCACTCTCCTGTTAATCCTTTCATACCTTCTCGTCCTTGTTTTTTATGACCTCATTCTCTTCTCATCGCTTGTTAGCTTTATTCTTCTCTCTTTTAGTTATTCTTTCTTTCCGCCTCCATCCAAATCACCATCCATGCTTATTTCTCCACCTTTCCATTACTTACCACCAAACACATACCTCACCCTCCTCTCTCTGATTCACTCCTCACCTGCTGTCCTCTGTCCTGCCGCTGTGTGTTTCAGCTGTTCGGACTGAGACAAGTCCTTGTTCTCTGTTGCATTTGACTAGGTTTGAGCCATTGATGAGTAAACTAAACCTTTGACCTGTGACCTGCGTCCCTTTAACCCCTCGAGCCCTCCAGACCCCATCTGTTAACGTAAGACCATTCCCACAGTGAAGGAATTTACTATATGGGAAAACCAGCCTGAAACAGAATCCACAAGTGTTACTCTCAACACCTGCAACAGCCATAATTTGTGAACAGCTTTTGTACTAAAATATGTTAAAGCCATTTAATTAATTCTAAAAGACTTTGGGTTGTTTAAAAAGATATTAATGTTTGCAAGAGTACTAACATTTTTCCATACTTTGAAGTGATATAAAATGTTTATTTCTTTGAAAGTTTTGCAACTATTACTCAATTGTCCTCATGTAAAGGCTAATGGCATGTTCATTATATTACTGAGCTTAAGCTGTTTTGAAAAGCCATATCCTCCAAATGCTTTGCATAATGTGAAACATGTTTTTTCTCTGCGCATTTCTTTACATTTTAGAAAATCTGCAACATTTCAAGTTTTGATGCATAAGCTGCTTGCACTCATCACTGCTCAGAACTTTAAGTGTGATGAGCAGATTTTTTTTTTTTTAATTAATTGAAATGCAAGTTTAACTTTAATGGAGTAACACCATCAGAGGTAATACAGCCATTGGAAAGAGTGGTCACAAGTTTTTCAAAGTTTGGGTCTGACATTTTTCTGATTTTTAGGTCAGTGTCAGTAAATTACAACTCACTCATCAATATGGTCTTTCTCCTCCTTTTTCCTATCTGTCTTTGCTTTTTTCCCATCATGCTGCAGGGCAGTGAGGAGGATCGGGCTTGTCCGGTCATCATGTGCACGCGGGCCTATCCTGACCCCATCCCTGAGTGCCAGCTGTTTCCTGAAGAGGTGGAGGAGCCAGAGGAGGAGGTGGCAGACGAGGGCAGGGAGAGGGAATCAGACAGAGACAGTGCTGTGGAGAGCACCCAAGGCTCAGACACCTCAGACGGTCTGATCAGACCGGGTGACAAGGAGGACGCACTGGGTGATCTCTTTTTTCCTGGGGAGAAGTAAGCAATGCTATATCTTTTTTTGAACTTCTGCTTTCCTGTCCTTCTCTCTGTGATATAAAATTATTTCAGTCCACATTCAGCAATGTTCTTTGTTCCAGTTCTACATAAAGCAGAGACATTAATTCTTGGAGAAAAGTGTCAGTTTCTGTTTAATCAATTTCATTTTTTTTTAAATTATCTGTAAACTGAAAACACATTATGTGGATTTAAATTTAACTGTCTTGACTGCTTTTTCATTGTAATGTTTTCTACACGTTAGATTAGGTGAAAATGTATTCTCCAAACTCAAATAAAGGTTTAACCTTGGCTACTTTTGTAATCATGTCATCATTAATTTCACATCTGACTCTTAAACAAATCTTAAACACATGTAAAGAAGATAATGAATACAGACTAGAAGTAAATATAATTCCAGCCCCTCGCTTTTTTTTTTTTTCGGCTTTAGGTGTGGTCAGACCAGCATCTCAGTCACTTCTGACTTATCCTCAGCTTCTCTGAACGAGGAGCAGTTTGAGGACTACGGAGAAGGGGAGGAACCGGACTACACTCCCAGCAGCCCCTGTCCAGACGACGAGATTCGTACCAACGGATACTCTGACCTCGGCTCATCTGTTCCTTCTAGGTAGGAGAAAATTTGGCCACAACAGCTGGCCAAACTGGCCACGAGGACATAATGGCTGTGTCACCACCACATTTAAAAAAACAACACATCACAGTCACTGTCTGCGCTGAATATGATGCATCAAATTCACTTTCAAATCCTTGATGTTTTTGCTTTTCACCACACTTAGCTTGTTCCAAAAATGACAGGAATGATGCGCACGCTAATTGCCCAGTTAAATGGGTGATGATGAATTGATTACCTTGTGTACTGATGGCCTGCCTTCAATTCAAAACCAGTGTTTAATTATTTTGGGGAGTGGCAGAGAGCTGCACAGTACAGACAAACTGCAAGGTCACGGTAGTTATTCTATTCACAGCCTCAATTAGCTATAATTTCATATATTTTATGAAATTATGAAATACATTTTATTGTTATTATTATTATTATTAAGCTTTTCTGATTAATTAAAGCATTTCCTCCAGAACCAGCAGCAAATGTTTGTAGGTGCAGCACTGGCCTGCAGAGTGAATCACTGTGATACTAAGTGCAGGTAATCATACAGTTCAGTGGTGCATTGTTATCTTTACTGTTTCCAAAGGTTAAGTCAAGTCACGTTGATAAATTTCTGTAGCTGAACCACAGTTCAATATTATAGACTTGATGCTACACCGAACCTTATTGACTAATATTATTCTGAGTCCATACTGTAGAAGTGTAGCTTATGAGTTTCTGTGCTTAAGGCCACATTACTATTCATCAAAGGCCTGTGTTTTATGGGATTAAGTTCCCCGGCTGATAGACCGGTGCTCTACGCTCTCTCCACGCATACCAAGCAGACAAAACTCACCAAATGGAGTTGGCACGGAGATTTAAATTTAAAATGAGGTCTGAATGTGCAAGAAGTCTAAGACAACTCAGCATAGGAAATAAGCTTGAATAACTACAGTACAAAGTGGGTCAAAGGTGGGCTCACTAATTCTGGTATTGTACCTGTTACATTTTTAGAGATTTTAATACTCATTGTGAACAGTGTTGACTTATATAAACGGTACGCTTGGGGAAAATAACAGGATTTTAGGGAATTTTTTGAAAAGTAAAACAAAATCAGTGGTTCAGTGTTTAGGGTTTGACTTCATTTCCTCAGTCTGCAAATAGATTGGAAACCTATTTGCCTGAGGCCAATTTACCCGCTCCCAAATGTAATGTTTTTCTCATAAGTGGTTATCAAATAACAGAGACTAAAGTTAATTGACATGTCAGCAAGAGAATGTAGTAGAGAGCGCATTAGCACATGTTAAGAGATGAGAAGAAAGTAAGGCTCACTCTTCACCTGCTCCCATCATCAACTGTAAAAAAATGATTTCATTAAGACTCTACCGATCAGCAAGTAAGATGCTGGATTAATAGCCTGACAGCATTTGACATAACCCACTAACTAAAAAACTAACTCATAAATTGTTTTCTTTATGTTTTTCTCAATTATTAAAATCTCTTTCTTTTTCTCAGTTTTCATTTCTACTGCCTTTCTGTGGTTAATAGCTTGTTGACTTAACACATTGCTCCCTGCAGCATGGTTTTACATCAGTCTCACTTCTCCACACACTCAAATGTTTGTATGTTCACACAAGCTCAAAGGCCGTTAAATTTAATCACTCCTTCTTAGAATATCAGCAAACAAAATCAGTTTCTGTCTGTGTGTGTTTACAGTGCGGGCCAGACTCCTCGTAAGGTCCGTCAACATTACACCGGTGAACTGATGGATGTCTACTGTTCTCAGTGCAGCAAAAAGGTCAACCTGCTAAATGACCTGGAGGCTCGCCTCAAAAGCCTTAAGGCCAACAGGTAGGACACACACACACAAACACACAAAAACACAAAAACACACACACACACAAACAGACACATACACAGTGCAGCATTACAAGATTAACACCCACTAAAAGTCATTTTTTGACACAACTTCACTGAGAAGTAACTTTGTAAGATCAGGAGTTTTTACAATTTTTAACCTTTTTCCTTCCCTCAGACCTTCCCCACTGACAGCTTGTTCACATCATTATATATTACATGAATGCAATTTTTATGCCACTTTTTTTTTTTATTAAATTTGATATAACTCCAAATGTTGAAATATCCTATAGCAGCTACATAGTGCTTGTTCAATAAGCAAAGCCAGCCAGAAAGCAGCTTGGAGGACACATTCTGTGAAATATTTGGATTACTTATCCCGGTAACAGCTTACGTGGTAGGAACTAAAAATCTACAATTTAACTAAGCACCACATTGCCCCCCATGTTTTGTGCACATGATGAAAACAGAGGGATTTCAATTGCACTAGACTGTCAAGATTGACTCAAGGACAGTTGTTTACTTTGCGACCTTTTTTTAGAGAACAATGTAATAAAGATGATGTAATATTGTTAAAGGTGTGTTAAAAGTGTTTCTCCTCCTATTTCATGCAGGCACAAACATGCACATGTACACACATAAGCACAAATTGGTTGTTATATAAGGCTTTCATTCCTGTGCTCATCAAGCATTATAAATAGGAAATCTATTAGCGGAGACATAATCCACGATGACCAATAATAACTCTGCTGTCCACCTGCACACAGACTTAGAGTTATCAGCACAGATGTTATATTGCAATGTCTTTGATTACAGTGTGAATGGTGTGAACTGTGAAATAACTTGTGTCCTTATTATGGGGGCTCTCTGCTGAGTCAGCAGGATTTCTCCCCTCATGTTATTAGACACATACTTTCCCCTTATGAATGATAGAGTAGAAATGAGCAGAAAGAGGAGAGAGCAAGAAGAGGGTGATGAGATATAATGGACTGGAGAAATAACTTTTAATGAAGTGAGTTCAGTAGAAATGGCCAGGATGGTTGAGGGAATGGATTTTGATGGCAAAGGAAGACTGGTGGCAGGTAGCAAACTGCCTAAAAATGAGGCAAAGCAACACATTCATCCAAAGAATGAAGGATTTTAGGCAAGACTAAACAGAATGGGAATTCACAGAGAAGAGAGCTTTTTGTTACCAAGCAGCATTCAACACTTAAAGGATCACTCCTGATGCATGTAAAGCTCCTTTAATTTAATTAAACTGGCCACAGTGAAGCATGGATAATAACATGAAGTTAGTGGGTAGAGTCCATTTGAGAGTGGGTTGGATCATGCAATCAAGCAAACATAAGTCATTTTGAAATGGTGACATACCGGTCTGTCAGTAAGACCATATATCAGTGATGTATTAATGGGAATTATACTTTAGTTTGTGCCATATTTTTACTGTGCATTCCCTTTTTAGAACATTTGCAGATTTCATTTATGGAGGCAGGAGAGAGGGGTGCCATTGTTTAGGATTTAAAGCAAAACCCCCAAATGCTCAATAAGAAACATTCCTTTTGTGCAGATTAAGGTTCAGTAAAAATAAAGCAGTAATTCTGCTCCACAGTTTGGCCTCATAGATGCTGGCTGAAGGTTAACTGACACGTTAGCCTCAGGAGAATCGTTTTGTCACTCAGGATTATTCACTCTGTGTAAAACTTTGCTTCATCTTAATGCTGAGGGGATCCTCTTGGAAGATGAGCCTGTAGCACACTCTTGTCAGCTATTTCTTTGTACCACTCTGTTTTTAACAATCGCTGTCTGCGATGAATATGATGCGTCTTTTTTTGAGCTTCTCAGTTTGAATGACCGTTGAAGCAGAGGGAGTGAGAAAATCTTGTGCTTTTTAAATTATGAGAATAATATATGACATGATCAACATATTTAAACATAATTATCAGAACTGGGTTGACAGGACACAGATAGAAACACGCAAAGCTATTTATTACGGATGCAATACTGGTAATATCTCGATTTTCCCAGATATTTTATATTTTTATAGATTTGCCAGTTTTATTTTACAGCGTTGCTGCTGCCTCATACTGTATGTTCTGCAGCGCTCTATTAATTTAGCTGTCATTTGTGTGACCCTGCAGTATGTTTGCTCATTTTCGTTAATCCAATGTGAAACCCAGCACAGACAGTCACATCAGACTGAAAGAGTCTTTGGGCTTTTGTCCCCCTGAGACAGTTGCTGAGCTGACAGAAAGCCCTGCTCACTGAACAGGGAGTGAAATTTTATTATCATTGACATGTCCTTCAGTGTTTCTTTTTCTCTCTGTCATTCCTACATGTCTGCCACACTAAATGGCTATAATTCTAATTGCCATCAGCAGTTTCAGTGCATTGTTGAGATATGAGTCTAAACAAATCTGCAGCAGTTCACTGTCATTTGTATTCATTTTGGGGTTTTTTTTGTTTTGTTTTTTCTCTGTAGCCCCAACAGGAAAATCTCCAGCACTGCTTTTGGAAGGTAGGTCACTTACCTGTATGTTTGCTCCTCTGTGTGATCTACAGGGAAGGTCACTCCCTTGCACTGTGTGTGTGTTTATACATCATACAGCATGCACTGTACTTGTGTGCTCTGTTTGTTGATATAAGGACAAAAACACACGCGCAAACACAGCAAGATTAGTGAGTGCTTCCTTATCAGTCATCTGCCTGACCACTGTGCTCAAACAGCCAGTTAATTACTAACTTGTGTCTGAAAGGAAGTAATCGTCTCTGAAATCAAGAATGATGTACAATCTTTTGTCATTGACTTGAGAGAAAGAGTTGAATATCAGCTTTTATTTAGTGGCAGCCATTTTCCCTCTTCATGACCTGTTGGTCTGTACTGGGAAGTGTTTTGTATCCGGGCTTTTGTCCTATTTTCACCCACAGTAACTGAGTTATGGTGACAGAATGAAAATGGCCCTTCAGACCTGATCTATGTATTCAATATAGGGTTTGGCTCACTCCCCCTGATACATCTACTGTTTCTCTGCCTGCTTTGATTGCTCCTCTCACTTATTGCTTTCTTTATCTGTTCTCCTGTTCTTTCTCCTTTTGTTTAGTTTTTTTTTTAAGTTATCTATTTTCCCATTTTCTCCTGTCCTTGTATGATTTCTTCCTGCCTTTTTTCTTGTCTCCTCTTGACTTTTTATGTTTTGTTTATTCCATGCATTTTGTCAGATACAGTGCATATCACTGTAAATATGTCAGTATTAGCCAAGAGGCTAGTTTTGATCCATAGTCCCTGGCTCAATGTGAAGTGGGCAGCCTAAAGTTAGCCTGAAATTAAAAAAACAAGTTTAAAAAATTAATTTTGATGTCAGTTACAGTAAAAGCAGACAGACAGATTGTATATAAGCAGAACACAGACACGAGCAGCAATTGTAGCAGAGCAAATTACAGCCTTAAAAGGACAGAAACAAAACAAACAAACACAAGAAAGGTCAGACATTACAAGTGAATTACAGAGCAGCAAAGATAGATGAGAGCAAAGAGAGAAATAAGCAGGCAGATTTGTCTTCAGACAGATATGAGCAACAGGAAAACAGTTGCTCTACAGCAGGTCAAGAACAGAGTAGCTCAGCATCATGCAAGCTGTCTGTTGACAGACATTTCCCAGATGATGAAGATATTAAAACTTGTCTCGGCAGATTTTAATGTTGTAATCCATGTTTTTAACCCTCTATCCTCTCCTGTTCTTTACACTTTCTCTCCTCCTTTCTCCTCTCCTCTCCTCTCCTCTCCTCCTTTTCATATTGCTAATGTCAGTAGATGAGAGTGCTGTTCTCAAGTTATTCCATTAGTGTAAAAGGGGGCAGCTGTAGTCACATCACGGCATGAATGTCACACTTTATTGCGTGACGCAGTCAAATATATGCACACCTTTGTGTATATATGTGAGTGTGTGTGTCTGTGTGCGTGTGTGTACTGCTTTAAATTCTGCTAGCACCAGCTTCTCTGCTTGGCGCTGTCCTAGTCTTATATGATATACATCACTGCAGGAAGGAGCCCACCTCCTCCCACTCACACACTCATGCATACTGTATATGCATACTGAGATCAGCTGGTCTTCACCTGGATCTATTTCCAGCAGATTCTTTAAGTTTGTGTGTCTGTGTGTGTGTGTTTGAGCAGGCAGCTGCTTCACAACAGCAACTTAAGCAGCAGTAATGGTAGCACAGAAGACCTTTTCAGAGACAGCATTGACTCCTGCGACATCGACATCAATGAGAAGGTACGAATGTGCTTTTGAATTCATATGTTGATCTGCATTAACACCTTGTTATTTAACTGAGCTCTTTTAGCTCATCCTGTTTCTGTGTGACTACTTCAAACTCACAAAAGATTTTACATATCCAGGGTTGGGCAGTAGCATGTTACAAGTAAGAAATTAGATTTTTTATTTTTGCAAGTATAAGTGCAGGAGATGTGTAATTATTTCTTATTCCAAAAGTAACTTGAAACTTGACTCAGACCTCTGACCAAAGACTTGAGACTGAGCTCACAATAATAAATGACTAAGTAATGGGTACTTGGAGTGGTTATCTAATCTAGTACTTTCATAGTTTAACGTAAATAGACGTTCTGTGCTCTACCCACCACTAAATAAATCTGAGCATCTCTGCCCTCTAAAACCACAGAGGGTGAAGAGCTGTTCCTGGTGGATGCACAGCTTAAGTTGAGGAAATAATTCACAGGATGAACCCTGTCAGGATTCCTTTTACGTCTGCACTTTTAGGGATTTTGGTTATCTTTTAAACCCTTGGCCCCTGTATAATTACTTTTGAGATATATGGAAAGTTCTTTCGGTTTGTGCCAGTGTATAAACATATAAATCTACTTTTTATTATAGACTCAATTATTATATTTCTTGTTTTGTTTTATGTTTTTTAGCTATATTTTTTAACTGGACAGCATTTTTGATTAGGCGGTTGATTATGTTTATTGTACAAAATCAGGCCTAAGTAAACTCTCTCTGTGTCCGTTAGGTGAGTTCTCTGGAGAAGAAGGTGGCAGAACTGGAAAATGAGATTCTGATGAACAGTGATCTCAAGTCCAAGCTGAAGCAAGAGAACACACAACTTGTGCACAGGTAGAGCTGAAATGCACAACATGTTCTTTTTTAGAGCAAATAAATGTTGGGACCTGTACCAGTTTTAGCAGAACATTCTCTATAACCTCTCATTGTTAACAGGTCAACAGTTTTTAAAAAATGTTTCGCTACACAACAGCAGAGTATAGAAGTAAAAAGTAACCCTCAGTTATAATTAAATGATAAGTGATGTGTTCACCATCTCAGAGTTAATGAGCTGGAGGAGCAGATGAAAGACCAGGAGACACGAGCAGAACAAAATCTGCGAGAGGAGCTAAGACGACACAGAGAGGCCTACAGCAAGATGGAGAGAGACAAAAACACACAGATTGAGCTTTTGACCAACCGGTGAGAAACACACATGTGCAAACAACTCTTTTTTTAATTGTGTGCAACTGCATTAATCGAATGTAAGGAACAAACTTAGACAGTGTTGCTCTAATTTTCCCAGGATATTGACAGTGATGTAAAAAACTGTATGTTGAAACAAAGTTTAGAGGTTAGTAAGTTGCCTCTGGAGCGACAGCAGATACTGTGAATGTTTGCTGAAACCAGTGCCTGTGCTGACCATGAGCCAAACTCATGCGAAATATAAAAGTAAACTGATAAACAGGATTTTGCATTTTCAGAGTCAAACTGCTGGAGGATGAGAACAGTGACTTTTCTGTGAACATGTGCCGACTGAGAACACAGACAGAGAAACTTGATGAGGTAAGCCATTTGTACTTTTTTCTTTTTTTGTATATATGCTTTCTTGTATCTTTTTGTCTTTCCCTTATCATGTCTTTAGTTTTGACTTAGGGCGCCTCTACAGATTTTACGCATGAAAGTCTGTGCACAGATGTTGGGTTGTAAAAAATGATTTGTATAAAGCCTTTTGTGGCCACAGGGGGAGCTGTGTTCATTACTTTTAGTGAGTTTTATAGTCAGACAAAAACACAAAGGAAAACAAAAAGAAGTGAACCTACCAGGCCTCTAATTTCTCCTTGTGGCTAGCAGCTCAAGTTTACATTTGTTACCGCCAGCATAACACACCAGATCCTCTAACTGAACTGTCAGCAGTAAAGGGGTACATTAAGGTTAATGTAGGCAGCAGATATTGACAAGTAAGAGCTGATGTATCAGTTTTCTCACTTTTTTACAATGTAAATGTTAGTCACAGTTTTATAAACAGGATGAAGTGAGAAACGGTCTTTAGGTGTTGAGCCACACCTCTGTTTCGAGAAAGTACCAGTGTTGATGACACCAAACCAGGCAACTGTCAACAAAACAAGAATGTATGACAGCAAATGTTTGACAAGTCAAATGTAAAACAAAACTAGAACACATTAATAATACACAAACTAACTTAAAACCATAACTGTGTGTGTGTGTCTGTCCTTTCTCAGGAAAAACAAAGAATGACAGATAAGCTGGAGGACACCAGTTTGCGCTTGAAGGATGAGATGGACCTCTACAGGAAAATGATGGACAAACTGAGGCAGAGCAGACTTCAGTTCCAGAAAGAAAAGGAGGAGATGCAGGAGGTGGGAGGGAAGACTTTATTCAATTAGATACATGCACAATAAGGGAATTTTTTTTGCTCTCTTGCACACTGTGTTCCCTCTCTTTCACCCCTCTGTCTCGTTGCAGTCATGCTGGTTCATACACCTACAAAATACTGCATTGGCGTTATATAACATTGTTTATCGGTCCTTTCCCTGTGTGCAGCTGATAGAGGACCTGCGTCGAGAGCTTGAGCATTTGCAACTCTTCAAGCTGGAGACGGAAAGGCCTGGCCGCAGCCGCAGCTCTTCCTCGGGGCTGGCTGACTTCAGCAGCAGGACCAGGGAGGTGGAGCTGGAGCACGAGGTCAAGAGGCTGAAGCAGGTACTGATGAAAGGATCTGTGATGTAGGGATCTGTTCAAATGTCATTGTCAGGCGAGGCTCAGTTAGTGCTGTTGCTACTGACTCTGCTTTAGGATGCAGAGCTAATCCCAAAATAAAAAAGCAGAGAAAACCTAAAACACAGTAAATTCTGCTTATTATGTTTGAACTCTTACTGAAAAATGATCGTTAATATTGATTTTGTTAAAGCATCAGCAGTTGTGTTATGGCTGACAAGTTGTTTTTATTTATTACAAAACTTGTTTTCCTAAGCTTGATTTTCAAAAGGTTTATCATTATATACATCTGAAGATTATTTTAAGTTATCATAAGCTTCACTTTATATTTTTCACCCTTTTATATGTTTGACTGAGCATCATGCTACTTACTTATGCTAAGTCACTGAAACTGTTAGTCCTTTCAATAATTTGCAATGTTGTTATCACTTTTTAACAAATTTGAATACAGCTGATCTCTACATTATTATTATAATGCAGTGCAGCAACACACTACATGTACAGTTTTTATTTTAGAACTTGTCTCAAAGCTCCTGCACAATGATTTATATGGGCTCAGATTATACATCAATCCACACATAGTTTATATTCTTCCCTGTACAACTCACTGCACTCAGCTTTTTTTCTTGCTGGAAGTGCAATAGTCTCCAATTAATATAATAACTACTTAAATGTTCTGCCAGAAGATCAATAAGTGGACTGACTTCATAAATCAGGCAACACTTGTTTTAGTTGCTGCAGATTAGAGGGGAACCCACATACAGAAACAGGGTGGATTTAAGCTGAATGTCTTGTTATAAATTACAATAACACTCCTCCTGTTCTCTTTAAAACCTTAAAAAAATAAAAGCAGCATACTTTGTTTTCGTCACAGAGAATGAGAATAACTGCAGAGTACACATGTGATAGTTTCAGTTTGCCAAGTTAGACTGACATCTGACATTTTACCTGAAAAGTGTACAGACCTGTTGCAAAGTAAACTTTAGAGATGAGGGAGAGAATGAAAGCGGTTTTCAGATGTGCTCTCTGATAAGAGGTGTAGAAGTCAGTGCTAATGCTCCTTGAAGTTAAAGAAGTCTGTGTGTGACTAATTGTCATGACATGTGATGATAGGCATGAGACAACACACTTTCAAGTTCCTAGTAGTACAAAAACCATTCAGCCTTGTAGTAACTGTGAATGCCTCTGCAAAGCCAGTCAGTCAGAATTGCTAAGTGTTTATCTTATGAGGACCTAGGATGATAAAGTCTCTCTGTAGCCTCAGACCAAACTTGTCATCCTCAAAAAAATCAGAATGGTAATTTACAATTGTGTCAGTTTACAACAGCTTTGGTCTGCAGATACTCCCTTTCTATGTCTTTCTCTTTTATTTTATCTTTATTAAAACTACCTGCAGTTTAAGATTCAAAACAGTTCACTCTGATTGTCCATGGTTGAACAAATTATGTAGCTGTGTGTATGCAGCAGCTCTTAATTTGCCCCGTGGCATCCTTTAGGATAAGCTCACGATCTTATGCTTGCCTGTGCACCTCTGTAAATGTCTGTATGTATGTGTGTGTCCAGCGATTTGTGTCCCAGGACTTTGTTCCCCCTGAATTCCAGCACCTGGTGTTATCTGGGGCTCGGCTCCGTCCTGGTCTGATGGTAAAATTGCTTCTGTGACCTTTGACCTCCCCATTAACCACTAATCACAATGGAGTAGAGTGAACTTGCTCAAGCTGAACTGGAGTCAGTGCTGCAATTCCCTCGCTAATGGTTGGGACGGAACAAGGAAAAAGCAAACTGACCTCTTGTCAGCCTTTAAAGGCATCTTACTCATGGAGCTTTCATAACACGCCAGACAAAGCAGGGGAGCAGTTTGTTCTGTAACACGCATAACCCGTGTTATGTCCTATAGGTGTTGCCAAAATAGATGCTGTGTTAGCTGCTGGATGAGGTACTAAATGCTGTGTCTTTGTTGTATGGGTTTGAATGAGGCTTGAGTAGCGGCCACTTTTTTCAAAACCATCATCACTCCTGAAATAACACTTGTGTGGCTCAGCTACTTACATCATTCTCATCCTACCTCTGTCTCCTCTGCCTCCCACCTTAATGTATTTTAGGAGAACCAGAAGCTGAGGGAACAGAACGATGAGCTCAACGGTCAGATCCTCAGCCTCAGTCTGTATGAAGCCAAAACCCTGTTTGCCACACAGACCAAGGCCCAGTCTCTAGCTGCTGAGATAGACAATGCCTCCAGAGACCAGGTACAATTGCATGCAGTGGTTTGAGCATAGCTGTATTCCTCAGCCATATGTATTGTGTTTACAACGAAATATTTTGCTGAACATGAGCAGTTTGATTTCACCAGGGGAATTAGAAAATTTTGTTGGACATTGTTTCCTATTTTGTGAGTTCTAAAGGTCAGTGATTAACTGATAATCGAGATAATGTGGAGTTTAATTGTAAATAGCCATAAATTAAAGCTTCGTCCAGTAATTCTATGATTTATATTAATGCAGCAGAGTATTGCAGGTGTGCCAGTAAAAGCTAAAATAAAATAAAAGCTGTAGCTAATACACAGAAACTTTAAAAAGTAGTTTACCTTATGCAATGTTTTGGAGTAAAAATAAGAAACTCTTTTGTTGTAAACTACACACAATGTAAGATTAAAGTTAGCCTTGTTTGATTGACTGAAATCAAAATCTTTTTCTGTCCTCAGTTAATGGAGGCCCTGAAGGAGCAGGAAGAAATCAACCTACGGCTGCGACAGTACATGGACAAAATCATCCTGTCCATCCTGGACCACAACCCTTCCATCCTGGAGATCAAGAACTAGCAGCGACTCAACTGGGCTGAGAATCGTTCTCTGTCTCGTGAGAATGAGGATCAATCCAGTTGTTTGATCAAAACCTGCATCCTGGGTCTGCAGAAAGAACCAGAGCCAGTCTGAGAAACGGGAACACACTGTAGAAATAGTCGTACGTCACCCCCTGCTGTTTGTGGCAGGGAAAACAACTTCCCTTCCCTTGCAGAGAAAAAAAGGATTGGGATTCATGTATGAACTAAAGATCATACTTCCATGACTCTTTAACTTGATCTACTCTGCTCTGTTTTTATTCTCTGTTGATGCTGTGAACTGTAGCTAGTGTCACAACTTTGAACTGATGATTTCTTCCCAGGAGTATCCTGTACTGGACATGTTTTGAGGATCGAAACTCAAAGTAGTACACTGGACGTATGTACCTCTACATGTAAACTGGAACAATGTAGGAAACCTGACTTGGGTTCTACTGTATCCTGGTATATTATGTGTATTATCCACAGATTGACAGTTCAGTGTGTTGTAGAAAGAATTAGTAATGAAACAGGTAAACAAGTTGACTGTGAACTGGATTGTCAAAGAGATGAAGGCAGACCACTTGAGTGTGGCCTGATCTGTAAACTGCCCATCCTTTCTCTTCTGTAAGGTAATTGTTCTCTAAAGAATGCATGTTGATGAGGGATTTGGACAGGCATGTTTAAAAAAAATGGAAAGAAGTGACAAGTGGTGAGAGAAAGAAAACAACAAGAATCCCTGTAACTTAAAGTTAAGAAGAGTCGGAAAGAAAAAGTAAAGCATCTCTTCATGGAAGAGGTCGGAAGTCTGATGATGGACCCTGTATGCTAGCAAAAAAGGATTTAGTGAAGTCGCTGATGGCTACTTGAAGGTGAAGAAATTTGTTTTTGTTGGTTCTTGAGAGCCTGTCTTCCAGTAACCTTGCAAACAGCAATTGCAATGTCAATCAGTCCAAAAGTGAATACTTTTCACTGAGAAGTGGCCCTTTAGTTGGTTTGGGTGAGTAGTGTAAAAGCTGCAACCAAGGAGTGTCTTTAAAATGTAACTTCCATGGCTGCTATGTGCTGGCAATGTATGAGCTTAAAAAAGGTGAATTGTTGCTAGCATAGAAGCAATGATGTTGCACAGAAATTTAAGGAAATGAATGTACAGGATGTGTGGTGGATTAACGTTGGAGTGACTGGTAGCCATTGTAACATGGTTTACTGAATCATCTCTTAATGCCACAGTGAAATCATCTCAGATATTGTCTGTGAGCATGCACAGGAAACTCACTTTTTTGTATGAAATACAAGATCAGCGGTCTCATTGAAGCCTACAGGTTACAGATTGTTTTTCAACCCAGGAAGCTCTCTGAAACTCTCCTATACTGTAAATATCATGAATGTACAACTGGATATTTCACTTTCTGTGTGGCCAGAAAAGGCATTTTGACTTTAAATCGCTGTAATTGGCTAAGATATGTTGTAATACACTTGTACATTACTCGGTACTGTAAAGCAGAGGGCATTGTTTGGAGAAGGGAAACAATTACAATCTGCTGTATTATGTAATTATTCTAAACTTGAGTTTTGCTTCCTTGCACAAAAAAATGTTTTGTTTTCTTTTGCATGGTTCACCTTTTCTTCTGTCTGTGCCTTTTGAGGACATTTTTCAAGATGATGTTGCTATACTGTAGATTTACATAGTTTTTTTGAAGCTACATTCTATGTCTTTGACATATTTTCTTGACTTGTAAATGTTGTAATTAAATAGTGATAATTTGTATTCATGTGCCACTCACCACTCTTTTTCAGATTGATACTAAGAAACAATTTTATAAAGTTTTATCAAGGAAGACCTTGTAATTGCTTAGGTGTCCTATAAAAGCAGTATAGCACAATGCTTTGTATGGTAGGCAGGCCAGGTTAGCATTTTGGGAATATTTTGTCAAAACAATGTTTTTCTTTTAATGCAGTGGGGTATGTTATGTTGCATTTCTCAGCTTTTTGTTAGCCACGAGTCCATTGCTTTTCAGTTTGCTTTAAACTGGCTTTTTTATATGGTTGCAAACTGTCTTCCTAACTTATATTAAATGGTGAGCATTAAGAGCAATATTAACTTATTTTCCAATTCCTGCTGATTTGTGTCTTGTTTTGCTTTACAATTTTTTCTATAGCTGCTTGTGCCATTCTTTTAAAAAGGTGAAACAATACATTAAGCTGTTAAAATGTGTCACAAACTCCTTTCTTGTAGCTTTTAAATTTTGACTTATTAGGGCTATCCAATGCGATGTAGTCACTATAAATAGCAATAAAATGGCTTTGACAGTGATGCTGTCTCATTAAATTTCTGTCATTTTAAACCACATTTGTTTCTACTTATTTTCATTCATAGACAATCATTTCTGAATCATGAAACCACTTGTTGTTTTCCTATAAAGTATGCTGTGGATTTCTTCGCTGCCATTGTGTTGTACAGTTCTCTGCTGTGAACATTTGATGTAGCTGGAATTAAAAATAATCCATTCTTTTCTAGCTACATGCCAGATTTTAGACACTCCAATAACATGTTTTGTGTTTTTTGTATTTTGAACATATTTACAAGCATTCAGTATGATACCTTTGCTTGAAGTATTTTTGCTACTTACAGGGACTGAAAGAGGTAGATTAAATCCTGCTACTGGAAGACACATGATATTATTTGGAAGCCAGTGGCATCTTTGAGCATATCTTTAGAGATAACGTAAAAATTTAGAAAAGGCTTTAGCATAAATGACAGGAGTTCTAAAAAACCTCAGGCGTGGGATGAAATTTGCCTGGTATCAATATTATTCTACCAAAAGAATGCATGAGCTTACCCCAATGTGGTGTGATGGGGTTAAGGTGGGGGTCCTCAACATTTTACATTTTGTACAATATGTATAGCCACATGCCGTTTAAATGATTTGGCACCTACAGTATATGCGTGTTTGAACGGCTTCCCGACAGCAGAGAAGACAGGTAGCTTATATCGCCGCTAGGGGTCGCTGTTAAGTGATACATTTTCCTTAATTTTTCTCCCTGACTCTCAAAGATATGTCGCTTTCAAGCTAACAATTAGTTAGTGTTTAATGTTCTAATGCGACTAGTTTGGGCATTTATATAAAGTGTCTTAGAGTAGATGTAAAACGTACCTTTAAAAGTATGATATTTTTTGTGTGGCGCCTCCTCTGGCCGTATCCTTGTTTGCCACAGCTTGTTCATCCTGTCCTCATCGTGTCCATCTCCAGTCTCGGCAGCATTGCTTCAGGTCACATCGCAGGTGAGGAATGAAGTAAAGTTAACGTTGGCTGAACTAAACTCTTGGCTGTTAGGCCTTATCAGCTTGTAGTAATGAGATTTACTTTCAAGTGAAAGTTTTATGGGGACTTTTCTTTCTGTGTGCCTTATTCTGCTAATTGGACTGTTTATTTCTCTTTAGTGAGCATATTTATGGTAACGTTGATCAAACTGTAAACAGCCGACAGTAGCTAATTTAGCCTGTTAGCTAGCCAAAAATGGGAAGAGTCTCTAATCAAACTACAGGCTTGGAAGCTGTTTTCCAGTAAAATGATGGTAAGAAATATCTATTAACATATAAAAGAAACAGGTGCCGAGTGTATTTTATTGACTTGAAACTGTAACATGGGGTTGTATCGAACAAAGGAAAATAATTGTTTGGACTCAGCCTGTTCTGTGTCACGTTCATCTCCCTTATGTTTGTTTGCATTGCCTTCCTGCAAAAAACAAAAATATCTCCCTGCAAATTTCAGCAATTTAAAAGATAATGAAGTGCAGAATATGAAACATTAGACAGTTGTCTTTCATCACTAGGCCTGTTTGTCGTTATATAACACAACTCTAAAGCAAAGGGCATATGAAAACTACAAATTTTCAGTTGATTTTTTAAGATGTTTGTTAAAAACGAAATTTATACTAATTTATTGTTTTGTCGATTTTTGTTCATTATTACATTTTTTTGATTACTTGCCCAAAATCAAATTGTACTAAGTACAAAGGTGTTTAAGACATTCACTACAGTCCAGACCCCTCGGACCATTAGTGACCAAAACAATCAAATTTCATGGCATAGCATTTCGAAGTTACTAAATACAATAGTTTTGTGAATATCTACAGTAATATCAATTTTGCCTGCTTTTTGTTGTGTGTATGTGTGTTTTGCCTTTCTTTATTCAAACCCTTTAACTATACATTACAGCTGACGAGATGCCTCAGACTGGTCTGAGCTATGAGGGCAGAAGAGGAGGAACCCGACATAATACCTGTAAAGCCAATGGTCAGATCCCAGGCACAAGTTTGGTTAATGGAGCCATTGTTTGCAGTGGCTACCCAGCAGCTGCCAATGCAACCACTGAGAGCACACCTGTTGGCACACTGAATGGTACCAAACCACAATGCAGGGTTAATGGTCATATTAACCACGGGTACAAGGGCAGAAGTAGGAAAGCGCAGCCGCCAAGGACACACGGGAAACAAGGAAGCATGATTTCAGCTGTTGCTGATGCTTCGACAGCTGACAGGGTCAGCAGAGCAGCTAGTCCAGGTGGTGTCCATGTGAATGGGGCCACCAGTCCAGCCACTGTTGCTCCTCCCTGCAGTCATGACCAAATGGCTCCAGAACACAGTCTGTCAGCAGCAGAAAAGAAGCAGAGAGGAAAGAAGAAATGTGGACATAAAAAGAGGTGTGCAACCTACCTAACAGCTGCTTCGAAAAAAAAATTGTCCAGAATATGCAGTCATGCAGCATAAAGACTGAAAGTAAACAGCTCAGCCAAACAATGACCCCATTTTTAAATATAAATAAATCCTGAATGGATGTGTTAATTAGTGAGCTTTGGAGGGCCTGGCAGCCTCTTTGGACAGAGGCAGGCTAGCTGTTCTCCCTGTTTTCAGTCTTTTTGCTAGGCTATGACAACTTTCTGTTTGTTGTCGCCTTATATAAAATAAAAAGGTGTGAAATTAATGTTGAGCTTATCATCTAGCTTGCAAAGTAAATAAATGTATTTCCCAAAATGATGAACTACTCTTGTAAACAATCCCATTGCTCCCTGATGCAACATGAATGAACGATGTCAGATAGTCACAAACAATGCATGCAAACGTCTTGCTAATTTTTTTCTTGGTTTCTGCTGAGATAAAAGTTGCCTGGATGTGCTTGGTTGGTTATCTTCTCTGGTTGTGGAATGCCAAAGTTTGAGTCTTTATTTTTTTTTTTATAGACCCCGACTGATGCCATCACATGAGGAGGAGGACTGGGAAAATGAGATCCAAGAAATCACACTAAGTGACTGGGAAAGCCTGTGTTTTGGGAACAGTCCTTATGGTAAAAAAACAAAAACAAAAAACAACTTTTATATTTAATATACTATATCTTCTTTCGCTGTAATGTGTAGATACTTAATACAGAAACTACAAAATACACTTGTGAAATAAATATTTAAGTAAAAGTTTTAAGCCATAAAATCAAGCCTTAATTACTTAGTTCTCTTTTAAAGTAAGGATAGTTTCCTCAGTTTTCTTAGTACTGCAGTCAAATGAAGGAAAGCTAAATCTAATAAACACTCTTAATTTCACTGACAGAAACTGCTGTTGATAAGAGATACTTGCATTTTAAGTCATGTGCTATTGGTTATTGTTTTCCATCCGATAGAAGTTAATGTTTTTGTCTCCCCCTGTTGAAACCCAGATGAACCAACAAGATTGTTGTACCTGGAGTCAGATTAGAAAAGGCTTAGAAAGGTTATGAGCGAGTATTGGTAACTTTTTTTAAGTTTATGTAAACAACAGGCTATTTCCACCGAGGCTTAGTTTGGATTTCAGAGTTGTCTTTAGGATTCAGGTGAAGCACAAATGTTTTACTGCCTTCCATTTCTCCTCCAGGTCCAGAAGATGTGCTCCATTTTGCTTTGCGAGATATGACACTTAAGCAAAGGGAAACAGTTCCACTGCCTGTGACAGCCACTTACAGCCCGGCCATCCACCACTCCCGCCCTGTCAAATGGTCCCGCCACAACTTTCCCACTGAGCCAGACCAGTTCACAGATGCTGACGAGTAAGCCAGATGTTTGATCAGTTGTAAAAGGTTTGGTAAAAACTAGTGTTCACATTCCAAAATTACCTGATGAATGTAGTTAACCCTTATTAACGCTGTGAAGATTTTCTGGTCATATGACCTATTTGGGGTTTTGCTAAGATTATTCGTTATGTCAGCCTCTTTGTCTTTTTTCCTCATGCAAAACAATAGGCTATGAAATTGGGTTTCAAATTTATTTGCATCAGCATCTATGCAAAACTTAAAAATTAAATAGGTTGATGCTATCAGAGTGGAGTCTAGGTTGCAGTCATAATTTTTATCATAGGTTTTATTTCACAATTTATATTCCGATTTTATATTTGTTTTATATTGAAACGTGTTGATTTGTTAGGCTTTTTTGATCTTAAAATTTTTTAGCTATCTCACATACAATGCTGTGGCACTACTTTGGTGACTGATGTTGCTGATAAGTGTCATGTACTTGCTGTTTCCCATTTCATTTCCCATATTTTGCAAAGTCTTCAAAGAACTAAAACAATGGTTATTGTCTAAGTTTGTCTGAAATGGGAACGCTGTTGTAAAAATGTGTTGCTCTTTTGAGCTGTACAATCAAATTTTATTGTTTATAAATTTCAGATGTTGAAAATTGGCACATAAAGCAACTGTTGTAATTTTTTTGGGGGGGTGCAGTATAACTGAGAAGTTATCTGCTGATTATTTGACAACATAAATCAGTTATCTGCCTGTTTTGGCATTCATTTTCATTTTTACAACCACAATAAAACACATTTTCCTCTGTCATGTGGTCAAACCATGCATGTTTATCCCCACTAGTCACCTGTGCTGCAGGACTTTCTTGAACGTTTAGGTGCTCTGCCATTTTTATCTGTAACTCACATTTTAACATTTAAACCACTTGATTCACCAACAGATGATGTCTGGTTTACATTTTAGCAGTTTTCTTTTTAGAAACATCCATAGAAGCTTTTACTGCTTTTCACCACTAGATGGTGGAGTTGATGTCATTTTTTGTTTCCTCTGAGCTGTTCCACACACCTTTGGGAGTTCAATGGGTTCATTCCCAAGGACTTGGGAGACAGAAGGCATTCACTTGCATACCGTTCAAACCCCATTTCTCTCTAGCATTTCATTCAGAGCACCACTGAAGATAGATGCAACTGTTGCTAAACTGTTTGATGTCATTAAATAAAACTAAATCATCCGTTTAACAGACGCCATGTCAGTAATGGATTGAGGTTATAATCTCTGGTGAGAGCCACAGCCTTTTGCTCCAATGAGACTTTACAGTGTTGAATTTTAAGTAGAGCCCTGGGTTTTCTTTTTTTTTTTTCAAGCAAAAGTATGCAACATCAAATCCATCACTATCAAAGAGATGAAGTACCTTTTGATGTTTCCCAGCCTTCTGAGTGAATTTCATTGTTGATGTTGAGGCAAATGGGACTGGAGTGGGAATGATGGCAGAGAAAGCTGATGGTATTTCTGCACCATTCCAGTGTTACTGGACATTTAAGATAAGGACCAGTAGGATCATATGAAAGTCCTAGTAAACTGTTCATATGTGCAACAGACAACTGTCTGTTGAAACAAAGAAGATCATGACATAAAATCTCTTAAAATAATAAAATGTCTCAGTTTTTTCTAAGTTTGCATGTCCACCTGTGTTTCTGAGAAGGTTATCAGGAGGTGCTTTATTTGACAGCCCATAGTCACATGACATGCAGGTCGGATGAACTCTAAAATACTGTCTGAATCTGAGTGTGAACGTGAATGCATTTCTTTGTCTGTATATGAACCCTGCCTCTTGAATACTGTGTGCATGGATAGCTTTCAGCCTATAGACCCCTGAACAGGATAAAATGATTTTCTGAATTTTCTCTTTAAGATTTTGTTGCCCATTCTGGTTTATTTGTGATATTAACAACAAAGGTAGAGGAAGAGAAAGGGCATGACATGCAGGGAAAGCCTTAGGTTTGGGATCAGTCCTGCAGTAAGGACAAGGTCTAAATACACTCTGCCAGATGAGCTCCCGAATGATCATTTTAATCTGTGTTTGTCTTTGTCTTTCTGAAACATTATTTCCCAGGAAGCTGACCCAGGAATGTCATTATTAATTTACTCTACTGATGATCATACTTTGCAAATTTGGCTCAACCCAAGGTGAAAATCCCCTCCAGAGCAGAATTCACATATGTTATCTGTTTGATCTTAGACAGTTTAATAAATGTTTGTGGGCACGAATAATTCTCTCCCAAATCCAGAAACCGGAAAATCCAGAATCAATTATGTCATGTCATCACGAGACTAGCAGCACATTTGTGTGTTCTTTGGATGGTCCCATTTCTTGAGTTGTGGAAAACATTTGTCTGCTGTTTTTCCAACGGTGTTTAATGATTTTGTAATGTGGAAACAACATGGGCGCTTTAAAGACAATGTGTTGTAAATAAGTTTTGTACCTTATCTAGGTAGCTTTACATGGATGGCAACTAAGGGTTAATACCTAATTACAAATAATGTGAGCAAAAAAGTTGTATGTAATGCGTGAATTAGTAAAAAGTTTCTTCCCATCAACTGAACATTAACTTTTGTCTGCCTAGTTTCCGCTAATGTGACATCATAGTCTGCAAGTCGTGTATCAAAATTTTCTTCAACTTTCAGAATAGACGTTCCAACTTCAAGGGGGCGTGAACTTTGAAATTGGAAACTTATTTTTCTGATCATTTAGATCACTACAGGAATGCCCTGTCCATCCTGTAGCTTCTTTGACAGGAAATGTAACACGGTCACTGGTTTCACTTCCATGCGTCTTGTGTTCAGAAGTACATGCTTTACAATTAAAATGTGCCTGCTTCCTAATTTAAGCTTTCCCTTAAACCTATTGTTCTGTTCCCGAAACTAATGTTATTCCTAGTCAATGCAACAACTCCGATACTATACTTTTAGCTCTGTGAGCAGCTGCTGCGTTACCGTTATTGACTAAATCAGCACCATTTTCACTGTGCTTGCTTTGGATTTCCCCTTGAAAGCTCAAGTAGCTGTGATAGTATTGCATTATAAATTTATGGGGGTGGTATCAGAGTTACATTGTTAAGAAATAGTGTGTCTCAAACATGTTGTAACCCCATTGAGTGATTAATGCTTGTCTCAATGGACTCCTTTCTCCACATCCTGTGTTTGGACAAATAAGCAGACATGCAGTGGTCTGTACTGTGACCCCTGTTCGTTCTCAACACTGTAGTCATATTATGAGTCAACTTCAGCTCAGTGGTCATATACTGACCTGCTAATGTTATTTTGTTGATAACCAGATAGATGATTATTAAAAGTTACTTTCCCCGGCACTGAGATGGTTTTGGGAAATCAGCTTTAGGTCATTAATGCCACATTTCATAGATGTGAATCACCACCAGTTGTTTCATCTGTTTCCAGTGAAACCAGTGATTTACCAGTCAGTCTTGATTGATCTTGCAGCAAAATGGTTTGCTAGCCCATCACAGGAAGAGAGCCATGAGGAGTCGGGAAGAAAGATTTTGGTTAGTTTAACCTCTGCAGCTCACCAAAGTAAACACATTGAAGTGTTGAATACAGTTGCACAGAAATCTTGGTGTTCAAACCTTCAATGCCCAGCTGTTTTCAGCTGAAATAACTGAACTTTTTTTTTTTTTTTTTTTTTTTTTTTTAATAAATCTTCATAATAGTTACTCTGTCTTTTTAAAGATTTACGACTGTAGCAGGGACCAGTGGGTACTGGGCCAGAGTGCCACAGACAGGCTGAAGGAATCGAGACAGTGTTGACATACTTACTAACACAATGTTGGTTTCAAGACTTATTCATTATAAGAAATGGCCAAATGTTAAATTTATGCGACGACAGATAAAACAAGCTATCAGATATAAGCTGTCTAACAATGTTTGGCAGTTATGAGCGTCACAAAACGATTGATTTCAAACACTTGGTGAAGTTAGAATGCTGTAGTTCATCAGTTGTTGGACAAGTTATCCTGTTAATCTGCATCTGCATAGAGACTATTATTCTACTTAAGGCGTATAACCCCATATAAAGCTACTCCCACAGAAATCTATACTTATGTAGAAGAAATGTGCCATGTAAGATGCAGCAAAATATAAAGTCTTATTCTGACTGCAGCCAAAAAGAATTCATCCTTAACCAAGAAACTGAACGTATGGTAATTTATAACATTGTACATCAGTCCTCCTAATTCAAAGGGCTTTACTGATGCGGGTTTAATTAGGTCACTATAGGGGGAAATGACCAGCAAAGAAATTCCTCTGTTCTTTCACATTCTTCCATACAAACAGCAAACAATATATGCAGCATCAATAGACTCCTGTCCCTCTTTCATCCCCTTTAAATGACCTCCTGCGGTGCATGATAAATTGTATACCCAGTCCAGACGAGCACTTGGCTCGCTTTTTTCTCCTCTGTGACTCACCTCCAGTCGTGGCTTTGTCGTCCCTCCTCAGCGTGTCCGGTCATTTTCTGTGCCTTCTCCTGATTGATCTTGTAACGGTATGTTGGCAAGTACAGGAAGATGCCTGTGGTGAGCTAACCACAGCCAGAGCTAACCAGTACAAAAACATAAATAAATTGGCTGGTTTGGGGAGCAGGGATTCCGGTAAATTAAAACAATTATCTGCAGTCCATCAGTGAAAATTGGTAAAAGATGGAAACTACAAGGCCCTTTTGGAAAATTTGCCTCAGTCAGGCTCAATCCATGCCAGTGTTATTTAATTTGAGATTTTTTTCACAGAAGTTTGGCAGCATTAAATTTAATGACTCCCTGGCACTTCCAGTTCTCTCAACTTTCTGGAATTGGTGAATAGTTTTTTAATGGCTTGTTTAAGGCTACGAGGATGTGAACACATTGATTTCTCAGAGGTTCTGTAAAGCGAATTGTATCCCTTCCAAAGAAGACGGTCCATAGTTTCCTGTCATTGTGACTTGACCCAGTAGGAAGACGGCCAGCGTGTGGAGATCTGGGTGACAGACCGTCGAGAAAACAAAACGCACACTGCCTGTGAAAGTAGCTGGCAGCAGTGACCGTCAAGGTTACAGTCGCCTGATGACCAAGCACACAGTTTTTTAACTGTGTGATGAAACAACAAAGTGCTGCAATGCTCCCGACATCTCTTCCAAGTAGGTAAGCTTGTTACATCCTAAACCACCTCTTGGCTTTTAACCCTGAGCCCATTTATTAGTGTTTATATTTTAGTGCTGGGGGGTCTGTTGTTAAGTTTTAGCTTATTTAGTGTTTTGGGGTGGATTGTTCCGAAAGAAATCACTGCCACATCTGGTGAACAGGCGACAGATTTCGCTGAGTCAGAGAGATTGGAATCAGAGGGCGTTTGCCTGGAGTGAAATCTTCACCGTATGGTGAAATTGGAGCACTGCACCAATGCTATGAGGCTGCGTCTCATGAATTCTCTCTCAGAGTGTCACAGTAATACTGTTCGAGGACATTCTTGTTACACGATGGCTTTTATTAGGGTACAGTTAAGGATATACATCTGTTCTCACAGGAATTCCTCCTGACTTGAATTATAGCAACATATTTCTTTCAGCTAGGCTCAATAATCGTCAAGTCTGTAGACACTGACAACTGTTTCCAATATTATCGAGTGAGAGGGAAAAGACTGTGCCATCCCTGAGTGTTTAACATCACATTAACACACACATTAAAATTAAAAAAAGGAAAAAAGTGACAGTGCCAGAGTCATTTTTCAGTACGGTAGATTTTAAGCCTAAGTGTGAGAAGTTATTTTTCTTTTACAAATAAGCAATAAGTTTTGGACTCATTAAGACTTTTTCATATTCTTGTCTCGGCCTCCTTTGCAACACAGTAGCAGTAAATTCTTTTTTAACTAGCTGCAGTTTCTCTCCAGGGTCTCTGTTTTGAAAGCTTCTGGGACTGTGAACAGTTCATAGTCTCATTCAGATGTAAGAATTTAAAAACTGAACATTTTTAGGATTAAATACTGAGTTTTGTTTTGTTTTTTTTTTTGCTTTAATATCTACTGATCTAGATGTAGTTCATGTAGATTTATCCATCCAATACGGCAGCTACATATGATTTTTTTCTTTGTAAATTAATGGGAAACAGACGGTCCTATTTAATATATTAATTATTAGGTTTAGAACGTTTCAGTGAACAGTGAAAAAATATCAATCCAACCCTCATACCCAAGTTGACATGTTCAGACAGTTTGTTCTGTCAAAGCAACATTGCAAAACCCAAAAGTATTGATTTTGCTTCCAAAGGAGACTAAAAAAAATTTTGAAAAATCAATCAATTTTTAAAAACTAAAACTAGTTGTTATTTATTTACATTTTATGAAAAACAAAATGGCAAAAGGATTATCTGTTTTTGTAAAATTGATGCTGATTAAATTCTGGTCTTTTCAAGCAGTTGGAGAGCTTAGCTGTGATGACCTTAGTCAAATTATATATAGATATTTAAAATGTTCTATGTGGATTTATCAACCAAAGTCTAAATGTAGTGTTAAGTTTATTGCTCTGTGGTCAGTCCTTAAAACCCGTACCTGTGGCCTTACTTATGGCTTCAGAAGGACACAGTGTCTCCTTTCTGTGTCTTTGGCTGGACACGCAGTAATTAAAGGGTTATTCGTTTCCATGCAGGCATCATTAAATGGCTGCAGTACTGTGCCAGGCCCAGACAGAGGCAGTGTTTATCAGCCATGCAGATACTGACCCTCTGGCCCGTTGGGATGCTGGGCTCGTAGCTTGGCTGACTGCTGTGTACCGGCCCATGATGACCTGCTTGTCCGACTGCTCTGCCTACCTATCTGCCTCCTACTCGCCTGCCTCTATCTTTCTTCCTATCTGTTTGGCAGTCTCTAACTGACAGCCCCTCTGTCAGACTACTCGCCTGGGTGTCTCAGTGCTGCCTCTCTGGACGACTCCCGTCCAGTTACATTTTTTTTTATCCTTTATGCCTTTTCTTCTGCCTGTCAGTCTAGCTGCAGTAGCTGCCGGGCTGTCAGTCTCTCCTCCTCTCTGGTCGTCTTTTGTCATTTTGTCTGCCTGTCTGGCTTCCCAGCTTAGGGATGTCTGGATAGGTGCCGGATAACAAGGACCCCGCAGACCTACCACTCACATACAAGAACGAAGGCAGGGAGGGAGGATGAGATGAAAACGGAGGAGGAGAAGGAGGCTGTGACGGATGAAAGGAGAGATAAATGGAAAAAAAAAGGAGGAGAGGAAAAGGGAGGGAGCACATACAGTAAGAGAGGTGTGAAGAGGAAAGGATGAGAGGTAGGAAAGGAATGAACACATGGAGACAGACATGCTTTAAGGGAAACAGAATGAGACAATGAACGCAACAGATGGACAGGTGGGAAAGCGAGATGAGAGATTGGGAGAAAGAGAGATGAGACAGAGTGCTTATAAAGAGGCTTACAGTGAATCTTTGATTGAAGTAGCACTCAGACACACTGTTAGTCTGCGGAGCAGAACTGTGACTCTGTAGAGACTTTATATGCACAAAAACACACACATGCACACTATTTTTTTCACTCTCTCTCACGTGAACACCCACACAGGCATTCATGTCTATATACACAGCAGCATTATGAGATTTGCATGTGAATTACAGATGAGACCGTTGTAGTGTAAAGTGCTGTTGTCAGAGTTACAAATTTACAACTCATTTGTATAATGCATAACTTTGCCTGTGGTTAATCTCATTAGGCAAACTTGCCCTATTGTGCCTTTTTGCACATAACAGTCTGCTCTTAGACTCCATTTTAAATGAGTGTTCAGAACCCCAGTGGCCATGAAAGGAAGTTATGAATCCTGTGTAAGGCCAAAGCAATTAGTCACTTTATCTACTAGTCAAACACTCATGTCATTTCTGCCCCTCGATGTTCTATTTCAAAACACTGAAAACAAAAGATGGCTGTACTTTTAATATGGGATTTGTTATGTCAGTTTTAAAGAGACATCACTGAATGTTAAAGTCTGTGATGTCAGTATTTATGAAATTATGTTTTTAAGTTTTATTTATGTTCATTTTGTCTGTTTTGCTGACTTCCTTCCTTCCTCTGACTGGTGTTATCCTTTAAGTTAGGAAAAAGGCAACAAAATGAAATGCACAGTTAACTTGAACAAACTTAAGTAATTCTTTAGGTTGGAATGTTGATGGAAACATTTTGGAAAACTAAAGCACAGAAATCAATATAATATATAGCAAAGATACAATCCTATAGTAATTTAAAGACATTTAATTGTGAAAATGTTACATTTTGTAAGTTAAAGCAACAGAAAGCAAATTGCACACTGTTTTAGAAATTAATTATTTAGTTTCAGCTTCTCAAATGTGAGTTTTCTGTTATTCTCTATTTTATATCCTTGTAAATTGGAAAATTAGTTTTTTTCTTTCCCTTTAAGAAAATGCCTTTTGAACACATAATTCTGGGCTAAAGAAAGAAATTGTGATTTACATTTTTTACTATTGTCTGACATTTTAAGGACTATAGAGGTGTTACCCTTAAATATAATTACTTGGTTTTGAATGATAATAAGTAGAGTCATGGAACTTTTACCTTGTGCAGCCTGATGAGACACACTGAACAAACTAGGTAGTGGAACAGACACAGTAGAAGCTCATGTATGCAAACAGGTGGTCTTCTTTATTAAAGATGTCCGACTCTTATATTTAGCTGAACTTCCTTTGCCTTTTATTCCATGTGGATTCATTGCTCATAGCATTAGGCTACATGCTATTTGCTGAGCTTGTAATTCTATGTTTGTGTGTTGGTGTATGGAGCTGGAGAGGAAGAGGGAGGGCGGGGGGATTATGGCTCAGCCTCTCTGGGTGTCTTTGATGAACAGGGCAGAACCCAGAATCCTCATTCTCCACATTGCTCCGTGGAGAGATAAGAGGAGTTGTAGCTAGCTAGCTTACACCTCCCACGCCCATTTCTACAATACACAAACACACACACACACACACACACACACACTCTGCTGACCATACATCATCCAGGAATCTGCCCTTTTAAAGATGAATTACATTCTCTTTCCTGTCTCTGTCTGCCTCTCCCTTTTTCTCTCTCTCTGTCTCTGTCACGCACACAATCAACAAATTGAACAGGCTAACATGTCCAAGGTTCTCCAGGTCTGCTGCTATCCATTCAGAAAGATGCAACCTTTTTTCCGCCCTCCCTCCTCCCTCTCATCTGTCTCGGCCCATGGGTTGTCTTTCCATGCCTTTTGTAGCTGCGGTCAGTGGAGCCATCTTTGCAGCTGCATCCACAGTTATGACTAGCTTTCCGTAGGGGAAGGCCCACCGGACAGCACATAACAAAGGAATGTGACCTGACTGTCACAGCTGATGGAGATATCTGCAGCCCTGTGTGTTCATTTGCACCCTCGCAGTAGCCGGTGGTGAAGTTCAGCTGTTTCCTACTTTATTACTGTGTCGAGTAATTGTCCTGTGATACAAATCTGACTTGTAGAATTACACCAGATTTCACAGTGAGCCTTTATTTATCTGCCTTCCATTTGTTTACCCGTTTTGTGACATGCGATATAAACTATTTCCAGACAGACGAATCAAGAATTAAATTAAAGACTAATAAATAGTGAAGATAATTGTTTATTTATAATGCTGTTTCTGATGATGTACCCAATAATTGATTTATAAATCAGGAAAATGATTAGCAGATTAGCTGATTAATCAATAATGAGGGATAAGTTTGATTGCTTTTTTGTTACTGTTACGAAATTTCCTGATGGGTCACAGTAGATTATTGTTGACTTGTTGCATCTGTTCTGCTTGGTTATCATTAACTAAATGTGACTGCTTGTCTAATTTACAGGATTTCCTGAATGATGCTTTTAATATGCATGTTAATTTATTCACAAGACTCACACACAACAGATGAATTCACCGTATTCCACTTTTGCAATGTCAAATTTACCAAAACCATCCGTTCATAATGATGAAATAACCCTCCAGCAGTACATCATCATAACATTAAAGAGGGAATAGATCCCCCATGTGCTCATTAACCTGGGCATGTTTTGTCATGATCCCTGTCAAAGACTCCTCTTAATGCTATGCAGTGACATATAACAGAGCTGTCTGCCATCGAATTTTGGCACAGTAGTGGGCAGAAAAATGGGCATCTGGTGGAACTGCACCTCTGTGCTCGTGGCGGCATAGGCTGGCACCGGCTGCAGAGAGATGGCAGCATGATGGCAGCGTAGCAGGCAGACAAACAGAGGGAGCGGGCGCAGTATCCAGGACGAGCAAGGTCGCCGGCAGGTTGATTGAGTGCTTGTAGGAGTGGGTGACCTCCTTCTCTTCCCCTCAGTGGCAGAAGAGGGGAGGAGAAGAGGGAGTTAAGAGCTTGTATCGCTGCTGTCTGTCCCACTTTCTCTCTCCCCTCTCGTTCTCTTTGTTTCTCTCTCCATCTCTGCCCCTGTGGTCACGCTCAACATGTTTTCTGTCCCCTTAAACTCACGTATTTACACCATACATTACAGTATGTCTCCATGCACAGTTATTAACCCACAATTCAATTCTCTTTATTCTTTTATTTACTTTATGCAGTCTACATGGCAAGTGTGCATTTACAGCACATACAGACGCCTTGGGCCTTGCCTGTGTTCATTAAAAAGCATCAAAGCAACAGCCTGCTATTTGGAGCTAACATTGAGTCCACCTTCTACTTTCTTCATCTCTACGTCACCTTATTCATCCTAGCCAGCTCCTTTTGTACAGGCCATATTATTGTACATTAGCACAGCCACGGTTGCCGCGCAGCATTGATCACAGTTAATCACTGTGACAGACGAGCAGCTTGGTTTATCAGCGGGCGTGCATGGCCATGTGTGTCAAGGGGGGGGTCGATCACTAAAATGTACAATGCCAGCTTTAAAGCTGACCCTTTTGTGCAAATGTAAAAAGCAATGCAGGGCAGATTTGTCCAGGGCAAGATGAAGAAAAAGAGGAAGGGTGAGGATTTGAGAGAACAATTCATGTTTTGGGAGATTAGTTTATGAAGGGCTGTGGTCAACCAAAGAAATTCAATGCACTCTTCACTTAGTCAGTTTGTTGACAGGGAAAACAAATCTGCATATTACCTCTAGATTTACTTATAATGCATTACTAAAACTTTTATACAGCTGCTTCACTGTCATGTAACGTCAAAGCAGCATTTAAATATGCAGTGCAACTCTGAACTCCGCAAGACTTTACCTGGAAGAGTTGTAGGTGAGATCACAAACGTCTAATTCAGTTGGAGTGGACACTAAACGGCTCCCTGAAACAACATCCAATTGATATACAACTAAGAAGCCTGTGTGTGGCCTGTAGACCGCATTGAAAGGCAACTTGGGACATGTCTGATTCTTCAGATATAGTGCAGAGTTCATATCAGAAAACAGTTTCTTTCTGTTGCCAAGCCACCATTCTGCAGTCTTGCTCAATGTCTCTCCGACAACACCAATCTGATTGGTTACACATGACGACTAATAGCCTGTCATCACTAAAGCTGATGGGTGAAAAAGCACTTTTCTCCCCATGAAAGCGACACCAATGATCGTCTGAACAATAAATAACTGGATTGACAAAAAGCATTAACCAACCAAATTATCAACCAACCGGAAGAGGTCGAACTAGCTTATGTTCTGGAGTAACGTAGGACAATCAACACCACGCTAAATAAACATTTAATATCAAGGTACAGCATCCAGCAAGCTTAAACTTTTCCCAGGGTTACAAAACCTGCATTCCATCACTTCTAAGGCTCACTAATTAATAGGTTATATCTGGCTTGTTTAATCATCACACAAACCAAAATGTAAAATGACAAGATGCAGTTTTATAGGATGTTTTGCGAGATGTAGTGACTTCCTGGAGTCTGTGCTGGATAACTGGGTGCCTCACTGTGAAAAGTTTATGAAGTTTTAGAGGTCCTAGCAGACAGACTTTTTTAAACTTTGAACTAAAGCGGGCTAGCTGTTTCCTCCTCTTTCCACTTTTTATATGAAGGTTAGCTAATTAGCTGCTAGCTGGAGCCTCATATTGAGTGAAGAGACATTAAGTGCTATTGATCCTATTGTCGAACTGGAGGCAATAAAGTAAATGAGCATACATCCCAAGATGTCAAACTTTTCTTTTGACACTGCAGCCATTGTTGTAGGTATAATTGTTTTTACACTTAATTTTTTAAACCCCTTTTTTTTTATTCATGTCTTGCTTGTGCTTTTGATTCCTTCTCTGTCCTTGTTTTCAACCCTTCGTTCTTGTTGCTGTCCTACGTCTCACAAATCTCTCTCTCTCTCTCACTCTTTTTCCAGTCTCTCTACCTCCGGGCAATGGAACAAGCCTTTAAACTCCCACACTTACACTCCTTGTTGGCCTCCATTGCTGCCCAAGTTTGTTTTGCTTGTTTTATCTCCACATGCACAACCTCACAATGCAATTCAGTTGCAAATCAATGTGTTTGGGGATCCAGCATCTGCTGAATTTGAGAAGCATTTCTTGCTCTTCTCCTCTATCATGCATCCATTGACACCTACCTTCAGGGTGGGTTTTTGGTGCTACGTCGGGTTGTCTGGAATCTAGCCTTCCGGATGTTTCTAACAGGTGCCCTTAGACCCCCTGTATCTATGTCTGCTGAGATATGTGGCCTGGGTGATGTGTGTGTCCGTGTGGGTGTGTGTTTGTGTGTGTGTTGGCAGCAACTCATGCATCCTCTGGGGGGTCATCAGGGGCACTCACTGTAAACAGATCTTTGTAGGCATCAGCAAATCCCCTGGCCAGAGCACATGCTCTGTACCATTCTATCAATTTCTTTTTCACACACACGCACTCACATATGCAGGCACATAAACACTCCCACCCATGCATTCACACATATTCCTTATCTGGTGACTAGAAGTTTCAGTCTCTCTCTCTAATTCTCTCTCTCTCTCTCTCCCTATGTGTACTCTTTGTCACACAGTCCCTCTCTGCCCCTTTCCCTGACAGTGGGGCCTCCTGCTTGCTTTACCGTTTCCAGGAAGCGGGTAAAACCAGTCTTGAGTTTCCCTGCTCGCCATTCCAAGCTTCCAGGTGGAGAAAATAGACTCCACTGTCACCCTTGTCCAAATCCGTCCCCACGTTGGAGTGGAAAACAAACAGTGGAGCAGCCTGACAGGTCCGGAGACTGTTTGAACAGAGTCCAGGACGAGACATGAAGGGTTGTTCTTCTAAGCTGCGCTGCTGCATTTGCACCCTCCCTTTCTGCTGCCATGTCGTTCAATTGTTATTTCTTCTTCCTTTTACCTATTGCCAGACCAACAAGGTAAACAACAGTCTGCCATCATAGCTCAAGCTTTCTCGTGCATAACAGCCTGCAATTATACATCATTTAACCTTAATAAGTAGTCACTTACCCTCTTCGCTGGTTTGGAGACGCTAAGCTGTCAGATGATTTAGTTGCTTTCAAGGTGTGAGCTTGATAACATGCTATGACAGTCAGTATAGCCTCTAATGTTAAAAACTATTCTAAATTAAGCTGTGGCGGTTCCCAGAATGAGAGCAATGGTCAGTCGCTTCTCAGAAACTATCGTCAGCCATGTGACTGCATTGTCTTTTTCCTCTTCCGAGCAGCGACTACCGTTGCTGGTGTCCCGCCTCTTTGCCACTGTGTTAGCATTATATAGTGAAACAAGGATGCTTCTGGTATTGGCAGGCAGCACTTTAAATTATAGGCTTAAGTGGCAAATTATGTCAACTAATAGCACATGTGTTATGATTCGCGAAGGCCTTTGAAAGTGTCATTTGTTTATTTTAAGCGTGTTCTTAGGTATTGATAATTTAGGTGGTCTCACACATACCACCCTGCCTCTGTCACTGCTTCACATTTATAGCCACTTATTGGGAAAGCAGTGGTTATTATCTCTCTATTTAAGTCACAAGTGTTTCACAATTGTACACCACTCTTTCAAATCTTTTTTTTTTTTTTTTAAGGTTGTATTGAAACTATTTTTGTTACGCAGCCAGGCAAAGAAAACAGATTCTACGAAAGTCCATGTAAGCTTCTCACAGAACAGCTTTCTTCCATTTTGGCAGGTCTCTCAGTGAGCAGTGTTTTGGCAGATATCCCTCGTGTGTGTGATAGTTGTTTGTTGAGTTTCAGGAAGGTTCACTTTGCCAGCAGGGCCTGAAACAATAGAGCATAGTTTTGTCCGCTTGTTGCTGCTCAGTGTAGGCTTTTGCCTGCAAGAGTGAGAGGGAAACTCCGGACTTGCCACCTCCTGCTTCTCCTCCGCCTCCTGCGGCTCGGCGGGGGGGGGGGGGGGGGGGGGGGGGGGGGGGGGGG
>JAQNCA010000024.1:17895553-17924662 GCA_029783725.1 Acanthurus tractus | reverse complement strand
CTGCTCCGTGTAGGCTTTTGCCTGCAAGAGTGAGAGGGAAACTCCGGACTGGCCACCTCCTGCTTCTCCTTCTCCTCCTCCTCCTCCTCCTCCTCCCCCCCCTTTTTTCTTCTTCTTCTTCTTCTCCACCTCCTCCTCTCCCCCCTCCACTGATGACTCAGAGAAATGTGCTTGGCTCGGCTCCCGCTGCCAAAGCGCAAACCGAGCTCTGATGAAAACGGAGTGAAACTGGCTTGAGATTCTCGTACAAGAATTTTGGTTATTTTAACAATGCCTTAAAATAATTCAGATGTACCAGGCTTCAGAAAGGGCAATAAAAGAGAAAGATTGGTTGAAGATAAACGAAATGGGTTTATGTTTCTAAACGCAATGCATGTGTATGTGCTGCACTGCCGCGCTGCAGCCGGTTGAAGGCAGCCAGTCGCTGCCAAACACATTGCAAACATCATCAGCCGTGTTTCAAAGCAATGACTGCTCGAAACAAAATGCTGATAAGAATTTACTGATTGATGTTGTGTGTTTGTAGTCTAGTGTAAGTCCTTTTTCACATTGTTATGTCTCTGTCTTAAACTACTAAAATTGCCTGGAAGATTTTCATATTATCTGACTATAATTGTTATTCATTTTGGTAAATAAAAAATCAGGTCCTGCTTTGTTATATTTAATTCTGTTATTAACTTATCAATAATGGCATCCCATTTTTATGGTATTATCATGTGTCTAATAGGAGTGACCAGGATGAAGCTGATTTAAAATATTCACCGTTATTATACCAATTTATGTGTATTACTGTAACAGATATTTAGATCTAGATGATGGTGTAAGAAATGTGCAAAAGCTAAATCACATAAATAATCAGCTCTTGTTATTTTACTTAACAATTTTTCGATGATTTAGCAATAGAAATGCATGAATGATGTCATTGTTTTTAAGCTAGAAACTCATAAATGATATAATCCAGTATTAGTGGCATATTTTTAATTTTCTTCGCCCTTAAAATAATTCTGCAAATTAGTGTTCACTTTATCACTATTATAGTCAAACAGAAACACTTAAACCTAACAGCCAAACAACATGTAAACTGGGTCCAACAGGTCAGTAGGGCAATTCATTTTACTCTTAAATAAGCTCATTTTACAGTCATAATTATTTTTTCTGTATTTTTCTTTTCACACATTAAAAATAACACTCAGTTGTTTTCTTAATAGTAATAATGAGTGTAGAATTTTTTTTCCAAATTATTTGTAATAATATACACTTTCAACACATACTTATCAAGTTAATTGTAAAAATAATTATGGTAGTGTTGTGTGTCCTTTGTAATACAGTCTAATATGGTTAAAATGCTATAATCAATACCTTCAGTTTTGTTTGTTTATTTAATGACATGTAAAAACTCACAGTGCTGTTTTGTTTTTATGAAAGGGAAACAGAAGTTAAGAAATATTCTTTGTTTGTTGATATGTTTTATGAGAGTAAAGGAATTACGAGGCACATATAAATTAAATCATATTATAAATTACAATGTTAAAAATGAAAAGGTAAATTTATTTGTTGTTTGTTTCGATTTTTTGTTAGGAGTTAAATGAAGTTGAATAAACAGGGTGAGTAAAATAGGCTTTAAAATTTTTTAAGTTCTCATAAATAAATTCCCTCATTATTACTAATTTGTAATATATTTTAAGTATTTTTAATATAATACAACAGATATAATGTATCAGATTACAAGCGCTAACGGCATGGCAGTAAGATTTTTAAGTGATTTTGCAGAGTGACTCACAAACGGTCTTTCGGGATGACTTATCGTTCTTGTTGTTTCTTGTCTGACCACTTGGCTCTCTTGTTCAGGTTTTATGTGTCATCATGGCTAATCTGAAGCATCAAATGTTAAAATGGTAACTTTGGCGCATTTCTGTTTCTTCTGTCTTCCAAACTTTTCTGAGGTCTAAGTTTTATAAGCTGTCAGACTTTGTGCCAATTGGTGGTGTGCAGGTGTGTGTGTGTGTGTGTGTGTGTGTGTGTGTGTGTGTGTGTGTGTGTGTGTGTGTGTGGGTGGGTTTGTATGTGTGTGTGTGTGTGCTTTAAGTTGTGTGTATTTAGAGAGACCCTTTCCTCGTCCATCAGTTCATCTTGTCATTCCTCCTCTTCTTTTGGTTTATTTGGCTTTTTCTTGTGCTCATTCTCCTCCTTTTACATAACTACTTATTATCTTTTACTATTTCTCTTAAGTGTTGCTTCCAAAACCTCTACATGGTGGATCTTTGTTTCAAATAAAGACAGCTAGTGCTTTGTATGTGATCTTGTATGATTGTGCAGTCTGTGTTTTGTTTCCATACTTCAATTCTGTTTTACTTTTTAATTCCTTTTCTATTTTATCTATCAAACCGCCATACCAGAGATCTCACAGAAATACAAACAAAAAGCTCTGGACAGTTTCTGTCAGAAGTATCAACTCCTTGTTACATGCCCCCCTCTTGGGTGGGAATTCAACCTTATGAATAAGAAATTTGGACAAGACCCCCAATAAATAACATATCAGAGCACACTTAACACAGATGAGTGAATGTGTCAATAGTAGTGCAGCAGATTTTCTTGGCAGTGCTTAAGAGTGTATCAGGTTTAACTGTTGGCTGTAATATACTGTCTTTGGCCAACTACAATTGCTGCTTCTAAAGCTAGCATTTTTGAGGGGGTCCCTCAGGGCTTATATGTTGGCCTTGCACAGTTTCGTCTCTAAAATAGCATTTGCTTTGTTCTCTGCTCTGAAGTATCATCCCTCAGATCACATATCTAACCGCTACACTGATCTTAATAGCTTGAGCCTACGGCCTCCCAAGACACATACGCAGACACACAGGCAAACACCCACAGAGACACTATCACAGAAGCTCTGTTGGTCACTCTTTTACAAAGGACACAAACACACACACAAAGTCATGCACACAGCTAATCGAAAAGCTTGTGCAACAGTGGTGATTAATCTGTTGAAGCCAAAGGGCCATCGTAAATGAAAAGGCAAAATCCCTTTCAGCTACTTGGTGTGCTATTTAAATGTGCATATGTGAGACAGAGAATATACTCTTCTCTTTATATTTACTGAGCTCGCCACAGTGTATGTATGATTACACACAATTTTTCCTTATGCATAAGTGTGTGTGTGTGTGTGTGTGTGTGTGTGTGTGTGTGTGTGTGTCACAAAATGCAGCAGGCTCAGAGAGAGTTCACATTGCCGGCCCTCTTGCTTGCAGAAGCCCCTGTGTGAGCAAGACAAGAAGAGCAAGACAGCTACAATGTACAACATGCTTGCATGTGTATGTGTGTGGGTATGTGATCATGTGTCTGTGTGCATACATGCGGTAGACAGAAACAGAGCGACAGTTTGTTTGAAGCCTACCACTGAGATTAGCATCAATCACCACCTCAACTCTTCGCCCTTCAGCCTGTAATCACACGCACACACACACAGACACAGAGCCAGACACACACACACTTAAAATCAGTTGTGTATCCTCAATACATCTAAGGCTCTCGTTTCCTCTCTGATGCACAAAATATACACTCTTCTATTCTGATCTCCTTCTCCTATTTGTACAAAAAAGCCCAGAGATAATGGAATAAAATCAAAGAGTCCAGCTGCAGGTATTTTACTGTCTTCTCTCCTATTCCAGGCAGATATCTGTCTTGTCCATCTGCTAGACAGACAAGAAGACAAACATGTTTTCTTCTCAGTCAAACTGCATATTGGTTTGTTGAGACTCACATTCTGCTTCCATCTGGACTCCTCTGAGGTTGGCATATGTCGGGTTTGGGAAAAGATGAGTGGAGCCAAAGCACTGGGTCGATTAAGACCAAATAAACTACTGATAAGTAATTATTTTTAGGTATTTTCAAATTTTAATACTAATTGACTACAACACTTTTTCACATTATATAAAAACAAATGAAAACATACTGCATCTATAGATGATTTTTAATGTGACTTTCCTCAAGCTGAAACTTGAGGGCCTTGGTGCACATGACCTAGATTACTGGATGTCACACATCTCCAATAGGAAGTTGAAAGTAAGAAAGACTGTCTTTGATTAAAAAATGTGTCAGGGAAATTCCTTTGTGACTCACGTTCATTTGGTGCTGGCTTGTTCTGAAACTGGGTTGGTGTAGGGTTTGGTAAAGTTCACCACCCTCTGGTCTCCTCCTCACCCTGTCTTAGTGTCTGAGGATGGAGAGTGGGTGTAAGGAGACGGGTTTTTCACCCCTTCCCTTTATAGTGAGATACACTGTGGGGTGATGACACTGAGTCATCCCTGCTTTCTAAGCTCTCATACTTATTAATATTCTCCATCATGGCTCCTGTTCTCACCACACCCTATCCTGCCAGTGTTACACACACACACTGTACAGCGTGCTGTAGGTCTACACAGTCCCTACAGGCTTTTTTTTCTAAATCTGGGTCAGGACCCAGTTGAGAGTTAAGGGAAAATTAAAATGTGCCTGGAATATTCAGAGAAAATTGGCATGTAAAACTATTGCCTTTGCTTTTTAGAGAGCTAAAGCCTTCCTGTAACCCTCTGCTGTGTAGTGATATAATACACTGTAGCCTCTAGATATGTTATTTTTCAAGTTAAGGGAAACAGTTGCATCACTCGTACAGTATAGTACTCCGAATGATGCAACTCATGCCACAGATAAGCAAACACAATAATCTGAAAAATCTGTGTGGGTCTAAAGGAAAAATATGTTTAAAATATGTACAGTCAACTACACAGTCTCCAGTCTCAAACGCAACCGTGCTGTCGTTACACTGTGTATAGATCTGTACTTCAGTGCTGCGAACTGTAGGCCTCTTCTGAAACATGCTTTTAAATGATTCACTTGACAGAAGCTGTATTATCTTGTTATCATGGCATGTTGGTCAAAATATATCTCAGCAACTGGTACGTGGAGTGTTATGGATTTTATACCTATTTTCGTGGCTCATACGATAAATTTCTGTTATCCCCTGACTTTCTTCTAGCTTCACTACAAGGCTCACATTCGAGTCTTTTAGTGAAATATCTCAACAAATATAGATGAATTGGTATGAAACATGGTACAGATTAATTATAATTAAGTTGTTGATCCTCAAAATTTTAATCTAGCACCATTACCAGGTCAAATTTTGTCAAATACTTTGGATGTGACAAAATATCTGCAAAGGGATCCTTTGTGTTTAGGCCAATTTAGGAAATGTTAGTTTGCTAACATGCAAAACTAAAATGGTAGACATGGTAAACAATAACTGTTTAACATCAGCATGTTAGCATGCCAAAGTTAGCATTATCTCAAAGCTCTGCTGTGCCTAAGCACAACCACACAGAGCTCCGTAGCACGGCTGTAGAGTCTCAAGCTTATTTGACTCAAGAACTTGTAGTAACATCTGGACTGTATTACATAAGAATACACACTCCTGGCACATACATTTTTAGTTCCAACTACACCAACATTTTCCTGAGTAAGATCTCCTGGGATTGAATGTTTCATTTCTAAGAAGGATCTGCAAACAGAAGAAGTTAGTCGCCCCAGGCAAGAACCATCATGAGGTAAAAAGTACTGGCATGCTATTCATGTCCATAACTTTATGACTGGGGTTTAGCCAATGCAAATATATGTTTGGCTTTGCTGCCACAGTTCATCAAGCTGAGTGAAATATCTGAAATATCTCTTGAGTCACAACTATATCACTAGTGTAAGTCATGGGAATTTGGTCTGCAGCATATTAAACTTATTTGCATGCAACTCTACTGTGGGGAAGCTTGACACTCAACATGCAGATACTTGACTTAATTGGAATGCTCTTTCATGTTTAGCATGATTGTGAGTAGCATTTGGCCTATATGAGACTGGAAATACATAGGCCAAATCTTTTTTCTCAGTTTCGGGGGCATGTACATTTTGTAGACAGTAGGTAGCAGGATAACAGGACATGCGCTGATTACCGCATTGGAATGGATGTAGACGATGGAGCCTTTGAGTGTTTGAATAATTGCTGATTCTCACAGGTAGACAGTTACCCTTAGGGATCACTCCTGCCCCCCCAGCCCTCATCCTCATAATATTCAAACAAATGTGCTGAATAATTTACTTACTTTTGACTGGAAAATGGACTTCCAAAGTCTGGAGAGAAGAAAAATGCTCAGAAGGAAGCTTTTAAAAGGCAAATTAGCTCAACTGAACTCAAACAAATGGTACTTCTTTAAGAGGTCTCTTACCTTGATTCCATCGCTCATTTCATTTTGTTCAGGGCTGTCACCCATTGGAACAAACTTGAGCTTTACAACTGAGCAGCAGATGATAAAAGTTACCATTACACTCAAAAGTTATGTAATAAAAATGTTCAGGGAATAATATTTTCCCCCATGAAACACACAAAGCCTCCTTCCACCATGTTCGCCCTTGCCTGGATTACTGCTGGAAAACAATCATAAAGGTCAAGATACACACAACCATGAGATCAAAAGGCAATAAAGCTGCCATTTAACTGACTCCTTATGAGCCCATTATCACAGTCTATACATGGCACACACACTGGTGTGTGACTCAAACTCTGTGACTTGCAGAGAGATTTCTCCAATGTAGACTGCTGCTGTGAATACTGGCACAGTGCCAAGAGAAAACAAGTTTTATACCGTTGGCATGATAGATGAGTTCAGTTTATGTAGTGGAGATCCTGAAAATTCCTTAAAAGAAGCACATCAGTGAGGATGACGCAGGCCTCCACAAGAATCCCTTTAGCATTTTTCTTCAAGTAGATAGTTCCTTATTGTTTTTTATACAGGTTTAGTTGTAAACCAAGTGTACATTAAGCAGAGGCAGGAAGTAATCAAGTTCATTTACTCAAGTATGTGGGCGTAGATTTGAAGTATTGACCTTTACTGAAGTATTTTTCATTTTATGCTGTGTTATGCTTAAGGTTGAATTGCAGCTCAAGTTCAAACTCAACCCTCTCTATAAGATTAGAATTCTGCTCCACAGTTTATGATTCAGAAATATTACAATAAGGAGAAAAAGATGAAATTGATCCTTTTTCATTTCACTCTTTTCTGAATGCTGATTTATTTATAATGAGAAAAGTTCTGAATGCAGGATGTTACTTGTACTTTAACTTAAGTGAAGGTTTTGAGTGCTTCTTTCATCAGTAACTAACAAAAACGAAGAGGAGAAGAAAAAAGACATTACAAATTCATTTTCAGATGGCTAATCAAATTTCGCCAAAGGAAAAAAATCTAAAACAAAATTTCAAAAAGCTCAGCCCTTTTTTTCCCTCTCTGGATAGTTGCAGAGCATAGGTTTGTGAAAATGCCAGTGAGTGACCACGATGGTGTGTCATGCGGGACTAAAAAGGCAACTGAGGCCTTGTTTGAGGAAGGAAGTCATAGTACTTCAAAATAGACTCGGTTTGCTTTGCTCGTATGGTTTTTATCTTTAAGTCCGGCTTTCTTTTCTCAGCTTCTCTGACACACACACACACACACACACACACACACACACACACACACACACACACACACACAGGCAGTAGGCTGTGTGATGTGGTAGGAAGACCTCAGGAGGTTTGGCCCCTGGTGGTTTCTTGGAGCAGCACCAACATGGTGACTTGATCCATGCTTAGCAACTGGACTGACTTGATCTGTTCGTAGAAGCCATGGTGATCTGGTTCTACCTGGAGATTGAGAGGCTGGAGCAGGGGTGACTGAAGAGAGGGAGGTTTTATTAAAAGGCAGATTGCATAGGGCATAGAGCTGATCAGGAGATTGTGTGTGTGTGTGTGTGTGTGTGTGTGTAGGGGTGTATGTGTGTGTGTGTGTGTGTGTGTGTGTGTCTGTTTTTGAATGGGGCTTTTTGTTCCAACGTGACTCACCGTGATCTAGCCACGGTTGGTGCCTGAAGGGAGAGATGGAGGGAGGGTGAACAGCATAGGAGAAAAAGAGTTGATGTGGTTAAATCATTAGGAGACTGCATGTTGGGTGTCAAGTTATAACCTACTTCTCTGATGAATCAATGTGACAAACGCCTGCCTGCTAAAGAGACCTGCAGAGAAGAGGATTCGATCTATCCTCTGGACGGCCCTGCCCTTAGAATATTAAAAATCTTTAGCCAACTTCTCCACAGATTGTGTATGCTAGCATGGCTAAAAGTAAACTCAGTCAAACCAGATGGTGCATGTGATTGCATACTAATGCCTATAAACTTGTCAGCAGAAGTTTATTGAGTTGACATTCATAATCCTTTTTGGTCACGGTTCTGATTACTCTGTGAAAACACAACCAGAATGATTTCTTGATAGTGTTCCTGAGAAATCACTGTTTTCCTGTGTGTCTCTATACATGACTGTCAGTGCTTTAACACATTGAAACCTATTGTAAGCACTTCTACTTCCCTTTTTCCAGTTACATATTTTTATTAGTAATCACATGTTACTACTACTGCAGAGTTCTTGCATGCATGGAAGTCTTATTGCCACGTGTCTCTGATCAAGGGCTTGGTTTCTAATAAAAAACCCTCTCGATCCCTCGCACATACCGGTGTTGTACTCAGAGAGCAAAAATGAAAGCAGAACTTTATTCCAAAAGAAATGAACTGCAAAAAAATATATATTTAATTAAATTAAAATTAAATTTAAAATTCATACTGAGGCTAATAACTCATCATAATTTCATGTGGCTTGCTTCATGCATTTAGAAAAGAGTGGTAGTTTCAAAAAAGCTTACTTTCATTGCTTCATTTTTTACTATCATTATTATATTGAATATCCGAGCTTTCAAGGGACAGCATGTTCCAGTAGCCCCAGAAAGTCATGGATTATGCTGTAATCTATTTACCTCGAAAGTCATAGATGGGAATGATGTTGCATCTGAGTTGACCACATTCCAGTACATCGAGTTGGAAAACCAAATTACGCAGTAAAGTTTTCATTAGCAAGGTTAGCTATGGTTAGCAATATGAGTTAATAGCAATACATTACACAGTATTTTTGCATGCAAAAATAATAGCAACAAATCCACATATTTAAGCTGGACTATACAGTGTGTATGACTGATTTATTGAGACACAGGTGAGACTGAAGTGCTGATAAACAAGATATTACTAACTGCTCACTGCTCGACAAAATTGCAAGTGCATGTTAAGTCCAGGTGCTGTGATTAGATTAGATTTATCTGTAACAGCAGCAGAACAGAGCAACTCCAGCAAAGAAATGGAGAAATTTGTCTTAACATATGGCTTTCAGTATCCTCATGTTTAAGTCTTTTGAATCACATGCTTGTCTTCTCTTCTCTAAATGCTTCTCTAAATGCACACACTCAACCACACACACACAACCACAAACACACATCACCAGTTTCTCTTGGACACCCCTCATTTGTTCCCCAGCACTCATTGTCACGAAAGTGTGAAAGAAACGCCCTCTCGAGACCCACCCATGACCACCTCTCTGGAGCACGCCAAAGACGTGGTCACGCACTTGTTGCCCCCTCCACCCCTCCACTCCAGCACCGTTTGCCATGGATGTTTCAAAACCATCTGACCTGGCTGTGCTAACGGGTGGCTATTTTGGGAGAGGGATGGCAAAACCGTCTGCTACTCGCGACGGCCATCGGAAAAAAACAACGGCAAATAAAGAGAGATTGCAAAGAGGGAGTGCTCACTGGGGTGAGTGGAGGATCCTCCTGTGTATGTGTGTGTGCAAACATGTCCATTTGTGTATGGGTTGACAGCCAACCATACCACTGACCAAGTGTGGTGTCGGGGTCATGTGTCACTGATGGCCATAGGGATTGCTGTTGAAATTGGAGATTTCATACTCTTGCAAAAGCCAGACAGACATTGAGGTTCAGTCTCTGGCAACTGCTCTTTGTCAGTTCAGCCTTTCACCCATATCTTTATCAACATCTAAGTTTCATGAAGACAGAGAATTTTTTTTCTTTCTTTATTTTGCACACTACAGATTTAAAAAAACAGCTGACTTTGCCTGTTGATTCAAAGTGATTTGCACAAACTTGCACATGTAGTTTGTACATGATTTATACCCACAGTTTGCCCAGCTTATGGAAATTTTCAGACTAAATGTATCCATTTAGCTCGGGGCTGTTGGCAAACAAACCACCTGTGCTTGATGCTACTTCTGACAGAAACAGCCCATAGTGAAATAAGCTTCCAGGCCCTTTGGGAAAGAAAGAGCCTGATCAACAGGTTGAGCGATAGAACATGCCAGTGGGTGAGCAAAGCATCTCTCTCTTTTTGCATCCGAAACATCATCTCCCTCATGGGACTTTGCATATGCAAGTAAGAGAGACATTTGATGGTCAAAGGCAAGAGTCGTCATGCTGAACACTTTTGATTTAAAATAAAAAGTTAAAAATTTAAAGAAGTCAAAAAAGTTTTTTAAAAAAGGCACATATGCCGAACACATATACTAATAAAAGCTTAGTAAGCTTCCGGGCTACTTCTGAGGTAAGTTACAAACAGAACTTAACCTTTGGATTTGACATTTTCTGAGAAGCTGTCAAGGTCTTGTTTAAAGTTCATTATTTGAACATGGTTTTGGATTCCACTCCTGCATCAGTTCATCTTACATACTGGACTTATGGACATACAGGCATGTTGCAATCCTTGTGACTTGCAGTCAGATTTTCATCCACCTCTTAAGGATAAGGACATTTCACATTAAACACTCACATTCTCACATTCACTCACATGTACGCACACACAAAGTCACACGCCTGCACTCACATGCGCACACACATTTATGCTTCAGTACTTGTAAGGACCATTACAGACATAATGCATTCCCAAGCCCCTTACCCGAACCTTAATACCAAACCCCAAAGCTTACAATAACCTAAACTCTAAACCTACATTTGCCCTTAAAACCAATTCTCAGCCTTCAAGCAGACCTTCAAAGTTGTTCTCACAAAGATAGATGTGCAAAATAATACACAAGCACATGCACATACACTAGGGACTGGTCTGGAGAATGAGTGGGCCAGTTCCTCCTCCTACTATTTCTCTTAATGTGTCCCTTGTGCTGAAGGTGAGGAGCTGCCAGCATTGTTCACCGGCTACATTGGATGCTAACAGCTGTGTGCATTTACTGATGATAAACACACAAGTTGCTGCGGACATTTTAGCCTTGTAACCACATGTAGTTTTTGTTAACAGCGGGTGTTTTGAACATAGGATATGAGGAGCTGCGTTTAAGGTTCGTAGGTGTGAGTTCCTCTGGCTTTGCGTCTTTGTCCTTTTATCTGAGTGTCTGTTCAGTGTCTGGAAGAACCCCGATACAGATAAGGTGTGTCTGCATGTTTGCGAATCTTAAACTGGTCCCAGTGGACTATGTAAGCAGTTCCTCCGATGCTGCTCCAGGGTGTGGATCACAGGCTGTGACCAGGCCTCCTGATGCAGCTTCTGGCTTAGGCTAATTTGGATTGTGAGTAGGCCCCAGGATGCAGCTCCAGGGTTGGGCTCATGATGTGCCTCTCTTTGGGGCGTGCCACCAGCCTCCCACATTTCAACTGCTTTTTTAGGACTTTGGCAGAGCCTCAGGTTTTTTTTATAAATGTTGGATAAGTAGGATAGTTGGCAGGTAAAAGATTCCCCCCCCCCATTTTTGTCTTTGAATTCAGATGGGTGTTTCCCACAGCTCAGGTGTGGCATGAGCTTTCAAAAGATATAATAACAAATGATTGATGACAGTGATTACAGTGTGGCAAAGCCAGAGTTTCACACTTTTCACTGGTACGACAATGATATCCTGCTTGTGTCCAGCTGCTCAATTTGCTTTGTTCTGAGCAGTTAATAATTTGGCAGCTGGGATTTGAAGGAATTCTGTGGTTCACCAAAACGTGCCTCAAGAACTTACACAAACACTCACCACAGATTCTTTAGACGTGAATAACAGTAATATCAACACATACCAGATAAGGTACCGAAAACCGCCACAATTAACAAGCATCTATTTTAAAACATCTTAAAGTTTCTGTCATTCTTCTTTCTTCTTCTTTTCTTTTATGAGAAAACAGTTTATTATTTTTTTTAAAAAAAAGTATTTGGCCAGCAATCAGCAGCATGTAACATACCACAGAAACTCCAACACAATGATCTAGCTTATCAAATATTTTTGTGAGAGCAGGGTATTTTATATGCATGGAATGTCTGACTCATTAGTCTTGTGTGTGAGTTTGTGTGTGTGTGTGTGTGCCTGTGTGTGTGTGTGTGTGACCATCATATCATCCAATGGGCTCACTTAGACAAGTTTAGTTAGATCAGTTTCCTCTTACCGCTGAGTTCAGGAACTCGTCTTTTTAGCTGCCACTTTGCATAAAGAATGAAGGTTGAACTACTCTGTTTTACATAGCAGTTGAAGCCTGATAACACACTTTATGTTTTCAAGAACTGGAGGAGTTTCCTGCTTCCACCTCAAGCCTGAGTGTGTGTCAGAACATGTGTGTGTGTGTGTGTGTGTGCTATACTGTAAACGATTTCCTAAATTGTTCCATTAATGTTTTCAATCATAGCAGATGTTCTGAATAAAATAAAAAGAAAATATTTTGTGACTGTTCAGTGTAAATGGAAAAGTTAAAGCTACATGTAACCTCAAGCAAATGAATGAATCATTCTTGTTGTCTCGCAGCATTTATTAGGAGAAGGGGACAGACATTTCAGCACATGCTAGCCTCTCATCAGAGCAGTTACCAGGCACTGCAAAAAAAAAAAAAAACATGTGGACATCTAAAATTTACATAAGGGAGCAGGCCACATGATTTATCAGATGTGCTTTTTTCCTGACAAATATACATTTATAGAGCTCGCTTTCTAATCATGGATGAATCCCACGACAAGAACAAAACCAGTACTAAACTTAACCTACTTACAAGTATTATCTTTATCGGAAAAAGTTTTAAATGACTTTTTTCTTCTCATCCATAGAACTCCAACATGGTCCAAAAACTATTAGAAACGCTGATATGACCAACATTGTTGCACTAACTGACATCTGCTTTTACTAGCAAGGACATAAAGGCACCACAGTTGATTTAATGTTCATCCCATATACACCATCCTGCTGCTATGAATGCTCAGGAGAGCACTGAACGTGTATTAATCCACTGCTAAAGTGGTCCCCCATATATGTGTCATTTCTCTATGGTACCCAGCTGTTTTCAGAGGGATTTTTTTTAATCTGTTTTTCCATGTACTGTGAAGTATATGTTTGGGACACAGAGACAACAAGGTTCACGATTCTTCAAAAATATTCTTTATTTAACAAATCAGTCATAATGAACAATCAAAGTTTAACATTTTATCAAACATTTTACAAACCTTATTTTGCTCCACTTATTTAACACTTGCGCTGTATGTGTACTCTGCCGTATTTGCGTCCTCCTTGACATCCCTCGGTCCATCTTTGGTTCTTCAGTTCACTCCACAATTAGCCATGGTCACATAACATAGGCCTGCAATTCAAAGCTTCTTTCCTTGATTTTCATGCAGCCAACAGCACTGCACTAGACAATCAGTCCTTTTCATATCATGATAGCGGATGAACCCAGTAAGCTTGTGTTAGCGAACACTACTCAAAGTGCCCTAAGTGGAATGTTGTCTGCTGCCTGGGGGCAGTGCCTCTCAATGACGCTACCTTGTCATGGGACAGCGGGCTTTTACACAGACATTCACACACATCCACCAGGGACTGGTATCCTCATACATTTCTGCTCAATTTGATTTCACACTTTTGGCTACATTTTGCCAGTTTCTGCCATAAACCAAATAAAAAAGTGAAGAACTTGAGAGGGAGTTCAACAGTAAACTTTAATAACCCTCATCTCTCTGTTTCTTCTTTTTGACCTCTATTTTACAAATTTCTAAAAGAAAAGATACCTTGTCCTTGCTGTGGAACAAGTTGCTTTATTAGCCGTTTTAACACCTGCAGAAGCATTTTAACTACCTGCCCATGAAACCATAGATTATAACATTAAAATATATGATATGTGAGTAAGTATTAGCCTTCTTGAGCTCTTTAACTGTTTCAGGATTTTCATTAAAAACATCACTGCCGCTGTAAATTTAGCTCTGTCACTGGAGCTGATATTTGGTGAGGTATGACTTTCAGAGTTGAGCAGACTGTCAAGAAATGATCCCTGGAGGATATGAGACATACGACTCATTACTCCTACATACAGATATTATTATCATTATGACAGTTAAATGATGTGAGCTCATCAGCAAGAAACTGAAAAAGAGATCAGTAAATGAGATAAAACAGCTTCAGTGACTGGAATATTTGCATTTAGCTCTGCATGACTGCATAAGCACGTAGAGGCCTTTAACTGCATGACATACAAACCAGCCGTTCCCATAGAGGACACATTAGGCCCTCTAGGTGAGACATAAATAGGATGTGTCACAAAATTTAAAAGGCTTCATGCTGGCAAAACATGTCCCAAAAATAAGTCTTTTGCCCCTTCGCACACACAATTCACAACACACAAACACACAGACTGGTAATACGGCTCTCCTAGGGCTAAGATGCTGATTTATTGGCAAGACACCGCCAACATTTTATGGCTCGAACCACGAGACACGGCGTGGCGAACGGGATGGAGACCTCATGACTGCCGACAGGCGGGGAGGCACAGTCTCCCCCATCAGCTCTCTCTGTGGGACGCTTTTGTCCGATAAGAGGTCATGCACCACACCCGATTTAAGTCATGTGCTCCTCATTGCATGACGAGCAACACAAGACAACAGAGATGTGTTTGGTTGTGGATGTGTTTGTTTCAGTTTGGGAGGGGAACGCATCAACATCTTAAGCTGGGTACATTTTGTGCTCATCTGTGTCGGATAAATGTATGTTTGTTGAAGTTTATATCCCTCTTGTCTTTCTTCTGCCTGTGTTTGTGGTGTTCCTCACCGCATAGTCAAAGTTTGAAAGCATGTGCTGGACTGGAAAAGCAGTGCTGTGTCCCTGTGAGTGGGTGTGTAGGGTCTGGGTCAAAGCTTTTTAGTACTTTAAGACCCTAACTCTGCTCCAAGGGACTCTTATTCCACACCCACGCCTCGTTCTATTAAACTCTGGACCACATCACATTCCTGGATTAATGTAGACACAAGCTCCATCCATAGCTATTCATGCACGGACACACACACACACACACACACACACACAATATATTACTCCTGTGAGATATATTTTTAGAGCCAGTGAAAAATTTTCAGATTAATTCAAGTAATCTCTCAAACATGCCTACACCTGAAAATGTAGTTTAATTTGTAGAAAATATGGATATTGTATTTCATATCATATAGATTCATATTGTGCATCGTCTCCTGGTCTGAGAACAGGTTTGATCTTTGGTTCGGATCACCAAACCTTACAAATTTTGTCACTCAAACACTGTCAAGTTTTTTTTACTGGTTGTCTGATGGTCCTGATAAACCTTAAATACAGATATTTATCCACACATGAACTCCCACATTGACTTCCGTGACATCACTGGAGGCAACTTATCAGATTTGATACCATTCCATCTAAAACCACAAAAGACTTAATGTAACATTTTGGATACTCATCAACACCTATAAACAGACTTTGTATTTAAACTGATGTTTTTGTTGCCCAGACTAACCAATGCCCAAATTATATAGTTTATTTACAATGACTACAATCTTCCCCTAGCCTCAAAAAGGGATTTTAGTTACATAATAAACCACACAACAACTGTGCTACAGCTTCCACTCGTGGATGTTGAAATAATGAATTTTAAAAGGTTTTAGTTCATGTTGTCAAAACAGACAAAAGTTATCAGTGAAAGATCAAAGATCCTGCAGTCCAGTTTTTGTTGACACGCGATTGGGTGACATTTGTCCATGTGGTCTTTCATCCTAATAAAAATAAGTAATAAATAAAGATGAAATGGTGTGCACATTACAATTTATTGTCCTTTAGTAAATAGGGTTGCTGCTTGCAAATACTGTTAATATGAATTTGGCCACAGGGACTTCATACCTCAAACTTTGTGAGCAAAGAAAACAGCCATTGATGCCATGACTAATTCATTTCTAAAATTAAATTAAAATATTTTGCAAGGGCATGATACCGTGGAATGTTTTCAATTCACAAGAAAACTGTTTAAACATGTAACTGCAAAACAATATAGACATTGCAAACAACATAGTCCAGTTTACAGGGTAGAGACACACACAGTGACGCATTAAAGCTTTTTCATCTGCAGACTTTTTATAATCCAAAGCAGATAATACACTGAATTACAAGTACAATAAAAAAATACTATTTTCTGTTAAAAAAAGAAAAAGAAAAACAGGACAAATACAAAACATGGCCACTGAACCAGGAGCTCTGGGGATTGATTTCCATCATGAGAGGAAATGGAGGTGATCCTGTCCAAGTCATGATGAGCAAAGTAGCATTTCGAAGAACACAGAGACACGCAAATGCAGCTAATGCATCTGCACTTCACTATCTTGCACTGATGTTAATAGTACTGATGCTGTTCCTCACCTACTCAATTGTGCAAAAAGACACAGGCCTCCTGCTAAACCCTTAATCACGGGCATGCTCATTTTCACCTTACGTGTTTACCCAGACAGATCGATCACACAGTTGCCGGACCCTGACCTTAAACTAGCCCTGCAAGAGGACATGCTTACTTTACTGCGAAAGTAAATGTTTTGTTTGCGTATGCTTTGTTTGCATCTACTTGTGTGTTGGGGTATGTGTGTGTTCAAGAGGTCACTGTGGTGCTAACTTGAACAGAAAGGTGAGGGACATGAGTAACTCTGCATGCAGTGGCCCTCCCATAGTAGTAATTGATTCAGTGTGACTGTACTCTGTTAGTGGGGCATTGCGGTGTTGGTGTGCTTGTGTACATTTGCTCTAGTTTGCATGCTCATAGGCTTTATTCTTTCCTGTTTGCATGTGTGTATTGGTTTATTGCTGTTCACATATAATACTCTATGTGCTCCATTTATGCATGTGCCTGCATGCCTACATACTGTAGCCTACATGTTGAAAAACTCCCTGTATGTGTGTCTTTATTAGCATGTGTGTGTCAGGAGCATAGGTTGTAACTCACTCTGACTGCGAGCCGAGGCCTCTGGCAGGGAAAGCTGTGGGTCTGGCAGGTCTCAGCAGGGCTCTACAGCAGCTCTGCAGCTCAGCTCAGCTCCGCTGGTGGCTGCAGGCTCGTCTCCATGTCATACTGAAGAGATACTCAAGAGAACTCCATACTGGGAGGCCTCCAGTGTGAAAACAGGACAGTGTCATCATGTCTTATTGTTGGCAGCCATGTTAGCTTCACAACAGGTTCTGAGGCACCGAGCTGAAACGAAGCATGGGCATTTATGCCAGTTGATTTGCACAGTGTTTGCCATTTTCCCATGATGAATGGAAGCAAGAGTACTGTCACAGCTGCTGCAGGTCTGCCAGGTCCGCTTGAGAAATAAAGTACCATTGACTCACCTCTTAAATTTTAAATCAAACTCATCGGCTCTCTAATGGTTTCCAAGCAGCAAAACATTGCATTTCCCAAAATCATACGCAGACTATGTGACCATCTCAAGTGGTTAATTTAGAATCTCATGGCTTAAAAGAATACTGCAGCCCTTTAGCAAATAAAGTTGTGCACTGTTTGAGCTGGAGTCAGGAATGTAACGGTTAAAAGTTAATCTATCGCTATAAAAAGATGCATTTCAGTAAAAAATAAAATAAAAATGCATGCATATGCATTTGAGGTTTCTAACAACCAATCCTGGAAGTTTTCATTCTAAGAAGGCTAACTGTTACCCATGTTTACAGCCGCGTGCTAAGATAGAGATGCAGAAATGAAACACACGTCAATCGTCAAATCCCCCAAAATTGAGTATTTAAAAAAAAAAACTAACCCATTTGCCAACTTTTTAATATTTTGTCTTTGCCTGCTTACTATAATATAAAAGGATTACCTTAATTTCAAGTCCTGTTTAAGTGCTGCAGCAACAGCTGTGCCTGCTTTTTCTTAAATGTTACGAAGTAGAACTGAATAGACTTATTGTAACACTCATAACTTGTCTGGCTGCCACTGGACCTGCATATGAATCATATGGCTGTTCCTTACACCCGCCTTCAATTTTCTTAATTCCTCATGGGAAAAGAGCAATAGTCAAAATCCACCATTGTATTCCAAAAAATTAAAGTTAAAAAAAAAAAAAATTTTCAGATTGTTATTACATTTTTCATCTTATTCATCTTATTCATTAACCATCCAGCCAATGTGATCTTGATCTGAAGATGCTATCTGTAAAACACAACGCAGGCAGAAGGCAAAGCTGCTGCCTCTCTGTTCCACTCAGGCAGCACATGCACGGCGTATGGAGAGAGGGAAAGATGAGAGAAGGAGGGAGGAAGGTAGAAGGAGTAAATGAAATAGAGACGTGAAAATCCAAAGAGGGTGAAGTGATTTGTATGGAAAAATAAAGACACAAAAATGATCATATTTCGCGCACAATTTTTGTATGAAAGCTTGACAATTTTTGCAACAGCCTACTTTTTCTAACCTAAGCTAATTAAATATATAGCTTGGGTTGTAATCAAAACAGCTCGACCTGAACATGATAAACCCTAGTAAACAGAAAACCTCACTGTCTTTGGCTGAATGCAACAAGCATGATTGGCTGGAAAGAGGTCACATGAAAAGAGATGTACAAATACAGCAGCAGAGGTAGGATCCATGTGTTCATATGCCAATTATGTTGGAGCTCATTTAAAATGAGACAACATAGACTAAAACCAACTTCTGCATGTAAGCATCACAAAATGCTCTGATTATAATACATTTTGACACTTCTAGCATCATGGATCATACAGAGGCGAAACTATAGTACAGATACGATAACTATGGTTTATTAGGCAACACTGTGAAGGAGAAATGGGGTGCAGAGGAGAGAGTGAAGAGCAATGTGAGAATGTTGTGTGAGAGAGACAGAGAGAGGTTACGGCTTGGACTCTGACCCAGATTTTAAATATGGTCTCTGACAACCTGATCTGACCATGCTGCTGTGTGGTCCTTCTTTTCTTTCCACTCGTTACGGATGCAAGACGACCACACGACACTCTGTGCAGTCCATTGACGAGTCGGAGCACGTTGCTTTCAATGCAACATTAAAATGACGACAAGCAGGAGGTCACAGCATTCTCTCTTATAGGTGTTTTCGAAAACCACATTTCTCCTCTCAACACTTGCATGTGCTCATCAAACACGAAATACACCTCAAGCGCAGAGCAAAAAAAGGAGAAAGAAAGAGAGGGCTAGCAAATGTTAGTTCATGTTAATTACATTCAAGGGTATGTAGCCGCTTTACAGCAGAGTTTGCTCATCTGAAAGTGTTATGAATAAAATAATTTTTCAGAGGCGTAAAAATTCTGCAATTCAAAGAAGTAGGTAGAAAATTTTCTCTATGTACCAGTAAGAGAACAGTGGGTGCAAGCTGAAGTCTTTGGCAGAGGTTGTTGGCATTCATCTTTTGCTTTTCTCTGGTTTGCTGGCAATGCGCTTGCCTGTTTGGATATTTCATGGCCAAGCAGGAGCTATAACTAAAGCCAATTCCTTTAGAAGAAGAAATCAAGATTTTGGGTGTTTGGCAGGGTTAAATGGGATTTTTCTTTTTTTTTAATAGCCAGCATTAATAATTCACAATAAAATTGTATCAAAGAGCCACAATATCACAATAGTCTGTTATAATAGATACAATCATCGTTATCTTTTTTTTTCAAACTGTCAAAACGAAGGCAGGTATGTCGTTACATCCAGGAGGTTTTCTTAAATTTTTAGCAAGGCAAAGAGTCGGTGTACATTTCTTGAATTTATAACCTGCCTGCGTAGATAAACATGAGCATGCACACACACACACACAAACGCCTCCTGTAAAGTGTGTTGAGATCATCGGGAGTTAGGTGACAGATACTGAGAATGCTTGGACCTAAATTAAGCCCACTGCTTCATCAAAAACATCCCGCCTTCCTGCTTGGACTGAGATCGTGGTGACTTCTCATGGGGCGAGCAGGTAAACTCGTGGGAACAAGCACACAGTTACTCATCCGTATGCACAAGAGTTCAGCGTTACTGTTACTGGTAGAGCCGAGTGTTTTAATACAGCTGTTCTGAAAAACACAGAGAAGTCGACTTCCTCGGTATCATGCTTTATTTTTGGTTGAAGAAAATCATAGAACTTGTATCATAAATACTAACCAGCAAAGTGATTCATTTTGCTGTAGCATTACATGTGCAAAATGCTCAAAGTGCACTGTATGGATTACATATAGGTCCCAGGCAATTCATGCACAGACACACACGCATGCAGATAACAGATGTGAAAAGAGATGGAGTTACTGTACAGTTGCTCACTTCGTACTGAGTTTTAAGTGCCTATGAATTACATTTACTTTTCCATGATGCCATAAATCTGTATTTTGAAGGTGTAGATCAAAATAGCTTTAAATTACACCTTACATAAATCACATAAAACATCAACACTATATTGTTAGACCGGCTAAAACAATAGAAAAGACCTTACTGGTGACAGAACAGGTTAAATTCTAAAACAGCATCTGTTTTTATGAGGATGGCCTTTTTGACACACGAGAACTTTTTAATGTAACACTCATATGTTTGCTTCAGTGTAGCAGTTTAAAAGCATGACCTTTACTTTAAATGCAGTATTGTTTTAAAGCTTTGCTACTCTTACATATAGCTGAAGGTGAAAGCCCTTCTTTTCCATATGCTCACTGGAAAAGAGTACATATTTACCAGCGTGTACACACAATCGCAGTGTGACCCATATACAGTAACAGAGGAAAAAAAAATGGGTGGGAGCTGAGGAGGCAAAGAGGCCAGGAGGAGGAGGAGCGCTCTGCACCACTCTGCTCCAGCTCCACTTCCACTGGTGACCCTGTGGCTGTAAATCTGAAAGTAGAAGACCATTCCTTACTTCTTGTTTTTTTTTCTCCCTCCTCTTTTTACTCTCCAGCAATGCACAAATCACTGACGAGTAATGAGTGTCAGTATCTAATATGGACTCATTTGAACCTTTTGGCAAGTCGTAGTCAGATCTTTATCTGTTTGACAAGTAAGTTCAGAAGGTTAAATCTTCAGTGTTTGGTTGCAGATGTTTTAAACTTTGTTTGCTGCATACAATCTGCCTGATATGGCATTGCTTACATAACGACAAATATCACAGTTTGTATGAACCGACAACTTTACATGGTTTTACTAATGTACATACAACTTAGTAGGTAGAGCTACATTGCTCAAAAGAATGAATAGAATTACGGCATTTTCAACCTTGTGTGACACTTGCCAGTAAGAAAAAAGAGGAAAAAAAAACATAAAGACAAGGCAAGAGTAGAGGAGAATCTCCCCAATCAACTTATAGGAAAACGAGACTCTGACTGCTAATTATCTTGATGCCTGCGACACGACACATCCCTCTGAGCTCGAGCCAGATCACACAAAGGACAAGACAGTTAGCACAGTGGATACCAGCTAAAGAAAGTAAAGTTAGGTGGAGGCCAGCCAAAGTTTTGCATACAGCTCACACAAACTTTGACAACGACAAGTGGATCAGGTTGTAGTTGAAATTACTCCCAAAATGACACTGACGATATCATTATCTGCGAGCAGTGCCTTGCCAACGTCTACCCAAATAAGTCCTCGTAATGTAACGCAGTCAGGGTAAAATACTGTCGGCCTCTAGGTTTGCAGCCAATATACAAATTTGATGTTTGCACGCCTAATTACTTGCAACATGAGCTAGAGACTGAGAGGAAAGAAAACTGCCATAGAAGTAGACCACATTTCCAAAACTTTAATGAGTTGCTAGTTTAGTTAAGAACTCTTGCGGCTTGCTGCACTACCTGTCTGCTTTAACTATATCAGCATTTGTGAAATGCAATCCCTCGAGTTACATGCTGTCTCTGTCGTGTTGGTATTATTGGATTTGAGTTTCATGTTCCAGCGAGCCACAGATCAATGTGCAACAGCGTATTATTTATTGCGACAACTATGATCTTAGATCATTGCTCTGGCTTTGTCTGAACACTGGAAATGTGTGTGCCGCTCTTCGTGCAGTTGCTTCCATTCTGCTAACAAAGAGCAAAACTAAATCACAAATCTCTCTATATGTTAATTGCCAACGACCACGAGTTGGCCACAACCAGACTGACAGCAGCACCTCAGCAGGCGATCAAAAACAACACATGGAAAAATTCCACCAGCTCTCTCATATTTTAAATAAATCATCAAATTGCTGATTCTCCTCAGCCCTTTCTTTATTCGGTCCCACCAAGATCTTGCAGAGATTCTTTCTAATGTTCCAAGCCAAAATGAGTTAATCTGTGGATACTTTCCGAGAAACGGCCAGGCATTTTATGACCCTTTTTTGACTTATTCTGCAATAAATTGAGACAATATTGAAAAAAAAAAGAGAAATACACATGAAAGGATACACTGGTAATACATATGTATGTGTTCCACTGAGAGAATAAATAGTCATCAGATGTTTCTGCTGGTGCCTCATACATGTACGCTGAGATCAGACTTAAGGATACAGTATGAGGCCAATAATTGACCAACCTTATAGATGCCGGGCATTGGGATTGGTTATGAGCCGCGGGTGCCGAAATAACTTGTTTTCTTTCATGTAAAAAGTTGCAAAGCATCTGGGACAACTCAGACCCCCGTCCCTCCCAAAAAATAGCCATGTGTGTCAGAGTTGTTTGGTCTTATCTCTCCTAGTGTGACAACTTTTATGACTTTTTCTTTAAAATTTAAACGTGTGATAAAATAAAGAGCGATCCGCCCCAGAATTGAACCAGATACAATCACCATTCAACATCCTGCATGCCATGTGCAACTCTCAGCAAGCTCCATTAATCAAGAGGTTGGTTTCAGGTAATAAGAAGTTGGTGGTTAAGTTTAGGTATGACGTTACAAATGGCTGGCTTGCATTTCAGTAAGCTTGCTGAGGCTGATGCACGGTTGGAAAGTAAAACTCTGCTTGAGAAGCCAACTTCAGGGGACTGATAATCCTTAAGGCATTAACGCTTTTAAAATTAAATTTGTTAAGGTTTAATTCTATTTGAACTTCATTTGCAGTGGTGGTTCTGATTGGATTATTTTCTCTGAGAAAATGTATTTGCTTGTAGAAATTTGCAAATGCTCTTCAGACTAAACTACAAACCTACACAAATTAAGACTGGTTGAATTTGTCATAATTATTCCTGCAAGGGATGTTTATTGTGTTAAAGAGTGCCTATTCATGCTTTGAACATTTTAAATAATGAAATGAATTATCTAGAGCTCTTTAGCAGCTTTTTACATACAGACTGTGTTAGCTTGGCATATTTTATTAGAGCACTGTATTATGGATTGGTGCAGAAGGGACCGATAGAGAAATTTAGGTGCACTGAAAGAGTAAAGCTGAGCATTTATTCCCCAAACTTCCTCACCCTTTTCTATCCTTCCATGCAACCTTGAGAAGAAGGGAGTGTTTACTCCACTATATACACTTTTTAAAAACAAGTAGATTTATGAAAGGACTTTCTAAGGCTCTGCGAGTGCAAGAAGTACTCTTGTCTTGTTACATAAATTTCTGTTACATAAATTTCTAAATGTCTATTTTTCCTTACCCAATGCTGCCATAAGATGTTTTTTTTCTTTGCATTTCTTTATTCACTTTAAAAAGCAGTATAAAAATACAACAGAGCAAATGCACATTTAAAAAGTACGGCCTTAAGACGTAGCTCGGTGACATTGTGAAGTAGTGTTGGATTATAGGATTTTTTTATACAATTATGAAACAGCTATCAGGGCAGATTAAAATCTATCTAACTGACTCAGGCAGAATTGTTCATAGACCAGGTCATGCATTCAAGTTTTATCATGTATCAGTTACTTCTGACTAACCTGAAGCCTCCCTCTCCGACTGGCGTAAACCCAGCTTTGAACCCTCTTGAAAACTTGTGAAGAAAATATCAGTAAACAACTTAACAAAATATAAAACAAAGGCAAAGTTGGTGTAAGACATTTTAAGATGAAAATAATGGATATTATTAGTTTAAGAACACAAGAGACTATTTGACAATTAAGCGAACAGATAGTCTGAAATGTCATCAGACGTGTGCATGCTGAGCGCGTGAGATGATCAGACTGCGACGTAGGTGGCCGGTATCTGAGCAGAGAAGCATAAGTACAACTCAGTGTTGTGGCTCAACTTCAAGGCTTCAGTATGCATACAAGGAAATTGAATACTTTTTAATGACTGAAGTTAAAAGGTTTAGTCAGGCAAATTTTGTTACCTAGACTGAGCCAGGTTAGTTAGCGTTTTACTTTTTTTTTTTTTCAATCTTGATGCTCTTAGCTAACAGACTGCTCACTGTGGCTTTTTATTTAACATGCATATATAAGACTGTATAGATCCTCTCATCTAAACCTTTGTCAAAAAAAATAAAAGACCCAAAAAATTTCATGTTATGAATAAACAAAGTGAACTACAGAAAAACATTTACAAAACTGTGGTCAAGGCCAAAAGTGGTGAGTTGACATTACCGGGGGAAGCCGACTTAAAAAAAAAAAAAAATATGCACACACTGTTTCTGCATGTAATCATACTATATTTCGTGCATATCCTTGATTTGACTAATCCGCACAGCCCAAAATATCCTGCCCATCCTGTATACCTAGGCGATGAGTCAAAACCAAAACAAGAAAGGAGAAACAAGGAAACTTGTGAGGCATAACGAAAGAAAAATAACACACTGTCAAATAAGAGTGTCTATTTGGAATGCATATGTAAAAGGTATTTACAAAACTGTGTACTTTGGAGCCAGAAGTCCACTGCTGTACTGTTCTTATACCAAAAAAATGAAACTGAAGTTCCGAAAAGGCACGTTGCTGCGCTTAAGGTGGCCTCAGGGCCTGACTGTCACATTGTAGCTCCCATAACTCTGGTGCCAACATAAAACAGCTCTTCATTCAACACTTTACAGGGTATACTCCACAGACACAGGCTTTTATTCACATCCACATTAGATGCAAAGGTTACATTGAAAAAAAAAAAAAAGAAGAAGAAAAAATGCAGATGTTGATATTTCACAGACATGTCAGCTGCACATGTGCTCTGCAGATCAACAGCGCTTGCATACAACACCCAAAGAGTATCAGGGGTATAAAAACACATGCGCACACATAGACAATCTCCTTTTCTTCTGAAAACCAACAAGGATCATGCTGTCCCCATGACTGATGACTTTGCCAACATGAAGACTGAAAAAAAAAAAAAAGCATTTGATGTTTTCCAAGTGGCTTGAATAACCTTCATTGACAGCTTCGATAGAAGCGGAAAAGCTCTTTTCTGTAATGGAAGAAGCTTTTGGAGAAGATGGGTTTTCCCTTTTCGTAATATCCTCAGAGCCAAGCTTGGCACAGAGGCCCTCGGACTGGAGGATGTTGGCTCAGGCCAGACAATGGGACTTCAAGTGAGCCACTGCAAGTAAAAAGAAAAGATCAGAGCAACCATAAGGCTCTGTCATGCCCCCGATTAGCTGAAAATGTTTACTTCATCTTCTTGTTAACAAAGAAGTAGTTTGAAGAAGCAGCAGCTTACCTCCACTGCAGTTTTATTTTGAACAAGCGCAGCACAGAAAAGGCCTACCACACACCGTTCGCCCTCTGAGTTCACTAAAGAGTTGTTTATAGGTGGGTGTGAGGAGTGAAATTGCCACCTTCCCATTATCACTCCTGGAGCAGTTGGACAGATAAAACACACAATGCTGCAGGTTTTGTTTGGTTTGTGTGGAGTGTTGGCAATGGAGTCACTTCTTTGGCAAATGATCTTTCAACCAAAAACAACACTCACTTTTCCTCACCCCTTATACACATACACACGTGAACACACACACACACACACACACACACACACACACACACACACACACATTCACTTGCTGACTCCACACAATGGCATGACTGTATCTGCAGCATCAAACAGGCATCTGCCAATCGCCCCGCGGAGCTCATTGTTACTCAACACCGGGGCACACAAGCGCTGAGCCGAGTTCAGCCTCCAACAAATTTTGCAATGGAAGAGAAAGTGCTGATGAGGTCTGCCAACATGCATCGTTGACCCCAAATCTGAGAAAACAACTTGAAACTGACGTGCCCCTGTTCATGGTTGGCAGGAGATAGTGGAGAATAGAGGAGAAATGACTTTTCAACATACTGAGGCTGAACTCAAGCTCAGGGAGTGTAGCACCTCTGAACTATGAGGGCTGCATTTCACCATACGCCACACAGCAAACTTCACACAAAACGTACGTCAACACCTGAAACGGCACTCTGCTTATGTACGTGCAAACATAATCCTGACGACTAGCAGCAGACGATCAGGCCCAGCTGCTGACTGAACCGCCAGCAGGTTTGACATTCCAAAAAAAAAGGAAAACAAACAGAGTAAAGGAGAGGTTGAGAGTCAATATGTCTCCTGTGTGCATTAATTTGTGCAAGTCTGTGACTAAGTATACACGAGTGTGTGCACAGAGCGGACCCCTGAGTCTCAGATCATATTTTGATATATGTGTGAGAGACTGAGACACACCTTCTACACCTTATACCTGACGCCTGGGCGTCACGTCTGCTGTTTTATTTGACTTTTCAGTTGACCTTCTACCTAAACTTACTTCCTTGTGCAGCACAGCCTTGTTGTGTTTTTTGTTTACTATTGCAGGGACTTGTATCCTCCGGAGTTTATTTATTGAAGCTGGAATCCATGAGTAGATCTCTTACATCAAGTAGTTTTAGAGGACTGGATTGTTCCAGCTATTCGCAAATCCATGACATAGTTTGTTCTCCGTCAGTTCATAGTAATCACTCGGTAGTCTCACACCAGTGTTTACTAAACTGGGCAGCAAGATTAAAAAATTAAAAAATATCTGAGCAGGTTAAGAATTCTGTGACGTGTAAACTGTTTGCAGGAAACATCTGTAGCCTCATCCAATAAAAAATAAATGAAATAAGCGAACAGAAAGTCAGAGTGGTAATATTCTGTAGCATAATTTATCTAAAATAACAATTTTTGGTCAAAGTATATATGAAACTGCCAGTCTACTGTTAATATGGGTAGGCCTACCCCTTTGTTTCGTTAAATACACAAATAATACATGTTTTTTTAAAATTTGGATTTGATAGTATTCATGCGGTTTAAAATTAGTGGGAAAATAATACTTCCTATGAGTAATTCTGCTGCTTACAGTATGGCATGTCCACACAGGAGTCGTTCTGCTTTGTTGCTCACCTTGTGCATTTTATGCTTCAAGTCTATTTTCTTCTGCCTTTTTTTTTTTTTTACACACCTGAGAGCAGCCAAACCCGGTGACCTATGCTGTCCTGTGCCTAAACGCCTCCTGAAAAGAATCAAGATGAAGTACGGAAACTACTGCTCTGCTAACGTGCTGCTTTTGCTAAAAGGGGTATGTATACACTGCGTAAGCCTCACATCATCGCTCCAACTTCTGTGATCTCATGTAATTCATATGCTGTAAGAACACTGACTGAAAGTCTTCCCAGTTTAAAAGATGTTTACAGCATTTCATCAAGTGTCTGGACCACATTCGGTTTCAACAAGCCATCTGCAAGTTGACAAGTTAAAAACTAAACATTAGCATTGTGGTTTGATTAACATATCAGTGAAAATTAAGTAGCAACTAATCTCCATATAAAAAAAAAACAGTTTTTGTTGTTAATCACATTTTAATTAAGTAACATCAATCTTGATATCTTGGTTAATATTGCACCGGTACATTCAGCTGCACAGACGCAGTGGACAGCGACTACGGCACCACAATAATGTGACCAAAACTTTTTACTAAGACAGAGAACTCAACATTACAGATATGTAATGGCTGATTACCCTCCTCTCAAATCACTCCAGTCTCACTAAAGCCCAGCCTCAGAGGCTGATTGGCTAAAAGCACATCAGGAGGGTTCATCTTCCCTTTTAAAGAGGGATGCTTGAGGGATCCACACAGGGAAGGTCTGCTCCAGTTTTTCTCGCCCTCTCGCCTTTGTCTGCAGTGTTTGCTCTGGATTTGAGTGGTTCTTCTGGTGTTGAAGCGCTGTCAGCCCACACCCTAATGGCAATTTGTGTTAAAGAGAGATCTGGGACTGTGCCGGCACTGCTACAGGGGGGGCCTAAACTAGTCTCATGGGCGTGCCCCTTTCACCTGTCGAGTCATGCCACCATGGTGTACTCATCACCGGCTTTTTTTTTTTTTCTTTTTCTTTTGCTACATGCGCAAATATTTAAAGTTGTTGCCGACCAAAAATCATAGAGGCAGGTGTATTGGACACACATATACACACTTGAAGTCTGGGCGAACGAGTTCACAGTCACACAAACTTTGAATCCTTCCCTCTCCAACACTCAGCTATGTGTTAAGGTCTAATGCAACACCAGTCACATTCAGGGGCATCTGCGGGTTCATGCCACTCAGTCTCAAGTAGATAAAGAGAAGCCGTGGTGCATGCCTGTAGCCCTTTCACCCATTTCCATTATCAGTCTTGTCATCTCTCAATACAACTTTGTCATCCACAGGCTCGCTGTAGTGTCACATTTATCACTGTAAAGATGGATTTACGCAGCCATGAAAGAGCTGTTTTGTAAGCTGAGCAGCAGGAAAGCAAAGACGCTACTGGACTCAAAATGTCACCCTCCGCTCTGTGGAGACATACTGTATCCACAGACACAGTTTCATGTCTCCTTCAGAAAAGTTCCTTTGATTAAATATTTTGACAGTATTGCATAATTTGGAGCAAGAGCAGACAGACCTGCACCGACTTGCTGTTTAAAACTCAAATATAAGCACACACGGGCTGAGGTGAAACTCCTGTTTCAAAATACTTCAATATTTACACTCAGTAATACCTCTCATTCTTGATTAAACCTAAGCCAGTCTGGGGGGGGGGGGGGGGGGGGGGGGGGGGGGGGGGGGGGGGGGGGGGGGGGGGGGGGGGGGGGGGGGGGGGG
>JAQNCA010000024.1:17802574-17880690 GCA_029783725.1 Acanthurus tractus | reverse complement strand
TTAGCAAACCTGATGTGATTGACAACAGATTTAAAGTCGGTGTGTGTGTGTGTGTGTGTGTGTGTGTGTGTGTGTGTGTGTATGCTCTGTGTACCTTGGGGTTAACGTGTGTGAGAGCGTCCTGAAATAGTCTCCCCACTTCTCCACTCCCCAGCTGCATTAGCGCCTGCAGACTCAGGCTCCAAACTGGCACAGATTGGCTGTAGCGCTGCGTCGCTGCCATGGCAACATTGGCCGCTCCCTCAGCATCCCCGGATGAGAGCAGGGTCTGCAACTTCATTTAAAAAAAATCAAAAGAGAGGTAAATCAAGAACATTTTCTACTGTTTCCAACTCCTTTGTTGTTATATCAGCCCCACCACTGCAGGTTAAAAATACATAATGTAGGATTTAGAAAATTAATACACTCAAATTGCTGCAAAATAAAAGCAACACTATCTAGAAATGACCGATCATTCACCAAAAATACAGTATAGTTTCAAAAAAAAGTTTCACATTTTTATCTTTGACTTCTGAAAAGCTAAAATATGACTTGTACATAGCAGTCATACTGACTCACAGGTAACTTCAGGCCGTTCAGTGTTATCTAATGGACCTTTATATTTCCTCGTAAAAGATCCTTGGCTTGATTTAGGGATGTTGATGATAACAGATCATGACAATGCGAGATATTTTTAAATTATATATTGATACTGTGTAAATAATCCAGCGCTTCTTAAATGATTTCTGTTTCTTTCCATTCCCACTTTGTCGTAGTAGGTGGGAGTAATGCACCTTATCGCTGGTTGCCACCCGCCATGAAAAAGAAGTCATTAATTACATTTCACTGTTTGCTTTTTTTCCCATGCGTTTGTTCAGTTGTGGTTACAGACTCTCTACTTTTTACACCCATATCTTGAGTGTAATTTTTTGCCAAAAAAGACACTTCAGTAATGTTTTTACTGTGTGTGGTTGTCACTCCCCATGAAAAAGCCTGAGAGTGACAAGCATCCAAAGAATATTATCATCACCACCACTTTGACTGGCACTGTTCTGGCACAGTCCAAACAAACTAAGCTAATGTCATTAACAAGCTTTGTGTGACCAGACACTTGACAAGTCATTATTCAAATGAAAGGAGACTGAACCGTAAAGGCTTAAGAGCCCCTGTGATTCTAGTTATGCATTTAAAGAAGCCATTATCTTACCCAGTTCTTATAATAATCCTCCTTCAGCAGTGAGGAGTCGTGGGCGCGCTGCAGCACTCCCAGCAGCCTCTCCTGCCTCTGCGATACACAAGCACACACAATCGTGTCAGGATTTACCCATTACACATCCGCCTCCGAACAGCCACTGACATTTAATATTTATCCTCAGGGGCAAACGAACTGTCATGCTGACATAATAAGAATTAAATAGAGTCATTTCAGACCGGATGATTATTCATTTACCTTTTCCTTCAGCTCTTCGACATTCGTCTTCCTCTTCAGCCTCTCTAAGCAGAAGGCCACATAGCAAGTCCACATGGGCTCTGGAGCACAGACCACACAACCACAGCAAAGTTTTCTCACTGACACATGTAACCCACACATTAAGCTGGCAGACAGCGTGAAATTACATCCGAATTCGATTTTTAACTTTGTAATAAGCAAATTTGAATTTAAATTCACAACATTATTGATACGTTATTAACCCTAACTCTGGACCAGATACTTTGGCAAGAAGTTTGGCAAAACCTTGCTTATTTCAGATTCAACAGTGAAAAAGTCACTGACAGTATGTATACAATATATTAAAGGAAGAGAATTAAGTAAAACGGGAATATTTCAAATGTCAACTAGTCATTTTTCCTGTAGTCCAAATGACGACGTCTCTTCCCTCTCTGTGAATGTATGAGCTCCTACCAGTGTTGAGGCTCCTGACCCCTTCCTCATAGACCTGGCAGCAGCGCTCCTCTCTGCGGTTGATATCGGATGCCCGGCCTTTGGCTGTCTGCAGCTCCTCCCCTGCTCCCGGGGCCTCCAGCTCCCTCCTAGCCATGAAATCCCATGTCAGGCTGTCGTCTGTGTAGTTAGCCTGTAAGCTGCAAACACAGGGAGTGGGAGTGGGTACGTTTATGCTCAGTGGTAAGTGCACAGTGTGGGTTTGACAGAGTGAAGGAGAGATTTGCTTATGTCTTACTCTTCCAGGATGAGCTTTTGGAGTTCTTCGGTGAAGTCGAAGATTGCTGCTATGTTCAGAAGTGAGATGACAAACTCTGCCTCTGATGGACAGAAAGATCAGAACAAAAAGGTGGCCTTTCTGTTGTTAAAGGAGCAGTTATACATTTTAGGAACTCAGTTTTGCTCACTGATTTGTTTGATTTTTGTTTTTGGCTAAAATTTTGATGAAAACATTGACTTTGAAGAGAGAAAAAATCTTTTAAAAAAATGTACACTTTCAAATAATTTGTGTTTTTGCAAAAAATGTGAAATGAAATGAACAAAACTGACCTTTGATTTTTCCTGTGGCATCTCTGTACACAACCTCGGCCAGTTTGGCATTCAGGATCTCTGGAGAAAACTCATATTCACCCTGGAACGAGGGAAGAGCAGGTTTTCAGGCACTGGATGAAAACTGATCTCCATCTTCTCTGTGTATGTGTGTGTATGTGTATTGACTTTTTGCATTTTCCAGAGTCTGCATTTGATTTCTGACACACACTCACCAGATCCATCTGTGCCTTCTCCAGCTCTTTCTTCTGCTTCCTCAGTTTCTCACAGTGCAGCAGCTCCATGCGAAAGTACTGATACAGAGTTGTTGGAGAGATTTAGAAGAAAAGAAATGTATATACACTGAATTTCACTGGATTTAAGGAAACCCTAGATCTCGGTACAGGTTACAATGTCAAAAATAGAAGAGACTGACAAACTTGGTCCCCCCAAAGTAACAAAAAAACATATTTTGCTTCTTTTACCTCTTGGTAGACTTTCTTGTTGTCTGGATGGAAGCGCAGAGCCCTCAGAAACAGGTGTCGTGCACTTTCAGAGGAACTTCTATCTTCCAGCTCACTCTTTGCTGCCATGATCCACAAGGCTAAAGATGGTTGAGAACAAAGTTAGTATCTGTTTTGTCTCAGCATGTACTTGTTTTGTTCAGGAAGAGGAAACAAAGAAAGGAAGAATGTGTGTTACAACAGACTGAAAAGTGCAATTTTTTGTACCTGGCTTGTCAGGATGAATAGCGAGCATGGCTGAAAACACCTTGCTGATTTGGCCTTTGGTGGCCTGATGAGTGAAGTCAGAAAAATGAATTAATTTTAGCATAAGACAACGCAAAGTTTAGCAAGTTGGCAAACAATCACATTGTTACGAACCCATTTCTTGCAGAAAGCAACATGTGAGAGCCACAGCTGCACATCATTCTGTGGAAAAAAAAAGATATTGACATTATGCACAATTGATGCAATGATTTAACTGATATACTACAAATACAGAGCTATAAATGTATTGTCCACAGTACCTTCCACTTATTTGTTGCTCTTCTGAAGACACTGTTTATTCTATGGATGATGGAGAACTCAATCTCCTCTCTTTTAAAATGGTAATGTATGTGCTGCAACAGAAAAGTTAGGTGCGGTTAAATTACGTGATATTTTCTGAAAGACACAATGAACAGGTTGCCAGTATCCACGCAAGCTGCCCTTCACTGCCCGTCACTTACTCAATTTGATTTGTGTGTATATCACTGGATAGTTTTTTTCACTTACCGCTCTTCTCTTTTTAATTAGCTCCAAAATGTTGATTTCATACTGGAATAAAAGACAAATGCTGTGTTTTTAACATGTCACTCATAGCCTTTACTGCTGACATGGTCGCTGAACTGCACTCTACCTGAACATAAGCAATGAAGTCCTCTTTGTTAACGATCAACCTGTGGAGCTTGTATTCCAAAGCTGTCGCTCTCTTAATGATAGATCTGAAAGGGTGGAGGGTAAAAACATGACAGAACAAAACGAAACCATACCATCAGTTCATTTAAGGTGGAAATTTAGGTATCAGTTGAATTTGCCTTCTCAATGTTGTTTTGAGAAATACTTCAATTACGAAACCATTAGAACATTAGAAGGAAAAGCAGAAAATCTTCACATCTGCAATGCTGTAACCATTAAATGTCTTAGAATTAATTACAAATACACCAAAATGAATTCCAGTATTTTTTTGTCGATCGACTAACTGATTACCCGTTATGCCTGTGTTTGCTGTTGGATTGGTTAATTTAGAACGACCGTGTAGCAAACATTTGGCAAATCAACTAGAGGTGTCAGAGAGCTGTGGTAAAATAAAAAGTAAAATATTCTCTGAAATTTAGTAAAGTTGAAAGAGAAAGTTTATATTAAAGAGAAATAATCAAATACGTCTAATTTAAGGTCTTGAACTTAAAGACCTTTGTATATTTCTATTGTGGTATTTAGGTTAGGCAGGCAGGTTTTAGAGGACCAAAAATGCTTTGCTTGTCATGTTTCTCGGTGGTATCATTTCATGTGTCCGTTGAGTTTTTCCACTTCTCTTATAAATAATGTGAACAACAAAGCAATTATCAAATACGGGGGGCAAAACGTATCAAACTAGAGTCTGTTGGTGTGTTGGAGAGTTGTTCTACTGAAGGAAAGCATCTGAAAAGTCTTGGCATTTTAGATTTTGACTTAACTTACTTGACTTCTTTTTTGGTGAACAGTCCCACTCTTTCCAGCTGCTCCAGCTCAGGGATTCTGTCCTCAATCCGCTGCTGAACGATCTCCGCCATCTTGTCAACGCCGCCGGGTTCAGGTTTGAAATGTATTCGGTTATATTAGATTTATAATTGTCAACATTTAAGAGCTACACTCGGAGACTGTGGGCAACGGGGCAGATTCTCTCCACCACACATGTGTGGAAGTTGTGATTCGCTCTCCTTTTCCGGTTCCGTCAGCAATTAGTTCCGTGTGGAAACAGTCCAAAGTGTCGGGCGGTAGGCAAAAACATTTAAATTGGCCAATCCAAAGATTTGCTGTAGGAATAAGCGTACTGTCTGTTTTGATTTGCCGAGAAATGGTCGCCACTGTTTCTAATGTCATGAAAAAAATGTCTCTATTCAATATTATTCTGTTTGTGGTCACATCCTCCTAAAAAAAAAAAGATTTTTGTTATTTTCATTTACTAATTTATGCTGCTGTAATATTCATTTTCAGGAAGTTCAAATATTATTTAAAGAACATTAATAAAATTGGTGTTGGTGATTTTTTTATATTTAGCCACATAAAATAAAATAAGGTCACATTTATTTTATCACTAGGCACTCGACGCATAAATACCTAATGCATTTATGGCTTCAACAGTAATACGACATAAAAAATATACCGTAACAAAAATTAATTAAAGCTATTACTTTCAGCTCTGTTATTAATTGATTTATTGCAGGACATAGTCATTATTTTCCGCTGTTTTGTTCAGTTATATAATTACTTTTAACAAAACACAATCAAACACAGGATACTTATGTTTTTTTACAACAAAGTGTCAAGTCTCAGTTTGAGCTGCTGGATCGTCTATGATGTTTATGCTGATAAACTCGATTTCCCGCAAAATCGCAGAAAGCGAGAGCGGGTTGTATGTCATCTCCGGAGGTCAACAGCCAATCACAGCGCTGGATTCCCTTAGTCCGTCTCCAATTGGCTGCCAACTGACTAATACTCTGTTGTTCAGTACAAACTGAAAGAAGCCGAACCGACAATAAATTACAGATAGATACTCAATTATTTGATCCAAAATACTCCAGTCCTCCCCGATTTTGAACGACTTTTGAGACAACTGAATGCGGATGATTTCAGGCATACGGAGGTTTGTTTTCTACTCAACCATGCTAGCACTGCTAGCTAACTAGCCAGCGTCTCGTCGCCCCCTCTTCATCTTCATGGGTTTCTGCTGTTGAGTCTGCCGGGCTTGTGCTGGAGGCAGCGAGGCTAACAAATTAATGCCATCGGCCAGGGTAGGTAGCCTTTACTTATGCCCAGTGGTTACCACATGTCGATTTAGGCGTTTTCCTTAATCACAGTGCGAATAACCGAATGAATACTACACTGAAATTCCTAGCTAACTACCATGTTAGCATTGTGCTTTTAGCCGAGCTAGTTAGCTCGACTGTTAACGCGAGTGTTTGTCTGCTGGCTAAGCTAACGTGTAAAATTATCTCAGTTTTTCTTCTTTTTAATTGTGTATTGCCATTACTCGCAGAACTCAGGTCATATTATGAGTGGGGCGAGTTGCAAAGCTAACGGCGCCGTGTACCCCGCCTCATCGGCAGTGATGAACTCTGTGAAAAAGCCGAAGATGGAGCAGATTCAGGCCGACCATGAGCTGTTCCTACAGGCCTTTGAAAGTGAGATTCCACTACTCTACAATTTGTCATGCGGCTTGTCTGTTTTAGTAACATGAGAAGAACGTTACCATTTTTTTTCAGTGAGCATTTATCTCTCCGTTTAACTTCACTGCTACTTATTTTGTTTTCGATGTCTGTTTTTGGTTGACGGGCCTCCTAAGTTCAATTGGTTTTTGTAAAAGGAGGCACTGATGGTCTTTGTTATGATTTTACATGTCTTAAAATAACTATAATTAGATAACAATTGTGAAACTGGAAGTAATAATCAACATGTTTTAAGATCTGTTCAATTTTTCCTTGGTTGGTGAATGTTTTGTCTGATCAGCCACCACCTGTTAACTCCCCCTCTTGTGGCATGTGTTAGCAATAATATGGATTAATTTCCCAGATGCCGACACGGTAAAATTGAATGGCCTGCTCTCACAGCACGGCAACTGGGCTTTGCTGTCCTGACATTTTCCAAATTTTAGTGGTTGTCCTTTTGAACTTTGCAATGTTTTTGTATAAACATTGCGATAGGACCGTGTGACAGCAGTGGCCAAGTTAAACATCACAACAATGCTTGTTTTTCTTTTCAGAACCAACTCAGATATACAGATTTCTTCGCACAAGGAACTTGATTGCAGTAAGTTAAAAACGGAACATATCTTTTTTTGAGTCATATTATCAATCCAGCCCTCTTATATTCCTTCATTTATCCATCTTTTGTTCTCCTTCCAGCCCATTTTTTTGCACAGGACCCTCACCTTCATGTCTCATAGAAATGGTCGAACAAATGCCAGAAGGTAAGAAATGTGATGTGTTTGTGCTTACGATAAATGAATAGAGTTTCTTTTGACATGTATAAAGGTGCAACAGCAGAGTTTAATAAGATGCTTCATATCTGATATGTTTATAATATCAATTTTAGTTGTTTGTTTTTATTTTGTTCCATCTTGTGTGTCACTTTATTTCAACACGTATGACTAACAATTCTTTCCCCCAGAAAAACATTTAAAGTGGATGATATGTTGCAGACAGTGGAAAAGATGAAAGGAGAGCAGGATTCTCCAAGGTAACACAGCTCTACTGGAGTTCATGTTCCCCTAGTTTTTAAGTAGTTTTTAGTGACTGAAAACAGCAGAGATACTGACAGGCACAATTGCTGTTTTATTAGTTTTAACAGTCGGCACGTTTGATATGTCCCTGTTTCACATTTGCATTTTTCTGTTTTTTCTATAGTTTGTCTTCACATCTACAGTTAACTTTCACTGGGTTCTTCCATAAGGATGGTAAGCAGTTATTAATCATTACCAAGTACTTATGTTTATTGTGATTGTATAAAGACAAAAGACTTAAAAGTGCATAGAAAATTGGCAAAATAAAGAAGTTTTTGTCTACACTTATAGTCATCTTACTGGCATCAGGCATTCCTACAATAAGCTGTTGTTAGTATATGCAGTTACACGCATGCTAATATCCTCATTGAGAAACCTTGATAGTTGGGCTTTGTGATATGACAGTATATCATATGATGACAGTAAAAAAGTCTGTGGTTTCATATTATGTTCCACCATTTATTTCATTTGCCTAAGAAATAAATTACAAGCATGCGCTGATACAAGTGTTATATCTAAAAAAAAGAAGTATAAAACAGATATATATACACACATGCACCAATAGATAACCCTCTAAATATTAACACAGAGATATCAATGAGAGTTGTGTGTTTCAGGCAAAAGTTATCTAAAAAATTGTAGTGTTTAAAACAAAGGAACAGCAGAACTGACATCAATCCCTTCATGTTGTTGTCATGCAGAAAAGCCATCTCAGAATTCAGAAAATGAACAAAATTCCGTGTCCTTAGAGGTGCTACTTGTCAAGGTCTGCCATAAAAAACGCAAGGTAAAGTAATATATTTGATCACAGCTCTCACTTCAGCAAAAGGTCATTCCTTGTGAGTGTGTTTGTTAAAAGAGATTTGGTCTTTTTTCTTTCAGGATGTCAGTTGCCCGATTAAGCAAGTGCCTACCGGTAAAAAGCAGGTGCCTTTGAATCCTGACAGCAACCAAACCAAGCCTGGCTCCTATCCTTCCTTACTGGTCTCCAGCAATGAGTTTGAGCCTAGTAACAGCCACATGGTCAAGTCCTATTCGCTTCTGTTCAGGGTGTCACGCACAGGAAGGAGGGACACTAATGGTCTGGTTAACGGAGAGGCTAACGAGAACATCGGTAGGAATTTCAAATCAAAGCTCTTTGTTTTGTGTCTTTGTGGATGTACAGTTACAGCTTCACAGAGTCTTTTGTCACAGGATCAGAAAAGGGAGACTGCAGCCCCTTCTACACAACCCATTCAGGCTGGGAATTTTGCACAATATTGTGTCTTAGTTGCTCTTTAGAAATGATACAGACATGGAGCTGCATTGATGTTCCTTACAGCTGGCAGCAGAAAACAGTGGAAACAGCACCTGTTTAAAAAAAGTGAGCCAGCAGAACATGGAAATGTTGTGTAACACTGCTTTTGTGATAGTGTTGTATAAATACAGTGATTCCATGGATTTGTCAGTCATGTTTAAAGAGCAAACAAGGGTGAAGAGCAAATATATAAAGATGAGCTGAACATGTGATTAGAATCAGTGTTGACCATTGCCGAAAAATGCATTTCTGCTTTGAACAGCCTAGCAACTGCTCTTGTGAGAACTGACTGATTGCAGGGCAACCACTTCCTATCTAAACCCCTGTTTTACACCTCTTCTGCTTTTTTAAAAGCCAGTATGCTTTCCTAAATTACCCACAGGGACAGTAAAATGCAAGGCCAGCATAATAGCAGGTCTCCTTTATGGCAGCGTTGGGGGATCTCTGTGTGAAAAGAAGCTCATGATGGCTCAGAATGGTGCCACAGCAAGTTGCTGTTTGTAAGCAGCCAGCCTTTTTCTGGGCATACCATCTAAAAATTTATTTTTGGATGCAACTACAATGACTTGCTCTGAAAATGACTGACTCTCTATTTTTGCTGTTTTGTTCCTATGTAAAGATGTTACAGATACCCCGAGTAGAAAGAAGAGAAGTTCATCCCACAGAGAGGAGGGAGAGACCACAGAGACATATGTTGCACAGATGACTGTCTTTGATAAGAATAGGTAAAGTTGTATCATTTAAATAGTAAAAAACGTTCTCATATTCTTGTGTCTACACCCTTTTAAATTATTGCTCTTGAATTTTGTCATCGTAGGAGATTGCAGCTGCTGGATGGAGAGTATGAAGTGTCGATGCAAGGGATGGAAGACAGCCCTATCAGCAAGAAGCGAGCTACATGGGAAACCATACTTGATGGAAAGGTAAGGGGGTGGCTGTACATGTCAGCATAGAGTGCATGTGGGTGACTTTTTTTCTTTCAGGAGCTGGGGAGAGCTGTGGTTTAGATCCCAGCGTTTTCTACTTCTAGGCTGCCTTTCATATCAGAGCATTTGTTGTCATACCCACATCACCACACAACTGACTGTTAGTCTGCACGATTGCCTCACAGAGACTGCCACCATTTGAGACGTTTTCTCAGGGACCCACACTGCAGTTCATACTGCGCTGGACAGGTGATGCGAGTGGAAAGTCCACCGCCCCCGTGGCCAAACCCCTCGCTACCCGCAACTCAGACAGCTCCGGCCCCATGGAGACTAGGACCAGCAACCACCGAGCTGCCCTCATGAGTAAGTTCAAACCCACCAGAGGTTGGCTTGAACTTTGTTTTAAAATTATGCTGACTTAGAAATGCAGTGTGATGTGGAGGATTTATTTCAGTATTCTTGTGTGGATCCATCAGTTTATGTAAATTCATTTAATTACAGCTTCAGCTAAATGAAATCCTGTTAACATTCAAGAGCAGGAGGCAGATTGTAGATAATTAGCGTTAAAGGTTTGCAAGTCCACCCTTTATTTTATTAAAAGTACTGTCAATGTGTAAAATAAAGGATACCAGACAAAGAACTGGAGATACTTTATGTCATACCAGATTCTCTAAGCAGAGCTGAATGGAGTTTATAAACCACTGGGATTTTTGTGTGGGACGGTCTATTTGTAACTGAATCTGGCAAAAGGTAATGAGTCACTACTGTTGGTCCTTTTCAGACATTCACATGAATGTACTGGTAACTTAATTTGTCACTCTTTGAATAAGGGACCAGCCATTTTTATAAAAATCATGTAAGTGAATAAATGATGGCATTTTTAAGTCTCTGGTCAGGCTGTGTGTAACAAGCAGTTTCTTTATGTTGTATCTAACAAATTAGAAGTTGAATAGAAAATTGAATAAGAAAATGTATTAGGGTGTCTACATGGTTTTCTAGGGTTTTTAAAAATCTTACTCTGATGCAACTTGTGAGACATACAAACGTTACTCTTCCCTTGTACTTCATTCCAACTCCTGTCATAAGGTGGAATGTTGCTTTTTTTGGTCACTCTCCTGTGCTTTAGATGCTGAATATCATTATTCATTGCTACTCTGTCATTAATGGTTCCTGATGTTTTGGACAGATCCATAGATCTGAGACCTGTGTCAGAATGCCTAAAAGCCATTACTTAAACTGGTGGATGAAGCCAGCAATGTGACATATTCCTAATCTGAAAGGGGTTTTACTTTTACAGTGTCATGTGTACTGCCATTTCAAGTCTTGATGTTATGGGAAAACAATGCAGTTCCCACATTGTCTCAAATACATGTTCAAGGTACAAAATTAGCACCAGCCAGCAGCCAGATTCTGGTTTAACATGCAAGTGGCTGGACTATTTGTTTTCCTCACCAGCCAAAATGAGCGAAACCACACAATGATGATCTGCTGATTGGCTGGTATAGTTTGGATATTAGCTCGCCTTTTGGCCAATAAATAAAAAGGTTAATGTTGCACCCAGCATGTTGTATGTATCAGGTCGAATTTATGATTTGGTGATTCTCCAAGGAATAACCTCTGCATCTGTTCTCGTCAGCAGTGAAAGAGTCAGTCAGCACAGACATTCAGACAAGGAAAGAGCAGGTCCCATGTGAGCCGCGGCAGAAGCTACGTATATTTTATCAGGTACACCACACTACAGTAAGAAAATGATTTATAAGAATCTGAATCGCATCAATCTTTTTTTTGTACGGTAGCTAACAGCTTTGCTGTCTGTCAGTGTCAAAAAAAATGTATTGAATTACTGTCACATTCTGAAACCTTAAACTCTAAATTGTTAAGATCCTGTTGGGCTCTTGGTCCTCAGGGTTTTTTGTACCGAACTGTGACAGTAACTCTTACGATATAATCACTGTTAAAATCTCCCACTTAAATCTGCGTTATTTTTGACCCTCTGTAGCTTACCTCGTTAACTTGTGTGATCTGTCTTTGTTCAGTTCTTGTACAACAATAACACACGGCAGCAAACAGAAGCCAGAGACGACCTTCACTGTCCCTGGTGTACCTTGAACTGCAGCAAGCTCTACAGCTTGCTCAAGCACCTCAAACTCTCCCATTCCCGCTTCATCTTCAACTATGTGGTAAGAACAGAGTGGGTTTGTCGAACATGGATGCTGAAGCTTTATCAGGCTGTCGCTGGACCAACATAGATGAAAGGGTTCCCATTGATTTGTTTGTAGTGCTGTCTTCACTGGGGTTTATTGGTAATTATAGAGAAATTACTGTGAACACCGTGAAGTTGTATTGAGGGGAAAAAAGTATCGGCTCTAAACTTAAACAGTACTTTTCAAGCAGTTTGATAAACGAGGTTGTAAGTTGTGTTTAAAATGCATGCTTGACAATGAAATTTCCTTCCTCTGCTTGTTGTTCTCTTGCACAGTTTGCAGACCTACAGTGAACTGTTTTTCTGATCGCTCTGACACTTCAGGCGAGCAGAGTCTTCGCCTGCTAACATTTTACTTTGGTACATATGCAAGAAAAAGGAGTTTTGCAAAGTGCCAATTTGCCATGTCTTTGTTTGTGTTAAATGTTTCAACTTCTGTAGTTCATTCCTACGGACTTTTTCATTTTTAGCTACTTGTTTCTTGTTCTCCATCTTTCTTTTTTCACTAATACAAGACTGCAAGTGTCCTCGGTGCACCCTACATGTCTGTGTCTTCAGGCAAATTTTACAAAGCATCATGTTTGTACAAGAATGAAAGATGTCACTTTCTCAACAGTTAGTGCCCGCTTGCTCTCGATCTGATCACGTCACTGTCGGTGATTTATTAGCTTACTTTTTTTGCAGCCTCATCCCAAAGGAGCAAGGATAGACGTGTCCATCAATGAGTGCTATGACGGTTCATACGTTGGCAACCCTCAGGACATACACAGCCAGCCGGGCTTCGCTTTCAGCCGCAACGGCCCGGTCAAAAGAACGGCCGTGACCCACATACTGGTGTGCAGGTAAATTAATGACCTTCGCCCAAGTCACTACATTTCTGACAAAGCTTAAAGCTTTTTAAATGACCACTTAAATTGGCTTCTCATTCAGTCTGGATAGGTGATGAACTGATGATCAGTTGAATGAACACTAATGAGCTGTTAATGAACTCTTGAGTTTGATTAAAACGGATTTAGAACAGGAATAGTTTGTGGCACTTAGCATGAAATCGACTCTTCATTAAATGAGCTCTTTTCGGTGAGAAGGTTTCTCATTAGGATGTTGCAACTAAAAATAAAATTGTTAAATAAGACCATGAGGATTCAGATGGGTCATTCTGACAAAGATGAACTAGTATACTCTTTTGCATGACTTTTTGCCCTCTATTTCAACACAAATCCCTTTTTCTGTTGTTTTTTTCAATACTGAGTCCAGTTTGAACTAATATGGCATGTTTAAAATGGCAGCTGTAGCCTGTTGAGTTCAACACACCTTTGTCACAAGCTACTTTGTTAGAAAAATTGAAGATCCTGCCTCAAAAGCTACGTGTATAATCACCAGACAACAGCTCATTTTTATTTGTTGTTAATCTAGTTCAGAATTAGAATTGAATGAATTTTAATATTGGTCCTAAAGATTGGTAACAGGACATCTTTACCGATTGGTTTTGTTGATCCTGCACAAGACGTTGCATTTATTAACAACTCTTAAAAGATTGATGAGATTAATTTTTTGCCAAACATTTGTGTATCTTGTATAAAACACATTCAAACTGTGTGTGCTATTTTATTGTATAGCTTTTTTGTGTGAGGTCATTAAAATAATTGTACCATGTACAAGAACATACCCAAAAAAAATGAACCAGTACTGATTGAAATGAAGCATCAGTATATGTGTATTGTCTTACAGTAGTACAACATAGTGTACATGCAGCATTTGCTTAACTCTTCCCCCTTTCCACTAGTCCCAAGAGGACCAAACCGAGTCTATCCGAGTTTCTGGAGACTGAGGATGGAGAGGTGGAGCAGCAGAGAACTTATGTCAGCGGGCACAACCGTCTCTACTTCCACAGTGACAGCTGCATGCCCTTGCGGCCCCAGGAAATGGATGTGGACAGTGAGGACGAGAGAGACCCAGAGTGGCTCAGAGAGAAGACTGCCACGGTGAGGAGCCATTACTCATTCTGTCCTTTTGTGTCTGGCTTGACTGTTCGTTAACAACGCTCAGGACTTGCATGGCAGTGGTTCTCTTCGTGTTGCTGAACAGGAAGTCTCTGAAGTTATTGCTTCCTATTAAAGCAAACAGAATCTATACTTGACTATGTTTTTACACGTTTGTGTGACTTTTTTGTTGTCCTATTTTGGCAGCTCTTCATGTCTCACAAAGCTTTTGAAGAAAATAGTCGGTTGGGTGCTCTTAGAGGGAATTTAGGAACAGGGTAAATAAGAGGGCAATCCAGGCACCCAAAATTGGCCACTTCTGAAAGGCTTTTTAACTTTTCACCTCCTTAGTTGATACTTTTTTCATATTTGGAGTGGCTGGATTGTCTTTTTGTTTAAAGTTTACTGTTATTTTAGTTATTTAAGTTTTATTGAAACAGACTTTGGTACAAGAAGGACAAGGGAAAACTGAACTTCTTCCACTTGACATCGTGTACAAAGGCAGATGGGCAGTTTCATTGTCTCAGTTTAGCCTGTAACACAATGTAAACTTCTGCTTACATTACACTTCTTTGAGACTGGCTTGAGTTGCATTTCTCCAAAAGTTAATTCCCCACCCATGTGTAAATGTATGGGAGGACTGATATTATGTCTGCAACACCTGATGTGGGCTGAATACAGCACACAAGTAGTTGAGTGTGTGAGTGTTAACTGAGCTGGTGAGATGAGTGGTAAACATCTGATTTTGCTGATTTCAGCGACTGATTACCATGGCAACAGAGTCAAAGCATGTGGGTCAGCTCTACTCCCCATAAATAACTTAAAGGTGATCAGAGCAAAAACTGTGGCAAACACGTAACACTTCTTCAGCTCGCGCTTATATTTTTGCTGCTACAGTCTTGGTTTCCTGAATAAGCTGAAAATAACCTGCTGTAGTCTTTAACTCTGTCCACTCTGCCTTCAGGGCCGACAGAAAATGCCTGTAATGATTTAATACTAAAACTGTTTCATTGCCCTTGGAAACAAACCTCAAACAAGTGTTAGAGGAGATTGTTCTTTTACATGTTAGACACCATGTTTTTGCTTTTCTGATTATTACAACAAGGACAAACAGACTCTTTAGTTTTTAGGTGTATTACCAAATGTTTTTGCATCTCAACACCCAAAGTGTATTATAATTTGTTAATTGAAGTGTGTTTGTTTTTTTTCTTGCAGCAACTGGACGAGTTCACAGATGTCAATGAGGGAGAGAAGGAAGTGATGAAGCTGTGGAACCTGCATGTCATGAAGCACGGGTACGTTTAGTGTGACCAGACTGAGAAGTGCTAGACATGGTTTGACCAGCATGTGAGCAGTATACACTGCCATGAACAATGGGTGAACTGCATAGTCACAGCTGCTCTAATACTCTGTTCTGTTTTACCTGCAGTTTCATCGCAGACAACCAGATGAATCAGGCTATTATGCTTTTCGCGGAGAACCGGGGTGCTCACATTGTCCGCCGCAACCTCTGCCGCAACTTCCTCCTGCATCTAGTCAGCATGCACGACTTCAACCTGGTGAGCACGGCCACTATAGACCGTGCCATGGCCCGTCTGCGACAGATCCAAGAGGAGCTGCCAGACACGGAGGAGGAGCAGCAGGACCAGACTCTGGTTTCAGCAGGAGCCTGCAATGGCAACGGCGTCTCCTCCGCTGGGGTCAAACAGGGCAAGAGGACAAAAAGTGCACTAACAGACTGACGCAGGATGAGAGGACAAATGGAACAATGATTGTCCTGTTTTGTTTGGTTTCTTTTGTTTGGTTTGATTTAATTTCTTTGTTTGTTTTTTTTCTTCTACAATGACTTTTACCAATCCTTTGGTGCTTAGATAGGTGGGAGAACTGGTCATTGATGGATCTGACCTAAAGCAGACCAGTATACAAGGTAAACAAGTTTTTGGAACTTGAGAATTGAACCAAATATGAACAATATAAAAGAGAAATACCCACATCTACTCAAACTAGGAATATGAGGACTGGAGGATGCCGGTTGAACCTACTTAAATACTTGCTCCTGAAGTATCGGCTTTTGGGAGTGAGAGTGTGAACAAACAGAATCTTCTGTCTTCTGTGGCTCGACTGTCTTTGGTATGTCCTTGTTCTAGTCAACTGTATCGTGCATACAGTTAAAACCGAACTGGTAAATTTGCCATTATTTCTACACATACACAATAATCTTGTTGAGAATTTATCCTTTTAGCTGATTATTTTAGCACTTGGTGTTTGTATTTAGAAAGCTTACCTTGAAATTTTCTCTTTTTTTTTTTTTTTTTCTTTTGTCCCCCCTTCATGCTGCACCAAATGTTAGATGCAGCTTTTCCACTGTCATCAGTGGAGAAACTTTGGTGGGTTCAATTTCACTGTTGTAAAAGACCTTTAATTTGAAGGGTCATACAACTAAGAGAACATTACAGGAAAAAAAAACTACACATGGCATCAATGTCTAGAGTATATATAGCCAGTGAAGCTTGTGTTAGAACCCCGCAGTGGATTGTGGGTTTCACTGTTAGGTTGCCATGACAATAGTGTTATACTGTAAAGCCTTGGATTGTGGACAAGGAAATAGTTTCAAAACTCACACTTCATCACCCCAAAGCCTTTGGCCTGCATTGATAATAGCTCAAGGAAAGCCAGGGAACTCAACTTTTTGAAACAACCAGCAGCACATCACCTCATGTTTTGAGTGCATAGGATTCAAGATATTAAAGTCAACCATTTTCTCATATTACCAGCACCTGTAGTTACCTTTCAGTTTAAGGTTTGAACATGTTTTTGTTTTGTTGATTTTTTTTTTTTTTGTTTTCTAAACATGACTTGTGAGTATCAGTAGATGATTGACAGAAATGTGCATACATATAATCACATCTATTGTATAACCTTGCCCCGCTCCGAGTCCAATAATTTACGAATTGCAGTCTCTCTCTCTCAAAGCAATATGCTGTTTATTGGATGGTTGGTTTTCAGGTCCATGCCGGTAGTCTGACTCTTTAGGTGCAGTTATGCCAAAGGGGAATATTTTCATCAGTCTCTTCATTTCTGAATATGTTTTTAGCATATTTTCTTTCATTCCATAATTTTTTTTTTAAGCGGCAGTAGATGTGTTTTGTAGTGTGTACATAAGTTGGTGATTGTCACCATTCATAATTTCATCAGATTTCCCTTGTGGACTACCAAATTAAACAATATATTTTCCTCCTTCCATTATTCATGGAGGGTTTCTTTATTCATCTGGAAAAAGGGAGACATGTTCACCATTATGTCAAAACACCCTGTTGAAAATTGTGAACTGTACACTCTGGCTAAGGGGATTTTTATATTTAAAGAAATAAAATACATTTGACCTTATTCATGTGTGTAATGTTACCGCTGTTCAACAATTTGTGCAACAAAAACCTTACAGGTCGTTGTGGTTGACAAACTTAAGAAAAGCTTGACACTTTTATCACTTTATCACCAGAGTGAGTTTTATCAAAGAATCATACTGAAGAAAAAGTAAGTAAATGCTGGGTTCAAACTATTTCGTCAGCTGCGGTTTTCCAAGCTTCATGTTTCACTTTAGCATAAAATGACATTAAAGTTCAGTAATTGTACTTTTTGCTGAGGTCTCACATTGTGCTTATGATGATTTTTCACAGTAGGCGATATACATGCTACATGGGGTTTTGGTTGACACTTTTTTCCTGGTATTTACTGAGGACATGCAGAATGAAGACGCTGCATATTTTCTACTACATCAAGTGTCCTCAGTAAAACTGTGGACTCTGACCTGTCTTCCTTCTACAGGGAATGACATTTGTCTGCCTTTTTTCTTTTGTTGTTTTGTATCACCTTTTATTTCCGGTAAATAAGGAAGTGCCCCTGTATCTAATGGTCATATAATCCCTTAAAGCGTCAAAAAAATCTGTCTTTGACTCATTGCATCTGTGGCAACATAAAAACAGTTTGTCTCCCTCGGTCTTCTTCAAAAAACAGATATCAAAAACAGTTTGGTGGTGATTCAATTTAGACTGAAGGTCTGGTCTTGGGGTGTTAAATGTTTTTCTATGTCTTTGTGAAACAAAGATTGATAAACACCTGATTGACGCAGTTTCTGAATTTGTTACTACACGTGAGCATCAGCACGCACCGAGTTTAACTTATTATTTTCAGTCGACTTCTGATCACTGGCCCACCAAATGAACTGAACTTTTCAGAGACAACCCTTTACACCGTGTTCTGTTGCTGCAGGATAAACCCCTTATGTTCCTTATAATTCATTCTTTAATTCTTCAATTTATAATATATTATACTTCCAAACAACTCACAGATCTCTTTTCGGCAACCCTTAGCCCGGCGTACCGTTCACTTACACTATACTTCACTGACATGGTGGCAGGCTATATGTCGTCTATATACATTACAGGTGACAGCAGCAAGACATTAGAATTCTGGGTGAAGAAAATAAAGTGTGTGTTAGGTTAATGGTGTTAGAGCAAAAATTTGTTATCTTTCAAGTGAAACCAAACCGTCAGCCATTGGTTTCGCGTGTTGTGTAGCTTGAACTTTGATGTCGGTCATATCTGCACCGGCTGAGATTATTCGCTTTACTGTGCGAGAGCCCCCCCCCCCGCGTGAGCCGCCTGTCAACATGCGATCTTTGGCGGCACCAAACTCCTCGCGCCTGTTTTAAACGTCATTTCAGTCCAGTTCATGTTTGTGACGCAACGCCAACCTCAACGTAACACGACGAGAGGGTAGTGTATGATATTTGGTTACGTCTGCCGTAAATACTGTGATGAACTAAACTCGCTAGTATACATAGTTTGCCAACCTGGTCGGTATTACGAGAATTGACGCTTTTGTTCAAGTTAATGTCGCACACGTCGACGTTACCGCCCCACCATGTATGACAGCGAAGCGCCAACACAAAAATGCCGTGTTGAAGAGTTTACGTCTGGAGTCCTGCAAGATGCGAAACAAAGTCAAGCGGAGCAGCAAAGACGCTCCGTGCTCAGTCAGAGGCCAGCGGAGAATCACCGACGTGATTACGGTAAAGTCATCAGAAACGAGCAGCTCAAATGATGAAACGGTTTCAGTGTCGCCGGCGGTCGAAGATGCATGTAGTGCAGACTTTGCAGCTGGGATCTCCTCCAGAGATGTTGCACCACTTCAGGAAGAGAGGAAGGTTTTATGCGCAAAAGGGTTTAAAATTGCGCCAGTTTTCCTGCGTACGCTTAAGAGTAAGAGGAGCAGTGATGAGAAGAGGGGTCAGCCTGCAGAGAGGCTGCATAAATCAGTGCACCCTCCACAAACTGTAGATGTGCAACCAAAGATAAGTCAGAAGCTGTTAGCTACGGTTTCTCACCTGTCCAGCAGAAAACGGTTGTCACCATCAGCTCTGCACAGCTGTCTGGAGGCAATCCAAACAACAAACCCTGGATATCCTGTCCAAGCAGTGTTTAACACTTTGCAGAAGAAGGCAAATCTGCAGAATTCAGGTGAGAGTGAACAACAGTCCGTTATCACAATGACTGTGTGTTATTCCAGGAATTTACCCATAATTTAGCATGTTCAAGTTTATAAATGTACCTAGCCTTCCGATTGAACTTCTGCTTCACTCCTTTCTAAAGCAGAAAACTCCCTGAGTCCAAGCCCGCTGCAGAATCACTTCAAAGAGAAGAGGAAGCGGGGAAATGAGAGCACTGAGAGGATGCACAAACGTCTGAGGTCTGAGGATGCTGCCGCAATGGATCACCGTCACAAATTAGCACATGGTTTTCTGGAAAGACCTGTGCTCACGGCCATGAAACAACCAAGAAGCAACAAACTAAGTCGCACTCACAGATTGAGGCAGCAAAGTGGGAGCCCACAGTCCCTGCTGCACAACGCTGGATTGATAGATCAAACAGAGTCTTGCAATCAGTCCCTCATAATCTCTGATCTTCCCCAGAGAGGTAAACTTGTCATATGTTGACTGTTTTGACTATTCTGTCTCCCTGTGACATGCTTTATGTAATTTTAAATTTGAGAAAATGATCTTTTTCCCGTCCTTCAGCCTGTCTAAACCTCAGTTTTGAGGATGTTCTGTGGACTGATAAATACAGTCCTCAGCATTCAAGTGAGGTCGTCGGTAACTCTGCCTCTGTGGATAAACTGCAAAGGTGAGTTTCACATAATGTGCCTCCTCAACCACCAACTGATACATTTTTAAGTTCAGATCATGTGAGCAAAACCTTTTTTTATTTTCATCTTCCCCTGGAATCCAGTTGGTTGAAGAAATGGAAACTAAGAGCGGACTGTGATGAGAGGAGAAAGACGGAGGAAAGAAAATTGGAGGAAAACAGCAACGGTATTGACCAGCATTTGTCACACTTGCCTTTACAACTGTGCTTAAGGTCAAAATGTGGTTTCTACCGAGCCGTGACCAAATGTTTGTCACTTGAGCTCCTTATATTTGGGTATCCACATGATCTCAGGATTTCGCCGAATTTTTCAGTCGTGTTTTTGTTTGAAAAAGTAATGTCCTCCTCTTGTGCAGACTCATGGGACTGTGGGGATTTCCAGGGTGAGGCTGGGGCACAGGACAACAGGGGGGAGCTGCTGCGTAACACCATGCTGATCACAGGAGCCCCAGGGGTGGGCAAGACGGCCGCGGTGTACGCCTGCTCTCAGGAGCTTGGCTTCAAGGTCGGATTCAAACAGGAGCAATAACTTTGAATCAGCGCTGCCAAAAGCTGACAGTCCATACTCGTACCTTATGTTTGTACTTATCATTTCCTTCGGCCAATGATTTTTGCTGGTTAAAAATCACTGCCTTAGCTCGCCAATGGCAACTGCTTCGACTATAAGTTTAAAACTGATCCTAATTCCACCTTGAAAAATGCCTCACAAGAATGTGAAATATAGTCAAATAGTCATCTGGCTTTTACCCACTTGAAATAGGAGGAATTATCATTCCGTTTTTTTCTTTTCTCTTTTCAATCAAAGGTATTTGAGGTGAACTGCTCCTCTCAGCGCAACGGCTGCCATGTTCTGTCCCAGCTGAAGGAGGCTACCCAGTCCCACCTAGTGGAGACGTCAGGGAAGGACCCACTGAAACCAACTTACTTCAACAACTACAGCTCTGTCACTAAATCGGAGACTTTACCAGGTGGGTAACATGCAAAATCTCAAGATCTTTCTGTTAAAAAACAAACACTGAAGCGCCTTGTGTTAAAATTTATCTCTGGAGACACTAATGGAGGCCTTGTTTTACATGTTAAATACTTTACTGGCTTTTGTTCTCCTTCTCTCTACATAAAAAACAGTGCGTCCAAAAAAATTCACCTCTACCTCAAAAAAGAGGGCAGCACAGAAATTTGGCCGCTTCAGCTGCAAAGGCAAAGCTAATCCATCCACAGTCACTTTGGCCAGCTACTTTAAGATGAAGGCCAAAGCAGATCACTTACACCTCAGTGGCTTGCCGCCATCGGAAAAACAAGACAGGAAGACATCATCAGGCAACCCATCACCAGGCTGTGATCAATCAGTGCCACACAGCAAAAAGACTGCCACATCACTCATTCTGTTTGAAGAGGTAAGCCTTTTTTTTTTTTTTTCATGACATATTATTTAATGGATGTGATACCACACATGACTCGGGTTTGGTTGATCCTGAGTTGATCCATTTGCAACTTGTTTGTTCCCACAGGTTGATGTCATATTTGATGATGATGTTGGTTTCCTTGCCGCCATCAAGACTTTTATGACGACCACTAAAAGACCCGTCGTTCTGACAACCAATGGTAAACACACTCTCACACACACTGTGTGATGTTGAGTCGTAGATTTGGGGACAAGCCCTGATGCAACTGAAATTATTTCTTTAGATCCTTTGTTCAGAGAGAGATTCAGCTGCAGCCTGGAGGAGATTATTTTCAAAACCCCATCATTGGTAAGTATTTATTGCTGCACAATCACACAGCTTCAGTGTTAATTTGTATTCATATTTCCTGAAGTAGCTCACAGTTTGCTTGTATGTTTGTGATTAAAAAAAAACCTCTACTGACTGCTCTGTGTAACACAAAGGGGTCCACACACATTGAGATCATTAAAGCAAATATGAGCAAGAATGACTCAGTTTTTCCAAAGCTACTCCGTTTCTCTTCAAGGTGAATGTCTGTAGCTACCTGCAGCTGGTGGCTTTGGCTGAGAATGTGCGGCTGGAGTTGGACGACATCTTCGACCTTGTCAGACTGTCCAGAGGTGACGTCAGACGCTGCCTGCTGCAGCTGCAGCTCTGGGTGCACAGCGGTGGAGGACGGTCGTATCAGCGTGAGGGCTTGTCTCAGGAGTTTATTGATGCCAAATGTACGTTCCACTGATAAAATCACAACTAAATCCCTTTTTATATAATTTTATATATATATCTAATTTTATATATATATCAAAAACATTTAGTATCAAATCTACAGGGGGTTTTTTTTCTCTAATTCCTTGTCTAGGTTCCAGTGCCACTGAAGGGGGTGACAATATAGACTCCCACCATCCTGAATGTGACACAGGCTGCACTGCTAGCATGCTGGGTCTCCACCCTGTGACCCAGAACCAACTGTCAAACCTTTTACAGGCAAGTATTGATATCTTCACCAATGGTATTTGAACTCTGTGAGCTGTTTTCCATAGAAAAAAGAGCTGATTCTGTCAAAATATTGTCTATTCATTTCTTTAGTGTCAGTTCTTGTCTGAAAGAGACACACTTAAGCTCCTGAGGCTCCTAGCTGAAAGCTGGAGAGGTGGTGTACCTCTTCTGTACTCCAACCTGGAACTACTTCTGCCTTTTGATGCCAAGGGATCATCAGTTCTCTTCCTGGACAAGGGGCCTTGTTCTAGGCTGCAGAGTGATCGAATCCAGAAGCCGATTAGAAATGTCAGTCCATTGTCATCAGTCACCAACAGCAAACCTGTTCAGAATATCTCCAGGCTTAGCAGAAAAAAATATATCACAAAAACGTTTGACACTACATCATCTGTCAGTGTGGCACAAACTTGTCAAAGAACGTCAATATCATCAAGGAATCATCATTCAGGAGCTCCTGATTCAAGAGATGCTAAACAAAATGCAGCCAATTTAGCAACAGACTGTATAGACGCCTTGACAGATTTCTTTGACCTCATGTCATACCTCGACGCCACGATGCCAGCTGCAGCACCGCTTGTTTCAGGCCCGTGCAGACGTGAGGCTTTCGTCTGGTCAGGAGCTGAGATAAAGGACGGCTTGTTGGATGAGATGAGGGTTGAGGAGGGTGGCAGGAGTCTAAGCCAGGACAGGCTGTCAGATTTTCAGGCTGCTGTTGAAGGTTTTGGGTGTCGCAGGTGCCTGCGGCGAGTGTTTGAGGCATTGACTGAAGCCGAAAAACACAGACAAGAACTGGGGGACACACAGCAGAGGCTGGTGGAGAGGTTGTTACCTGCCTCTGCTAAAAAACAGAGCTTCAGCTTTATATTTCAACCTCCGTGTGCACCAAGGTGAGTCTGATCTCAATCCTAGCTTTTATATGCTGATTTAAATGGTGTACTGTTTTGTGCCCTATTTTATTTCACGAAAGCTCTTTTACATAAACAAATTTGTCCTTAATGACATAAAATAGGTGCATTCAAATTACAGCAAGTGACACATTTGATCCAAAACTATATACAATAAAATTTAAAACCTAAGTTTTATGAAATGAGGTACTTAATAGGTTTCTGGATACCTTAAAAAGGGCACTTAGAGTCCCTGGTGTTATACATATCACATCATTATAACAAAGTCTGTTTTCCACCATGTCAAACTCGGGCCCATCGCTGCCAGTGTGGCCCAGAGAAGGTACGAGCTGAACAGAACCGTGCTTGGCAGTAAAACCTTCAGCCTGCTGGGAAACAGCCGAGCTGTCAGTGTCGACTATATGCCGATCCTGCGCCACATCTGTCGCATTCAGAGAGCACAGCAACAGAAAGAAGAGCCAGTCAGGTGAGCGAGACACAGTACAGATTTACACTGAATTTCACGTCAGGAGGCCAAATGTTTTCAGTTCAAGGAGAAATATGTTTAAAAGGACTGCTCTGCTTTTAATTAATTACATGCGGTTCACCATTATAAAACACCTGGTCATTAAGCATACTTGATGTGACAGTGATGGTCGTTGTGTCTAACACAGTGCTGCTGCCTGGCAGTTACCATTGGATCATCAGTCCACAAAATGTTTTTTCCAAGTTTTAAACCCCAATATGAGTATTTATTGTGATGTGGTACATCAAAACAATGCTTAATGTGCGCAGCCCAAATTTTAATGATTTGTTTCTCAAATTAGGTGTCTGAACTACCTTAGCAGCAAAAACTTGGGTCTCTCAAAGTCAACCATTCAACTCCTGTCTGAAGACTTCTTGTAGTGAGAAGTTTGGGAAAAGGACCTCACATCCACATAACATCACCATGCTGTCAGTGCTTATTTTACAGTGCATTCATTTTACTTAAATACTGCCTCCATCTAATTACTGTCAAATGAGTTTCAAGCATTTGAGATGAAAATTCGATTTTATTTATATATCTGTTCAACAATGTGAATAAAAAGTGTATATTTTTTAAAATTATGTTGATCTTTTGTACAAAATCTAAAAGTCTTTGATTGTTTGGGTACTGACATGGGTTACTGGTGGGATCAGTGCATTGTTTCCATTCCCATTTCACAATTCATAAAACCTTTTTAAACCGAAACAAATAGAAGTGAAAATGTTTAGACAACTGAAGGACAAGAGCAGGAGTCCAAATCAAACAAAGTTGACAGCAAAAAAAAACAAAACATTGCAGCAACACTCACACTCAGCATCTCAAAGAACAGTTTAAATAATTTGTGTAACAGTAAGAGTTCAATAGTTTAAATAGACCAACCACCACAATTCTGTTCAAGGGGTAAACATTTGGAAAAAGGGCTCAGAATTCCATTTTTTTACTCGATGCAGTGCATGGTTGGGGCGTGGGATCAGTCATGTGATGGCTAACTGGAAGATTCACTGAGCAGCTCGTAAAAAGCCACAGCCTGAAGCAGGGCATCACACAGTTCATCCCCTCCCTTTCTGCTGCCCATCTGGAAAGAATTCCTGTACTTCACCAGCAGCTCTGGGGGGAAATTTATCCTGGGAAGCTTTTGTGTCACAGACTCAGTCATCAACTGTCGGACTACCTGTGCCCCGCTGGTCCGGGACTCGCCCACCATGAGACCAAAGTGACGCCCCACAGCAGTACGCATCATGTTCAACACTCTGCAAAGGAAGAAAAAAAATGAAGTCAGGAGGTCCAAGCACATTTCTAAATGAAGACTTTAATTTTTGAGAATTCATGACTGAGACGAAATACTTTAGTTCGAACCTGGGAGGAATGTTGGATTCAGGAGTGGAGTTTCTTGGCTCAAGCAGAGCGAACAACATGGCTTCCACAGTTCTCATGTGGGCCATGATAGGGAACAGAGCTGTATTCTGGACAGAGATGGAGGATTTCTCAATGATGTAGAAGTCAGCTGATGGGAGAAGTGACACAACTGTAGAGACCTGATGGCAGAGAAGAAAAATTTTAAAAATGTGCTCATAAAATATGGGTTTCAATTCCATAACTTGAGTTACACCCATGATCAGGGCAGTTCTGTGGTTTCTCTTAGGATCTGTTCTGCAGTTGGCTGCAAAATTTCATCAAGAACATGAACTCTGATAGTCATACTCACATCATTTAAGTAAGCAGAAGCCATGTATGTTCCTTTAAAAAAATTTGGACACTCAAGCTGTTGCCAATCCAGTACTGTCATTCCACGGTCCACATGAGTCCAGGCAATTTTATTTGTCCCACATACCATGGATACAATGGAACTGGCATCCTGAGTGAAAAACAGACACTCGTGACAGCTGATTATAGTCAATAATCCTGCTTTCTCTTTTTATGTTTCATATTTTGATAAATTAAAGATGTCATGAACTCTAGGTCTACTTTAGGGAAATTAAAAGGTCAGAGCCAGCTATCAAATAGAAAAGGGGGCTTTATTGCCTCACACTTTACTGATTAACATGCACAACAAACACTGACTCTGAGAATAGGATATGTAAGATGCAGCAGAGCTCAATACATACTTAGTACTCACACTATAAGTCAGGGTATCTCAGCCTCTGCTGCGTCAACTTTATCGGATGTGTTTGATCTAGATTTTGCAGTTTCCTTTTAAGAATCTCGGGTGTATTCAAACACCAGAAAGAAAACCAGGTTTAACAATCCAGAGCAGCAATGTGAAATAGATCACACATCTTTGTCATTTTCAAATCAAGGTGGATGCAGAGACTCAATCCAAATCCTTAAGATAAATATCTACTTGGCCACCCTTTCGACACACCCACTTAAGTTAATGTTTGCAACTCTGGCTCTACAAGCAGAATTTTTCTCTTAAAGACAGGTATGTGGAAAAAGTTTTGTCTAACAAACACACAGGATAAGACCCTCACCTCTAGCCATGTTCTGTCAACTTCCGGCCTGATGAACTTGGCAAGCTGAATCCTTACTTTCCTCTCCTTCTTAACCGGGTTAAGGATGGAGTTGAAAACCGTAACAGCACTTTTGTGCTTCAGCAGCGGTACATTCACCACACTCTCCAGAGTTTTAAAGGGTCCATTTTTAGTCCTGTACTCCACAATGTTGAGTGACTTGCGGCCTCTAAGGAGCTTGACGCCGGCCAGCTCTGACGGTGTGGCGGTGTTCAGCAGCTGGAGGATGACGTCCCGTTGCTCAGAGGTGTAGCACGCATCCAGCGGTCTGTTGTCCTCTTTGCAGGGCGCAGAAGTGGAGGTGAAGGAGGCTTCTAGGGTCTCAAAGCCTGCCACAGGAACCCGGCTCCGCCAGCAACATGTGCACTGGAGATAACGCAGCTCCAGCTCAGGGAGGGAACGGTGCTGAGGGCGACGGAATAACCCATACTGACCTGCATTGGGAAAACGAAAGTTGTCTTTGAGGGGGAGAGAAAAAACAACTACAAGTCCTCAACAGACGGGTAAAGGAGCCTTCGTGAAAGTTACTGAGAACCAGAGAGTATCAAGCTCGAAAGCTACGATAAGACGGAAAAAAATATATAAAAACTGACTGAAGATACTAACAACCTGTCAAAAACGGTTAGCAGTCGAAAGTAGCTAGCAGCTTAATCTTGCCAAGCTTGCTGTGCAGCTTGGTTCAAACAAGCACAAAACAAATCAGTTATCACTACAAAAACCTACTTCTCCGAGTGACCGACGACAGAAATCGTCTAGCGAACCACATTGTTGTTATTTCAAAAACAATTCCGTTTTTTTCGGCTACAACATCATATTGGATGAGCTACTTCGCCCCCTGGTTGCCGTCCGTCCGTTTTCATCCCGCCGATGTGGCACGAGGATACCGCTTTGATTGGTTCCGGGGAGTTTATTCTTCCTTGTGTTTTTTAACTGACGATTGTGCACCGATGTTAGATGTGTATACCGCCACCTACTGGATTGAATTATATTGAGCCATTGCACGGACTGACCCATGGTTGTGTTGGTTTTGTATGTTTTCTTGTGTTTACATACCGCATTGACATCACTGAGGGTTGACTAAACCTCAGAAGACAGCTTGTGCAATGCAAATTTCAGAGCACCATGCACTCACATAATTTTTTAACTTATTTTTTGCCACTTTTGCCTCTTTCAGTGGCAAAAATTAAGTAAAAATTATTCAAGAATTGCTCATTTTGATACTTATGTATTTCTGTTTTATAACACTGAAGAATTCTAGTCAATAACTTCTCAGAGCAAAATACTGCACCTTTAACCTTCCTACATTTATTTCACAACTTTTGGCCTAACTATCTTTCTTTCTCCAATTTTGTATAAAGCAGAACAATTCATTTATAAAATGTGTTGAACTGATGTAGAACAAGCTAGAAACCACAAAACAGAAATTGCAGCTCCTCCCCTGGCTAAAATAAGAAAATGCAATAATGCAACACTAAGAGACAACATTCGTCTTTACAGACTACAATTGATAATAACTTTTAATGGAACCACTTAACATTTATTTTGCTAGTTACGAGTAAATAGTTTTACCTTGGTCTTATTTTCAGTGCATGACTGTTACTTACTTGCTGTGGCATCGCCATGTTTACTTGTAAGATCTAAGTATTTATTTCATTCCGGCAGCCCCTGAAATGACCAAAAAGTTTGAATCGACACAGCTCTTAACCAGTTTCTGTTGACCACCAGTTATTTGTAGTGCTCCACCTGACTGTGTGCTATTGCAAAGGCCCAAAGCAGAGTCACAGTAAAGAAGACTTGGTTACATTTTCACAGTCCAATTATTCATCTTAGTATTGATAATATTATTATTTAAAATTATAAGTATATCAGATATGCATGTGCTTTTATACACATTGCTTTCAGACCAACATGTTGAAACTCGTCAGCTCACTAATTGTTTGTGAAGCATGTAAATAATATTAATTTTCTTGCAACATTGCACACTCTACGAGTAATTGAACAGAATATCCTCTTTTCAAAGTAATAGCCTGTCTAAACTGGAAGTGACCTTGTTATGCTGCCGGACCCCCGAAAAGATGGATGTCCTTGAGTTTAATAGGTCTAAGTTTGTCTGACTGATCAGAGCTGTCTTACTTTTCAACTATGGGGGTTTTTTTAACCAGCAAACAGAAGTTAGGAAACCAAACCACACGTCGGACAAGCGATAAAAAGGGTCAGCCACATAAATAAATGACATATTTTACCAACATTTTTGTAGGCAGTAAGTACACTGTGTACTGTGCAAACTCTTTACCTCCGCTCAGATTATAGTTGAATGTACCTCAATTATGAATCCTAAGGTCATCAAAATCTATTTAGCCAACTAGGCTACTAAAAGTGGAAAGTTAGAATTTGTCTTAAATATGCAAATTAAAATGTAAAAAACAGGTAAAATGTGGGAGTGAAGGACTTTTGATGGGTCTTTAAAAATACAACATCTTAAAATGAACAAAACTCTGTTTTTTAAATTTACAATGTACCTCTCTAAACATGGTAAGGCTTCACCACAACCAGCCAAACTCCCAGTTTTCTATGAGTTACATAAAAGCCTCTCAGCCTCATGCTGTAAATCAGTCGCCCTGTTACATGGTGACGTCTGTTTCACTTCCTTTCTCTGTTATTTCTGTACCTCAGCGTTTGTGTGCTGAACAATTAACTTCATGATGCCGAGTTGGTAGGAGGAAATGCTGGGCCACTGGCCACTGAGAAGAAATTGCCTTTTCACCCGCTACAGACTTTTGGATCATTCAGTATGTAGAATTAATATGGAGTTAAGACCTGGTAGCTGATTTGTTGGCACTTGACTGTCAGTCTGACAGTCGCAAACCTTCACCTATGGCCAATCTGGAGAGAAATAACAAAATCCTGTTTGATTTGGTTCGGCAGCCAGGTAACAACATATGTGCTGATTGTGGAGCTCCCGGTGAGTACTCTGACAAAGATTCATAATAACGATGTATTAAACTTATATGTTTTTAACATCATTTATCTTAATTCCAACAATACATTGTCAATGAACGTTCAACCTCATTTTTGTGTGAGTGAACATTTCGTCTTTTTTTTTCCATTTTAAAAAATAGTGAATAGCCACCTGCATGATTGGACCATGTGATTTTGTTTTTTAACAGAACTGTCTCTAAAGTTATAGTTTATAGCCAAGTCACGCTTTACAATAAACTTTAATAAAGGGAAGTGGTGGCTACCATGTATACTGTGGAATGACCTCATGTTCCTCCTGCACCAGTTTTTCCCCATCGCTGACAATGACAGTTGGCAGGGTGTTAACTATGAAACACAATAAAACATCAAATACACAAATCCAAAATTAAATTTATGTAACTATTTTTAAGGTCATATTTACAAACAAATAAAACTGGTATTGACTCTCTCACTTTTTTCAAATGTATTATTGTATTGTGGTCTGTATTTGCTGTTCATACATGTAGAGCTTGTACTGTGTTTAGTTCCTTCTTGCAGTTTAAATGTTGCAATCTGTTTTTGCTCACAGAGCCTGACTGGGCTTCCTACACTCTTGGTATCTTTGTGTGCCTGAACTGCTCAGGGATACATCGTAATTTGCCTGCTGTCAGCAAAGTGAAATCCATACGTCTTGATCGCTGGGAAGACTCACTAGTAGAGGTAAAGGTTTGTAGTTTGTATTTATTTTATTTGGGTACCTAACAATATGTGTTTATTATTGTGTCGACTCCTGTTTTCTTGTTCAGTTTCAAGTTCTAATTATTCCTCTTGTCCTAAATATTGTTCTTTATTTCACAATACTTATATTATTTTTATTATATTTATTCAAGTTTGTTGCATTTGGCTGCCCATATTGTTCAAAGATGCCACAGATTTCACCTTTAAATTTAAAACCTTGAAGCATGTGACCATGTGAATGCTTATTTTCAGTGATTAAATGGGGCCACTGGCTCCTTGCCAGCACAGCAGGGATTGGGGGGATTAGCAAAGCATTGTAGAGATAAGCGAAAATGCTAAACAAATAATTTTAAAAGGTTAACTCACAGAAGTTAGGTGTCAGGCAAGTTGAGAAACCCTGCTCTGAAACACATGATCTATAAATACAAAACAATATGACTGAATATCAATTGTTGTTTGTAACTTATCGCACACTGTGGTTGCAGTTCATGAAAGAGAGAGGAAACTCTGCGGCCAAAGCCATTTATGAGAAGTGTGTTCCTGCCTTCTTCTACCGGCCACAACAGCCAGACTGCACGTGAGTGACAGTCAACACATTAACTCAGTGGAAGTACAAAGAATATGCAAACAGTCTGTGTAATGAATAGGAGTGGTGCTGAGGGGAAAGGTACCAAAAAAAGGAACACAATCTAAGAGGTGAAGAGAGGTGGAGCTACTAAAATACAAATTAGATGTTTTAAGTGGCTGGTATTTACCTAAGCATGTGTTTCATCCACAAGGAAATGAGTGTTTTACTTTGCCTTTAGTGTTCTTAAGGATCAATGGATCCGTGCAAAGTATGAAAGGAGAGAATTCACAGGAGAGGACAACTACTTTCGGCAGGCTTACCACTCAGGTAATTATACTGTGATTATACAAACAAGAAAATATGTTTCAGATCATCAAAACATGCAGAATACTGCATTTGTTTCTACATTTCTATGCCCAAGATACATTAAGTTGCTGGCTTCTCTTTTGTTTGATTAAATCCAACTCAGACCTGTTTGAGTCAACACTATGGAAAAAAGGCAAAGACAACAAGCAGTTTCTTAAGAGGCTCTTCATGCTCTCCCGGAAAGACTTGACCCTGAGATACTTCATTAAAGAGGATGTGAGTAGTTCTTTTGCCATACCAGCATTTAGTCTTCAGTATTTTTGAGCAAACATAGGCTGCTATCATATACTTACTGTTTATAACATTTTTATTACAAAAACAAATCCCTGTGTACTTTCTTACAACATATTTTCTTTGTGCACTATCTGTGCTAGACCATTAACAGACAAGGGTCAGACCATTTGCCTGAGAAAGCAACTGAAACTTGAAACTTAATTTAGCACAGAAATTTCGCAATTAATGCAACATATTGCAAACTAGGCAGCGTGCAGGAATCTGTCCTTTGCTAACTTTCGATTTGCTTTCTTTTTCCTATAAACCAACTCTGCAAGACAGATGTGCAACATTTTTGTTCGGTTTCTGATCTTTTGAAATCCTTCTCCAATCTTCTCATTAAACACAACAAAGTCTAAGGTTCCTAAAGCCATCATCCCAATGAAAGACCTTAATGCAGTTTTCCAGCCTGAGAAGATCAGTCATGCTCATGGTCTGCAGATCTCCTACCTGCAAGATGAACGTATGAGGAATTTGTTTGTTTACCATGACAGTGGGCAGGTGAGCTGAAGTTCTTTTGTGCTGTTTTATTTCCACTTAATTTGGCAAATGCAGTGTATAAAATCTGTAGCACAGACACCAAATCAGTACAGCTTTACAGTTTCTTCCCTTTGAAGTCTCATGCTTGCTCTTAGATTTAAAACCAATAGTTTGCTGCTTATTTGAGCTGAAAAAGATTAGACGCCTCAGGGCTTCAAACTCAACAAATACAGTGACATCTAGTGGCTTATAAAGGCTAGAGCTGCCCATAAAGACAGGCTGAAGCATCACCCCTTGCTGATATTAATAGTTTTGGTCTCATATGTGTGCAATAAAAATGTAGAAAGTCTGCTTGTTATTAAATCTGTACACTTTTGTACAGAGTTTGCTTTATCAAAAATAGTTGTAATTGTGCAACATGTTAGGTTGGAATGATGCTGTCTCTAAAAAACATAAATATAAAATATGTTTTTTTCCAAAATTAAACATTCATGGCTTTATAGTTTAGCTTGAGTCCCACAATGGTCTCATGTTTTTATATTTTACAGTTTATATTTATGTGTCATTTCATATTAATTGAAATGTTAAGTAGTTGGAGAATGATACTTTAAAGTAATGAATTCATTTCATTGCAAAATGTTGTCTTGCTTATATCTTTTTAATATACATCAATAGATTTTTTTAAATCACTTTTCTCTCTCCTTATTCCACTAATGTGCCACCCACATGGTGTAATTTTCCCAAATTTTGTAATTATGTATTGTTCCTGTTGTACTCTCCTGTATCTGGTGCCTTACAGGCGATTGTATCCATGTTCAATGCTATCAGAGGCACCCGCTTAGCATACCTCCAGAGGAAACATCCCACCCTTCAAGATAAAGATGTGAGCAAAGTTTGCAAAATATTCATCTCAGATAGGTTGTTAAAGATAATGTTAATCTGCAACTATCGTCCAGTTAACAGTGTCACCTGTGTTTCTTTGCGCAGTTGATACCTCAGATAACAAGACAATGCCTGAAGGAGGGATACATGGAGAAAACTGGCCCAACGGTTCGTCAACCATCTCAATTCCTTGCAAAAATATACTATATTATTTACTATGGTCATACCTGGCAAATTAAATTAATCCTTTGTTTGCTCTTTCTTCCCCTCTCATGTTATCTTTATGTCCTTTTATCTATTTCTGTGTGTGTGTTTGTATGTTTTAGCAACGGGAGCCATTCAAGAAGAGGTGGTTTACACTGTGCTCAATGACCAGAAAGCTTCTGTATTATAAAACTCCACTGGTAATTAAAGATAATACTCTGGTGACTGCAGTGTGTAAAAAAACAAAATCTTGTTCATCAAATACCAAAGTTTAAGAAAAAAAACACTTGTGAAAGTTTTGCAAATATCAATCAGTAGTTCTAATAGTTATGAGAAATTAAATACTATGTAATCTAACAAGTTGCATTGTTTTGAAAAGTTTGAATTAAACACTGATATTGGCCTGTTTTTAAACAATTCATAGTGTTTGCAATTAACTGCAGCTCTGCTCTTCTCTGATGCATCTCTGTGCTGTTGGTTTTTTCGCTGTTAGGATGCCACAGAGTTGGGTGCTGTGTTCATCGGCTCAGAGAACCACAGCTACTCTGTATCAGAGAGCAGCGGCCGGAGCACGAGGGGAAGCCGGTGGCGCTGTGGCATCACGCTGCAGACTCCAGGAAGGCAGTTTGTGTTTATGTGTGAGCAGGAGCAGGAGCAGAAGGAGTGGCTGGAGGCCCTCAGGAAGGTCATCTCTCAGCCCATGACCCCAGAGGACTATGCTAGTAAGATAATGTCGTTACACCTAATGTAGCGTGTTTATCAGATGGTCACACATTAAGCCCATATGTGGACACCCACGTCTAACTCTTTTTTTCTCTTGTATACTGTAGATGAAGCAAACTTGAGAAGAGGAAAATGACTGGAACAGTTCTGACTGCTGATTTGAGGGAATTCACAATGCAGTAAGAATCATTCTGAGACCAACACAGACTGGAAACCTCACTTCCTAAAGATGCTTCTGAACATGTCGGTGGGAATCAAAGAAACTGGAGACAAACTCTCCGGTTCACTAGCAGGATGCCTTTACACAGCCAACAAATGCCATTAAACTCTAACACAGTGCATACTAACGTGTCTGTGGTTGCAATGTCACACTTAAGAGAAAAAGGGTATTTTGCATTTATTGTTGCCACAATGACACCACGTAAAGAACTCTTAGAAAACAATTCAACAAAATACTGTATTTATTGAAAATGTGATTTTGTGTATAATATTGCTTTTTTTGTAGTTACTATGTATCTGTTTTGTTTACCTAAATTTGCACATTTCCAAAAAAGACTGATTTCTTTAACACACTGTTTCATTATATATGCCTGTTTGATTCTTTATTGGTCTGTAAAACTGAACACTTTTTGTGGCCGTAATAAATTTAATGTACAACTGATTTGATTTAACATGCACCTATTATATTTCTCTCCATAAAAGTACTCCCTAAGGTCTCACTCAGATTATCATCTTTCCACAATAAACGATCTTCGCTTGCTGGTCAGCTGATCGGAGGGGCGTGGCCGCAAACACGCCCACTAGCGGCCGTTAGCGCTGTAATTACAGTCAAGTTTGCGTGTAGATTACGCGGCTGAACGCAGCAGTAACCGCACTGTCTGTCTGACTCTGCCCTGCAAATTAAATATTACAAAACCACCGGTTTGGTTCCCCCGGATATCCCGCGGTGTTTGCACGGATCTCTGGCGGTGTTACCGTCTGTTCTGAACCAGCGTAAACCGGAGCTGAAATGCAAACGTAGCCGTTAGCAGGCGAGCCAGGCCGTGGAGAGCTGGCTGGCCGTATCCTTCATCCAGACGGGAGCATAAATGTTTCACAAACACCGGTTTACCGAGTCTACCGACGCTGGAGAGGATGCGCAAGGACGTGAGGATTTTATTAGTGGGGGAGCGTAAGTACAGCTGTCATTTCCAGCGCGGTGATCGGCAGAGATTGTCTGCAGCGTCAGCCTTCGGTTCACTGATGCTTCCAGCTGAGCATGTGATGCTGACAACCAGACTCATGATGACGGTGTCTGTCGTTTTCACTTCAAAAGACGATATTAAAAAAAAAAGACCTGATTTTACGTAGCTTTATCTAACACCAGGTTTATATTACTTTCTCACATTATGCAACCACAGTCCAGTCATATCATATATGTTGCACATCAACTAGAAAGTGTTACTCACTTTCATGTCTAAACCTGCAGTAAACCAGCTACGATATTATAATTTCCTACAATCACCTGAATAAAACATAGAAATCCCACCAGTCTGCCAAAATACACACTACAACAGCAACAAAAAGACAGACATGGTGTTTTCCACTGGTTTCTTTGGTCACGTGGTCACATCTTGTAGATCTTGGACTTCAGAGAAGTGAACTTTAGATAGGCAGGGGATATAGTTTTCAACTGTAGATACGTCTCCTCAGTTGGGAGAATAAGGTTGTTTACAGGTTATAAATCATACAGTCAGGAATAAAGCTTGTAGTGTAGTGACAGCCTCTGGCTTAGTAGTAGAGAGCCGTTCAGAAGACTTAACACTTCAAACAGAGCTGAGATGAAAGCTGCAGTTCATAGGTTGCACACGCCGTTAAAAACTGGCCTGTGGAGCCATGATTAGGAGTTTTGTGATTCACTAAATCCTTGTTAAACTATCATGTTTTTACAGATTAAGTGTCAAAATGATTGTGATGAGTGTATGTTAAAATCTCCCAAAGAGCAGACTCTCACTCCTCTTGTCTCCTGACAGCCAAAGTGGGCAAAACATCTCTCATCATGTCCCTGGTCAGCGAAGAGTTCCCAGATGTGGTATGGAAACATAAATATTATGTTAGATTTTGAAAATCTTGATCATGTCACCTTTAATATAATAAATTATGGTTTTTGTGTAGTTCAGCACCATTGATTTGACCGTATAATTGAAGCCCTGTGCTTATAAACATGCAAGTGATATCCAGGTTTTGTTCATCACAGGTTCCCTACCGAGCTGAGGAAATCACCATACCTGCAGATGTCACACCTGAGAGAGTCCCCACACACATTGTAGACTATTCAGGTACTCTAGCCCACAACTGTTTCATTAGCTGACTGTTTAGTTTCTGAAAATCACAAAGAAGAGAGATCACTCGTCCGGTTTGAAATGTAATATTCTCATCTTTCTTCTACAGAGGCAGAGCAGACTGATGAACAGCTGTTTCAGGAGATCTCCAAGGTCAGTCACTGCTTTTCTGCTAGCTTGGAGAGGAATGCTGGGTTCACACAAAAGCCTAATGAACATCTGTATCGCTTTCCTTTCACAGGCAAATGTGATTTGCATTGTGTACTCTGTCAACAACAAGAAGTCAATAGAAAAAGTAAGTCACCTCTGCTACTCGCATTTCCATAATTTTTTTTTATAGCAGCTAAACAGCATAGCTTGACAGTCACTGTGCCTCTTTATCATGTATTTTGTTTATCTTTCCTACCTTTGTCTTCTTAAGGTCACCAGCCACTGGATCCCCCTCATCACTGAGAACACAGACAAAGACAGCAGGTGTGAACTTGTATTAAAATAGTGCAGAGTTTTCTTTATCAGCTCGGTTTTGCATAATAAAATGTTGGTTAAGGTTTGGATTTGCCTATGAGCTTTTAACCACGTGGCCAGCTCCCAATGCACCATTCACTTAGTGGGGCCAGTTTTCTATAGCAAGAGACCAGTCATGGAATTTTTTTTACTGGTGTTTTAGAAGTGATGACTGATCGTCACAGACTGGAAAATGTCTCACAGATGTATCTCTGTTTGCCGGGATCAGCAGTGGAACAGCAGCATTTTACATGAGCACGCTCAGCCTCATTCTCCCCTTTTGTACTGTGAGATTTTCTCAGTGAAATGAGTCACTGCTTGTCAAGAAAGAAAAATGCTTAAATATGTGAAAAGAAAAGGACTCTTTTTAACAAAATGCATGCTTGAGTTAGAGCTGATAAGATTTTCTGGGATTCGTCAGTGTTAATACAGTGGTGTGTGTGTGTGTGTGTGTGTGTGTGTGTGTGTGTGTGTTTGGTGTGTCCAGGGTTCCTTTGATCCTGGTGGGGAACAAGTCAGACCTTGTGGAGCACAGCAGCATGGAGACCATCCTGCCCATTATGAACCAGTACAGTGAGATAGAGACTTGTGTTGAGGTGAGAGGGCGACCGTTCTGTTCTCTTCAAGCGATGTATTCGCAATGCTATCGACTCAGACAACAGACAGGCAAACACCCAGCACACTGGGTCAAAAGAGACATAAACACAAACAGAGATCAATATCTTCCTCTGTCCTCATCGAACAACAGCTGTTCAATAGTGACTGTTGGGTGGAAACTGTTGTGTCTCTTTCTAATGGGGTTTTTATGTCAGGGAGGAGTGTTGATGTTGATATTGTTTAGATGTTGTTGAGATTTCTTGAATATGCACTGTCTGTTTTTTAAGTGCCAAGAGAAACAGCATAACTTTACAGTTAATGTCTAGACATTTCTTTGTTTATCTGAAGCACTTTTAATGGGTTTTATGAATCCATCAAAGACACTAAGTTGTTACTAAACCATTAAAATCTCGACAAAGGTGTTTTTCTCCTGCACAGTGTGTCGACTTGCTGCTCGTCAGTAATGTTTTTTCAACTCCTTTGAAGTCTGCATCCTTCAAATAATCCTGTCAATTATTCTGGTTGTTGTCTTAGGTTGTAGACATTTCCAACCTGTTGTCCTGCCTGTGCTAATCTTTAACACTGACTCCTGTCTCCTAACAAGGCTCCACCTGTGTTTCTTCAGACTGGTTAATTAGAGCAGGCACCTCCCTCAGACAGATCCTGTGTGTTAATACCCTGTCTGGGCCTGACTTAGCTCACACACACACACACACACACACACACACACACACACATGCACACACACACAAATGGAGGTGCACTGCAGTGTTAAAGACAGTATACATGGACGCTTAGCTTAGCTAAACTTCCCTTCTCTTATTTGTAGTGTTCAGCAAAGAACCTGAAGAACATCTCAGAGCTGTTCTACTACGCCCAAAAGGCAGTTCTGCACCCCACAGGTCCCCTCTACTGTCCAGAGAAGAAAGCTGTAAGAGCACTGATACACTGTGTGAATTTTGCACCCCTGTTTGTGTCATCCAGTGCAGCTTGTTTTAATTCAAGGCCTGTGTTTGAAAATCTTTATGAAACTACATTTGAGAGAGTTATGCAAAAGCAGTGTTTTTGTCCAAGAATGCTTCTCAATTTTTTCTGTCATATGTCACTTTGGGGTTCAAACTATTGTAACTTTTGATTTGTCTCTATGATTTCCAGATGAAGTCACTTTGTATAAAAGCCCTGACTCGAATCTTCAAAGTGTCAGATTTGGACAATGATGGAATCCTGAACGATAATGAGCTCAACTTCTTCCAGGTAAGGTGGTGACCGCTGGAGCTGACAAAGTTAACATATGACCAGAAGGATTTGACCAAAAGTACAATGTGTAAATGAAACCTGTTATGCTAGTTTGGACAACAACAATGTTTCTTGTGTGATGGTTCACAGCGGACGTGCTTTAACACCCCACTCGAGCCTCAGGCTTTGGAGGATGTAAAAAATGTGGTGAGGAAGAATTTGAGCGACGGAGTTTCCAACAACGGACTCTCTCTGAAAGGTAGGAGCGCTGGACTGACCCTGATGTTGAAAAAACTCCAGTCAGTCTTCACTTTGATTCAGCTCAAGTTGTCCTGTCTGGAGTACATGTTTATTACAAAACAAACCTGATGTCAGAGAAGATATTGGTAACATGTAACATGTAATTCACAGAATGACATGCAATCACAGCACCTGAAAGGACGCGAACAACATGTGTGTGTGTTTGTGTGCTTTAACTGTGGGTCAAGTACCTTCCATTACACGACAAGCTGGGATCATTAAAAAGGCTAAAAACTTATTGTTACAGACAGACAGAGCCTGCTTTCATAAGTATGCTAAGTGTGAAGGACAGTGGGACCCTCCCAGCTCAACTAACAATGGAAATGCACAAATTAATCTGTGTTTTGTTTTTCTGTGATGTTCCTCTCCAGGCTTCCTGTTCCTCCACACCCTGTTCATCCAGCGAGGCCGCCATGAAACCACGTGGACTGTGCTGAGGAGGTTTGGATACGATGACGACCTGGAGTTAAATCAGGACTACCTCTTCCCCCTGTGAGTCTCAGTCTGGAAGCTGGAGCACCTAGTCTTTTACTTTTAGTGATTTTTGCCCATTTTGACCAAACTTCCAGTTGCGAAGAGCCTAAATCAGTAAACATCTTTATTACAGCATTTGACAGGAGAGCATTTGATTTCAAATAAGATGTGTGGCGCTATTTTTCTGTGATCGTTCTGGGTGAAGATTTCTGTGAATAATGTTGGAATGTAACCCTGGGGCATTTTCTGCTGAGTTAGCACTGCATCATACTACGTTTAAGAATAGCCCTTAAATGCTACCATACTGATAAGCAACTGGTCATTTGGTAGCTTAAACCACTCTAGCATTATGCTCTGATTACTTTGGCAAACAGTGAACACACCACTTTCATTTGTTTTAACCTGAGGAAGGTGGGAGAATGAGTGTTTAATTGGATGAGCACACTTGTTGATCCCCCTGCAGCCCATCTGCTGCCTCAAAGCTGTCATCTTAGGAAAAACCCTGCAACTGTGATATTTAACCTCTTATTTCATCTCTGTAGTGGTATTTTTCTTGTATTTCTTCGCAGTCTTGTTGATCATAAGATTCCCGTTGCCACGTTTGTCTCTCTCTAGGTTGAAAATTCCTCCAGACTGCACCACAGAGCTCAACCACAATGCCTACCTCTTCCTCCAGAGCATCTTTGACAAACATGACAAGGTACAATCCGATAGACCTGGTTCTGTATTTACACTAGCCTCTGACCCAGAGAGGTGCTTACGAGAAGCTGCTAAGTACGGAGCAACTACAACAACACAACGCTGCCCCGGCCAACGCTGACCACCTGCTGAGATTTAACTTCTTGTCACCGAAAAGGGATTGACAGGAGAATTAACCATGAGGGTAGAATGAAAGTCAAATAGTGAAAGTGGCTGCAGGCGCCAAGATTCGCCCTCTGTTGTAGCGATTAGCATCGCAGTGTGAATGTGTCTGTCAGTCGTGTTTGTTTTCACAACAACAAACTAAGTGACTTCTGCTCTTATGAATATCTGAGCAAGAACATTTGCTTTTTTTAAGAATCCCAATGAAAATGTTTCTTGCACTGAGTGACAGAGTCCTAATTTAGCAGTACTAGTTCTCCATCCTGAACAAAAACCAACATTTCTACGGGTCTTTCAGGACCGTGACTGTGCCTTGTCGCCAGAGGAGTTGGTGGACCTGTTCGATGTTTTTCCCTACATGCCTTGGGGTCCAGATGTCAATAACACAGTTTGCACTAATGACCAGGGATGGATCACCTACCAGGGATATCTCTCCCAGTGGACGTAAGCAGACATTGTGACCTGACTGCAGTCAAAAAAAAAATTCCACATATAGCGTCTAAATTAAAATGTATCAGTAAATATTGAACAATTTTCAAAGAAAACAGCAATGCAAAGTATTTCTCTGTCTGAATTGATTTAAAAAAAGCACATGATCTCAGTTGAATAGCTTCCAATCTATTTATTGAACCTTCATTTGCATCCTCCCATTTAGTCTGTAACTTACATTTGTTTAGGTTAACAACGTATTTGGATGTCCAGCGATGCCTGGAGTACATGGGTTACCTTGGTTACTCAATAGTTGCTGAGCAGGAGTCCCAAGCTGCAGGAATTACAGGTCAGCTTCACAAACAGTTACAGTTTTCACAAACACTCACACACTCCAGTGGTAAAATATTGATTACTATTCAATGCAATAAGCATAATGCCTTGTGTAGAAATTTTTTCATCAATATCTTTGATTTTACTTTAAAGTCAAGCCCACAGTTAACAAATCAGTGATTAACACTGTCATAGCACCGTTCAGTCAGTGTGAATGTTATGTACAGCAGCAGCAGCAGCAGTTTAAACTGATCCTCTGATGTCCGTGGTTGCTTTGCCCCCCTGCAGTGACCAGAGATAAGAAGATCGACCTGCAGAAGAAACAGACCCAGCGCAGCGTCTTCCGCTGTAATGTCTTTGGAGACATTGGCAGCGGGAAGAGCGGCTTCCTGCAAGCCTTTCTGGGTCGCAACCTCATGGTAAACAGAGACAAACACCTGTAACGGCACATTTTCACACTTAGATACTTAAAAACGTCCCAGTTGTTGGTTTGACTCTATCACACTGCACTCCACAGACATTACAGACAGCAAACATCACAGGACATAAAATGCATTATTTGAAAAGTATTCCTCCAAAAATGTACCAAGTTTTATATATCATCCTAGCATATATATGATAGGATCATGATAGAATGACTTCTTTTTCCCATTTCTGCTTGCAGTTACAGTCAGTTTATGTCATGATCTGCTTTTAGCGTCACGTTTCCTCTCTTCACTCTCCTCAGCGCCAAAAAACCATCAGAGAGGAACACAGATCTTACTATGCCATCAACACAACCTATGTTTATGGCCAAGAGAAGTACCTTCTCGTGAGTATCAAAGATGCCTCTCAAAGTAATTGAATCATTAGCAAATATTAAGTGAGTATGTCATGTTTTCAAACTGTATTTCATTCTCTTGGTTTATTAAATAACAATCTTTTTTCCTTGCACACAGAACTCTGGTTCTATCCTAATACAGTATAATCTTTACTGCCACTCGAATCACGGAAAGTAAAAAGAATTAAAAAAAAATCAGTAAAGCAACCTCAACAGAAGTCAGAAATATTTATTGAAGTCTTTTTTCTGCATTTAGCATTTATATTTCACCATATTTTATAATCTGTGTGTATAATAAGAAGTGCTTTTGGTCAAGCATTATGCAAAAATGAAAAGCATAAAACAAATTCCCTGCAGTTTTCTCCACTTTCATTTAAATTCCAGCAAATAATGGCTGATTATCCAACATGGATCTTAAGCTGAAACTCAGTTGGGTCTTTCTAACTCTTAGCTTATGTGAGAGTGTTCAGCTTGATGTTTGGAGAGATTTTTCTTTATGTGTTTAGATTTATTTAATGAATCTTCTCTCCATGCGTCAAAGCTTCATGAAGTGTTCCCAGACTTCGACTACCTGTCTGATGCCGATCTGGCCTGTGACATTGTCTGCCTGGTCTATGATGTCAGCAACCCTTACTCCTTTGAATACTGCGCCAAAGTGTTTAAGGTAAAGCTCCGTGTGTGCATTTCTCACATAAATCAAAAGAAACATATTCACCTGGGGAAAACATTTAAACCATGATCATTTATCCTCCTCTCTCTGTCGCTGCTCAGCAATACTTCATGGACAGTAAGACTCCATGTATGATGATAGCAGCCAAGTCTGACCTGCCAGAGGTGAAACAGATGTACGGCTGCACTCCTCTGGAGTTCTGCAGGAGGCACAAGATGCCCCCTCCCCAGTCCTTCACCTGTAACTCTGCAGCAGCACCCAACAGAGACATCTACACCAAACTTACCACCATGGCCATGTACCCGTAAGTATACATGCACACTTAATCGAGTTTTGTGAACTCAGGTCATTTTTCTGCATAAAAAAATGAACTTTGTACATAAAACTGATGCAAGTTATGTGTATTTGGCAGTTTGGCTGCTGAAGCTAAGATCTTGTATTTTACTCTTTTCCCTCAAAAGACTGCAAAACATCTAAGAGCGTTATAACTGGGGTTATTTTTAACACAATCTATAACTTTGTTTGTACATCCACCTTGGTCTGCGGAGAATTGAGCCGGCCAGTTCGTCTTTTAAACTGCCAGATATGAATCATGTGAGCGCTTTTTTTTTTTAGTGACCTAAGAGGTTAAAGTGGCTCAGTCACTCACTGCTTGTTTGCTGCTCTTCAACTTTTTTGGTTTTAATCTTGTAGTTTCTGTATGCTGAGAGGATTTTCTGCTAACTCTGCTGCGTTAATCTGTTAAATTATTCTGTGTGAAACAGGCAGGATAGATGGGACACTTTGTCTTCTATTTGCAGTGTCAATGCGAAATAAGCAGATAATGTTTTGCTTTTTAAATACATAAATACGAAGCTGCAGTGTGTGTAATTTCGGTTACCTCGCTCCAAGATAAACTTGCTCCCTGCGGGGATGTTTCTCCTCTCTGCAAGTGTCAGTATCAGACCTGATGCACTTCACTCCACATTAATGCGCTTCGCTGCCCTCTGGGCTTGTTGCTCTCAGTCTAATGCCACAGTGTTTTGCATTGTGGGTAAACGGGTTTCCCTGCTGAGCTGTAATGTTGATCCCTCCCAGAGGCGCACACTCCTGCAGCTTGCAGTGCACTGTGAACACACAGCGCCTCTCTGCACATCAAACAGTTACATAATTGCACATAGAAGCAGACAAGCCCTTATTTAGCACACAGTATAGTCAACTCCTACTCTAAGACTCAGAATACATTTTTTTCAATATTACAAAATTATGTTCTAAAGTTCAAACAAATGTTTGTCAACATCCTTCTGTGGGAAAGTGGGAGTCTTTTTCTTTTATAAAAACCTATCCCTGTTTTTCCATTATTGGATTTACTGAGCCGTTATACACTGATCCAGCAGGATCACAACAAAGATACATTTGACTCCAGAAAACAAATATTTTTTTATGTCATTTGAAAAATGATTTGCTGATTCATTCTCAAAACTGTAGCTTGAGACTAATCCAGTTAAAGAGATTAATGGACTTTATTCCCTCCTCAAAAGAATGAAACTATTAAAGGAATCTCATTTGATTAAGTTTATTCCAGTCACAGCCTGTTTTCTTGTCTTACGCTGGTTGTGGCTCCCAGGTGATGAACAACGAAGTACTCTTTAAACGGTGATGGGATCTTTAACTCTGATCTTTCCTCTCTTCCTCTTGTGTGTTTTCATATGGAAACTGTGCGTGGTGTTTGCCTTCCCGTATCTCTCCTCAGCCACGCCCGGCTGCGCTGCATGTGCACTTGTAACCGGTGCACCTTCTGCTTGTGTCAGAACCTCCTCAACTCTGAGCTGCTGCAGACGGTCAGGGCCAAACTCTACGCTGTTGTACTCAGAAGGTCCTTTTTTTAACCTCTTTTACCACTGCCTTTATTTACCTCTGATTACCTGTCAGACCTTCTGCCATCATCACCCGAGCATGTCCCATTCAGTACTCTTTTTTTTTTATCATTTTATATCATCTATATTTATTTTAAGCATTCTTCTTCTTTACCTAGTCCCATTCACTTGTTCTCCATTATATTTTCCTAATGTATTTTTTCTTATTTCTCTCCTTTCATTTATTTCATGCTGTCAAGAGTCTGAGTTTGTCTTTTTCCTCTCAGAATCCATTCTGATGTCTTACCTTTCTTTCAGCTTTCTTTGACATTACTTGTGAGCCTCCTGTAGTTTGGGTTGAAAGCATGTACTTTTCTATTTCAATGTTATTCTTATTGTTATTCAGTTGGTGTCAACTTCCTTGCTGCTGCCTTCTCTGTTGATGTCACTGTGCCTCAGTCGTCTCAGCTAACAGAGATGTTGAAGCTCTATCCTGCTCTTGTTGTCTCGTTTCTTACCTACAATCACACTCGTCCCACATCTGTTTGACTGATTTTTACTGTAGTTTCTCCACACTCTTAGTCTCCATCTCCGTTCATCTCTGTCATCAGTTCATACATGCTTTGACTTATTTTCACATGATCCCTCTTAGCAACATCTCTCACAACTGAGACTTCCATCATTATATTTGTTTCAAATTTAAGTGACACTGATTTTTTTTGTTAGTTTAGATGATGCATTAGATTGTCACCTCCTTACTCTCCTTTTCTTCACTCCTTTCTCTTCATTCATCTCTCTTGTGCCTGCTTCTCTCTGTTTGACAGACATATGAGCCAAGCCGACTTGAAGAGCTCAACCTTCTGGCTGAGAGCGAGCGTCGGTGCGACCGTGTTTGCAGTTCTGGGCTTCGCCATGTACAGAGTGCTGCTCAAACCACGATGATCCTTTGGCAACTCCAGTCTAACACACTTTGCACCAATGGTACATATAGAGCTATTTTGACTAGCCACAACTTCAAAGTGTCTCAGTAATCCAAAAAAAAGTATTAAAACGAAAAAAAACCCCTTAAAAATCCATCTTGGTTTTGTAGTAAAATAGATCCAAATTATAAAACCTATTTGTTTTTGCTCTGGGGGGGAAAAAAATAAAGCTAACTTAGTAAAACATGTACATTATTGTACGTTGTGGGGGATAAAACAGAAAACAATATTTAATTTTTGTACCAAAATTACTAACTTGCTTAATCTGTTTGTCTGCAGTTATTTGCAAAGTACATAATGTATCTATATTTATATAAAAAAGGAGCAGAAGCTGCTGATGAGACATGGTGAGTTACATATGAGTGAGTTACATGTATTATTTTTGGTTACTTGTTGATTGATAAGAACAACTTGGTTTCAGTTATATTGAGGTTTGTAGTATGTGAGGATTACAATGGAACTGATGGGTTTTTGTTATTATTATTTTTTTTTTAGACATTATATGTAAATAGTGTATATATATATACATATATAATAGTAATAGTAGACAGTATATTATTTGTCTTTGTCTGAATCATACTCAGAAAACTGGATGCAAAGGTAGGTTAACAGCCCGATCATGACTTGCACAAATGTTAGCATTGATTATTCAGGCGTAAATTGATTTGCCTTTATGTCACATGCACACTTTGTTTATTGTTCGTACATCAGTGCAGGTCAGTGCTTGATCGGCGGCGGTGTGGACCGTTCTGCTGCTCTCTCTTATGTCTTCCCGCTTTGGTCACTTTGTCAGCTCATGGATGTGTTTGTGTGATAAGATATAAAAAGTATCAGCACTTTCACGGCCATTCTATAGATTTTGTGTTAGCATGCTACAGATATTCCAACCACATTGAAGTGTTTTCAGACTTACTGTGCAAAAAAAATGACCATGCCAAGCTCTCTGCACGACTCTCAAGCTCCCCAGTAACCCAGTGATGGAGAAGTGCTGAACAGAGGAAAGTTGAGTCTGGAGTCATAAATGTGAAGTTTGATGGTGAGGTGACCCTTGTAATTCTCAGTTAGCTCTCCAGCCAATGGAAGATAATGTGGGCCTAGATATTAATTTCCATGCAACTGCAGCTGTTTGCCACAAGGTTCAATTTGATGTATACACTCATGTCCGCCTTTCCAAAAGTTTACAATAAATAAGTATATCTAATTGGTTTGGTGTGATGACATTTATGTATTTATTTGTTTACAGCTCTCCAAGAGATCTAAAGATTTCGCCACTACTTGCTCTCTAAGCCGCATCAACAACAGGCAGCTAATGATCATGTTTGAGCTGTAATACTGATGCAGGAACAGTCTTTGGTTTAAGAAAAGGAACTTCTCAGCTATTTGTTACCATCATAGCTTTTTTAAATTTAATTTTTCTGGATAATATTCCACCACATGATCAATTTTAATTTTGTCCAGTCTTAACAAGATAATAGGTTAGGATTTACATAGACACAAGGGGGCAGCATTGCTCAAAAACAACAACAAAAGTATTAAATTTTCCCTCAATTAAGTGACAAAGTCTGTCACCAAATTGAGTGTCTGCTGTCTCACCACCGTTTTAAAACTGTGAAGCTGAAGCCTGCTCATGTATTTATATACATACATATTTATATATTCTTTTACGAGCAAGTCTGCTGGTGGAGATAAAGTGGGTTGAAAGAGACTGGATGGTAATATTGTTCAAGGTGCATCTGTAAGAGGGTCATAAAATACATTTGTATATTAAATAATAGATCACTATCTAATAACTTAAGTGTGTATGTACAGTTCTAGGATATGTTTACGATATTACCTTGACATACAAAACACTTTCGTCTCCTCAACAAATAGGCCTTCTCTCTCTAGATAAAAGTCTTCCTTATTAGTCAAGTAAAATCCAATTTATAAACTGTCCAAACTGCTCATTAAACTGATCCCCCCCTATAATGTAGCAGCACCCTTGGGTTTATCCCACTAGTTGTTTGGTATTTGGCTGATAATAGATATAAAACCACATAGATGGTGTTCTGCGGATTCAAAACAGGTTCAATACAAATAGAATACTGAGTAAAATGGGTAATAATTAGGGACATCTTCTTTTCTGGTACATATTTTGCCTTAATTTGACCTTATTTAATACTCATCTCGTTAAAATATCTGTTATTTTTCACAAAGTATTGTGTGTAAACCTGGAGTGACTTAATGAATATAGTGGAGAGGCTTTTTCAATTTACTCTGATTTACTAAGTCATCTCTTCCAGACTTTATTTCAGGCTGACTCACTGACTCAAAAACGTTTTAAGAGCAGAACCCAAAATTATGTTAAATTAACCGGTGCGGCCAGTCTCTGAAGAGACAGTAAAAAGCTCTGGGTTGTTAAATCCATGTAGTTGTAAAAGTTGGACATTTAAAGCTGTTTTGTCTGGTGCAGCTGTTTTGTCAGACATTTAAGACGCCACTGGTTCTCTCACCGAGTACTTGTAATTATGCAAAACAGTCGGACACTGTGGCAGTTCCCATTTCAGTATTCAACATGAAGTGCCTTTGAATAGAGTTTACTTCCTGTTGTTATGAGTAAAGTAATGTTAAGGTGTTTTTGACACAAGACATTAAGGCCTCTCCTTAGAGTAGTGATTGCTATCAATGAGTACTTGCAAGCTCACACTCTGTACTGTCAAGTTCGCTCTGTACTGGAGGTTCAGGTTGCTTTGCCTGGGTTTCGCTGTGTGACATTCAAGTCCAGTACATTCGATTGTCATATTTTAAAGTGCACAAACATCTCCCCAATCTCCTTGTTCAAGACAGGAATGTTAAAACTCCTTTTTGGTGACCAACTAGGGACAGATTCAAGTGCACTCAAAATCTGACATGGTTTGAGAGTATGACATGTTTTTAAGAGGATGGGATCCAAAAAGGAAAAAAAAAAATTGAAGTGGAAGAAAAATGTTTGAAATTGCAAGGTGAAAGCAATTAATAAATGGCTGAAATAGTCTGGGAAAGGTAGTGGATGAGCAGTGGGACAAAAGATGCTAAAAGAAAACAGTTTAAATTCTTAACTGAAAGCCAAAGATAATCCATTTAGGAGGGCAAATCCATTTAGCTGAAGGAAATGGCCAAATGACTGAAAGAGTTGATATAGTTAATATGGTTTGATAGTTGATATATTTTGCTAAAATTAGTGGACAAATAGTTGAAGCAGTCTTAATGAACCTGACAAGCATTTTTGTTTCAATTGTATTAAAAGCCTTATAAAGTTCACTCTTATAACAGTGTGTATTGTATTGTTTGAACTGTTGATAAAAGGGTCTGGTTCATCAGTAAGGGGCTGTGAATGTATGTCAGACAGAAAAGGTGTGACGATGATGGGAACAACTGGCTCAGAGAACAGTTAGCTCCTGCCAGCAGCTCTGTGAGCTGTTAAAAGAAAGCAATACCTCCCCAGCTGTTAATTTATACATGAGCTGGGTTCTTCCACATAGCAGGTGTTTTTCTTGCTGTATATCTTGTCTCTACCTTTCTTTCTATTTCACTCTTTCTTCTTTGCTCACACTCTCCTCCCTCATCACCCGCTCTGCATCTATCATCTGCCTCACGTTCCAGCTGTTGAGCTGGTGTTGGCACATGACTTGTGAAAGCAGCAATGTCATAGCTTTCTCGTCCAATTTTATGCTTTTTATGGAAATTCCCATTGCTGCCTGTAACTAAATGAGGTAATAATTCCCCTCAGTCTTTGATAGTTTAAAAGATAGAATTTGATCTGTCCTATGGAGTTTGTGACAAAGTTCATTTGTAAATTGATTTATTTGCTTAATTTTTTTCATGAGACCCAAATATGAATATTTTTAATATATGTATTTTTGCACATGTAAAACCTCCACGGCATCCTCATGTAAATGTATAGAGCAGTTATGCCTAGTAGTTTTATGTCCTTCGATGAAGGATTTTTTCTATCTGTTTTTCCAGGAGCAGTTAAAGCTTTTTATGTTAATTAAAGGGATTAAAAAGTAAATTTAGGTTATATTGTAAGTTTATGAAAGTGAGATGGACATTTGTATCTGTTACACAAATGTCAGCTTTATGCCTTGAAGCCCTTGTTGACTCACCCTATCAATGAATATGTGAAATATCAGTATCAATATCAAATGTGCCTATGTATATTTTTTTCCAGTTATGTTTTTTTTTTAATATTTTAATGATAATCAGTGTATGAGAAATAAAAGTGAAATATTTTTAGGCTGTCAATATCCGTACAAGACTGAACTATGGGTCACAAAAGGTAATAATAAATTTATTTCCCATTCAAAAAAATATACATAAAAAATACAAAACTCAAATTTTTGACTATGATCCAGAAAAGCTTCTGGCTCTTTTTTAACAACTACAACAACAGATTCCAACTTTAACCCAACACGGCTGTGTAGGAGTCAGGAAAAGACCCTGAGGGTTAAAAATATCAACTGGTCACATTGTTTCCATGGCAATGCTATCACATACCATTCATGGGGGAGTTTCACTAGAGGGAAACTGATCAACCTACACAGTGCAGACCACACCGCCATCACATAATTTCTCCTCGTAAATGGCTCCCACCCAGGCATTAGGTTTGTTTGATGTCTCTTGAGGTAATAGGTAGGTGTTTTGTCTGAAATGGGGCCCCATCATTTAGGTGATTGTAGCAGCAGACATGGAGGGGACAGTTTATATTCCCTAAAACAACCTGGAATTTACAACCTTGGACACTCCCTCTCCTCTGAACATTTTAAGGAAGCTATTAAAGAGTGCATGCTTACTCTTTTGGTGAAACATGGTTGCTTGGTATTTATGACATGAGATGAGATTACATTAAATGTGAATGAACCCCACTTAGAAACTGGGTCTCTACAGCCACAAAAGGCCACAGGATATACAAAGAGAGATACCTACATTAAGGCATAAACAGCCACAAACAAGCAAAAGCACATAATAACAAAGTATTAAGAACTAAAATAAAACATGCTAAGATGAGACAAAAAGACTAAATATGTCCAATTTTATTATTCCACAGTGTGTGATTATATGTTTAACTAGTTATATTTGAGAAAATTGTGAGCTCTGGCTATGAATGAGTTTGAAATTCTGTATTTGCATTGCACTTGGTGAAGCCTGATACTATAAAAATAGGAAAAAAAAACAAATCGTATAATAATTTATTGGGGAAACTCTCTGTTTTATTTTGGTGGTTCTTCTGTCAAGCTGTTGTCAATACTTCCTGTCTTTGTAACTTTCTGACCTGATAATTGACATTGAATCTCAGCCCTGTCTCCTTTGATTTCTCCCTCTTGTGTTTGTGAATGGGTCTTTAATTGTTTTATGTCATTTAGTTTATTTCAGCGCCTGTTAATCCTGGTTCTTGGTGGTTTACTCCGTTTTTTAAACGGTAATCTCAGTTTTGGTACTTATTTTGTTGCTTCACTACTTTTTGTTTACTTATTTACTTATAGCTTGCTTCGTATTTCTGATCACGGTGTTGTTTTTTGCTTCTGGGTTTGCTTCGTAAACAGTAACTGGCACTGTGTGGTTTGTGCAACACCATTACAGGGCCATACAGGAGTAATACTGAGTTGACTGACTGATAGTAGTTTTTTGTCTTTTCACACAGCAACCACACGCTAACAGCTCTGTGGAGGAGCAGTGTCAGGATTCAACTGATGTTTTCAAGGTCAAAAAATGAAACTAAACCCCAAACTGCACCTTAACTCTCACAGCACAACCCTTAAACACATTTTTTATATTTTCTGCTCTTCTTACCATAAAGCTTTAAGAGACACATTGTTGTCATTTGATAAGCGAGCATATAAATGTTTAAGTTTGACTGTCTCATCAAAATGTAAACTTGTATATTGGAGTGAATAGTAAGATATTAACACTTAGTAATTTGCTGGAAATCTCTTTTGTTTGATTAAATAAAAAACTGAAATTGTTTTCTTCTGAGCATTTTTTTTTATCTTTTAGTGGATTGTAACTAAAGTCAGTCCCTCAAACATTTTTATTGATACTTTGTAAATTATCAGTCATTAAAAAGGAACAACTTCAGTGATACCAAGTCCTTATGAAAAGGCTCCACGCGTGTCATTTTTAGCTCTTTCAACTAGGAGGATGACCTCAGTGGACCCTTAATAACGCAACCTGTTGGAAAGTTTTGCAGAGTAATGGGACCAAAAAAAATTTACCTTTGAAATTCATAACTTTTTCAACTGTAGATTTGGTGAATCATTTAAATAACACAACTTTATGAATGACTTATTTGAGCATGTAAACATGACATTTAATTAGAAATTATAGTCCCTTTTAACTTTTTTTTTTCCTATTATTTGATCACTATAAACAATATTTACCACAGACTGATGTAAAGTGGAATAGAGGCTAATTAAATTATACCACGTCTACATTTTAACTTAATGCCCACATGACCAAATAACCCTTAACCTCTGAGTCAGGGAGACCGTGGCAGACAGCTGTTCATCCAGGGATCTGGAGTTCCTCGAAAGCCTTTGGCGGGAGTGGCTCTTGATCCCTCCTCACCGCCGGCCAAATCTCTCCCTACCTCCTCTCTCCCTCCCTCTCTCTCTCTCTCCCTCTCTTCCTCTCTCCGCCCCCACCCTCCTGCTCCATCTCCCTCTCTGTGCCTAGAAGCCGGGGACGCATGCGGCTGGAGTAGAGACGCGGCGACACCTGGAGCAGAATCAACCTTTTTCCACCGGAGGCAGTCGGTGTGGTCCCCTCATCGCTTTCGGGGCTTCTTGTTGGCACTCGGCGGGGAGAGCGGACGACCGATGTCCCCGCGCTGCGCCGCCGACACACAGAAAGCAACGTGCCAGGTATCATGACGCACCAAAAAAAATGGGTACTTAACTGGACTTTTCCGTGCCATGCGACTGTGCCCACGCTCTTTAAGTCGAGTTTCAGCCGCTGCCTCGGATGGTGGCAGCCATATGAGAGTTGTGCGTCATCCAGTCCGGTTTGTCATCTGTGTACTGAGCTTCGTGTTGCTGTCAGTGTTTGATGATGTCATTATTTCTTTCAGATGGATCTGCGTCCTGCTGCTGCTGCTGCGTCGCATCTCCCAAAGTGAGAAGACTCGCTCCGCAAATGTGCGTCCCCGACAAACTTGGCTCGCTGCCTCTGTTCAGGGCGAACTGATTCCCGGCTCCTTTTCAACTCCGCATACCTCTGCCGCTGCTATAACTACGATGTGGTGTACGGCGGGGTGACACCGCAAAAAGGACTTTATCGCTCAGAACTAGAACCAAACTATCACCAAATCAACTTTTCCTCTGCGGAAGAAGATCAGTTTGTGCAGTACGCACGACTCTTTAATTGATGATCCGCGTTTTGTTTCACCTGGACTGATTTGACCGTCCACGATCCGGTAAAGATCCAGACTTCCAGGGATGCGTAAGCGAGCGTGATGCTCGGCTTTACCTTCTGTCGTTGCTGACGCACATAGAGTGCGAAACAGGATTGTAAACTATGTGGAGTCATTCCTGAGGATCGAGTCGCTGCTCTCCGCGGGTGCATGGAGAAGATGACGGGCGGAACCCGGGAGACGCCGGTCAACTCTTCTCCGGCGGTCGCGGCCAACGCAGAGGGAGAGGAAATCGAGGTTTTGGAAAGCACAGACGTCCTCCCCGTTGCTCCAGAGGACGTAAGTCTGCACACAATGCAAAAGGGACCTGAAATGCAAACATGACCACTCTTACCTTTTCACATTTCTACAGTTACGCAGTGAGACATTCACCTCCCTTTGCACTGGAGCAAATTCCCGCAATGCTTTTGATCTGATGAAGCAGAGAGTCTAAGTAAGAGCCTAAATTAGTTTTGTAAAGAGGTTTATTCACCTCATTGCATACATCAAGACTGGACTTTTTCAGTGATAACAGATGAGATCTAGAAATACAGAGTATGGCAGCAGAATGCCAGAAGCCAGTTGCCGAAGACACACAGCGCATCCTTACATTACATCCCAGTAAAGGAACTATCATGCACTTGCTCCATTCTTCAGAAAGCCTCACTAGAAAAGACCCCTTACACATAATGATCCACACTTTGGCACCTTATTATCTTTTGTTGCGGCTCATTGACCACAATGATCAGATAATAACAGCATGTGATTGCAAGACTGCAATTAAGGCGAATGCTGCACAGAAAGGAGAAAGAAAGTCCTTTCAGCCAAGACTCATCATTTCCAAACAGGTGCTCCTCTCTGCTCTGGCACCTGTTTCTGAGGTTTTCTTTATTGCCCTTTTTCCACTCACTCACTCCTTCTCTTGCTCTTTTTTCTCTCTTTCCATGTCTTAGCAATGGAAGTCTCTGTTTGACAAGGTATGTAGAGCAGGCTGTGATGGTTTTAATCACTTACCATATGCATGTTTCACTCATTGTGGAGCAGTTTTATCATTGAAGGTGCACATCTGCGTGTGAACTGTGAGTCACCTCTGACATAATCTCTGTTAATCGCCTGAAACAACACAGATGTGTTGAACAGATGAGACACTACATTGTGCCATTTAAGAGTCATGAAACATGGGGAAGATTTTAGATGAATTGAGATGTAATTTACTATAAGCATCCTTAGGAACAGAAACAAACAAATTAACTTACTTTTAATGTGAAAAATGTTCAAATTGAGTGCCTTAGCATTATGCACATCTATAAATGACTTTAAATGGCATGACTTTTACAAATTTTGCCCATGCATCATGACCATTGCAGTGAAATTGTGCTGTAACATTTTATTTCTAATGGATTTCATTTCACACTGCTTGCTTATGTTTGCTGTTCTTGCTGATCAGTGCTGCTTTATGCCTTTCAGAAGATGTCATGCGGAAAAATGCAGCTAGTTTTTAAGTGGTCACCAGCTGCCTTTAGTTTTTACATGACTAATTAAAAGCACCAGAATTTAGTTTGGCTAAATGACACGAGACTAGCAGGTCTCAGCTGGTGGAGATGGCAACATCTCTCTTCCAGGCAAGTTTGTGATTTTATTACAACCTGACCAGTCAAATGTATTTTAAGATCAAATTATTGCCCTGTGCAGCTTTAAATCCTTTGCCTGCTGGGTTACAATTATAGTGTAACACGAAACAAAGGTCCGGCAAAGGTAAAGGTGAGAGCATGAGAAGAGAGGGAGAGTTCACTGGAAGCTGTGGGTGTGTCGTTCCCTGACATTGACCCTGATGATATGGTTAGGGTGATACATAACCCTAGAGGCATTGATCGATCAGTCAGGACAATCTTGGAAGAAACACATGCAAAAAAAGCACACACAAACGCGCGCGCGCACACATACACACACACACACTCACACATACACACACTGATGATGACAAGAAACCCCAGGAGAAGAGAAACACAGACTGGCTGATCATGCAAACAGCCGGCTGGACCGACAGACGGCAAACGGGGCCCCTACTATCACACAAATACACAAACATACACGCATGCACACACACACGCACACGCACACATACACTCACACACAACATACACACTTAGACATGCACAGCCACCACAGCACCTGCCAGCTTTGGGCCCCTCTACTTTCTCCAGGGGGGAATTGTATGTTTGTGTGTGTGCGTGCGTGCGTGTGTGTGTGTGTGTGTGTGTGTGTGTGTGTGTGCATGCAGGGGGTTAGCAAGGGTGTGCAGGGTTGAGCCAGAGGCTCGTGTCAGGCTCACTCTTTCAGGGGGAGGCTGAGGTCTCATGGGATTATGCAAAAGGCTAGCTGGGGTGTGGTTTGTGTGTGTGTGTGTGAGTGTGTGTGTGTGCGATGGAGTGTGTGATGGAGCATATTCCACGGACAAGCATTAAGTAGGCCTCTCAATCCGCTGTCTTTATGCATGCGGCACAGCTTTGAATTTGTGCAAGTGGACGTGGGTCTGAAAAACGTGGGTTTGTCCAAATGGCGAGGTCACTGCCCGGTCTGGCAGCAACAAATGTCCTTTCACTCTTTTATTCTCCTTCCCTCCTTCCTTCTCACAATGAGTTGTTCCATTTGTCAAGAGGCTGACCTTGGAGACCCCCACTACTGTGGAGTGACTAAGGAAGAGAAATGATGGGCTGCTAAAGACAAAGAAAAGAAGGATTTTAAACCTGTCTGGCAACCTGTGTCACTGCCTGAGAGACAAAAGAAAAGTCTGCGTGAAAACAAAGCAGGAGCCAGACGTGTGTTTGTCTGCAGATGCACACAAGGTTCAGTCTTTAAGTTGTTTTCTTCACTTTGCAGCATAAAAAATCCACAATCATCATCATGGACAGCATTTGCTGAGTTCACTGCTCTTTACATTTTTGCCTCTGATTATGCTTTTCACACACACACACACACACACACACGCAGAGCAATAACTGACCTATGCACTGTCCCCTCCACTGGGGGTGGGGGGTTTAGTGTCTTGCTCAAGGGCACATTGACATGAGAACAGGAGGATACCAAATCAAAGTGCATCCCTGCAACTATTGGATGACCCACTTGTGTGTGACATTTTGATCGAGGTCTTTTATGTAAACAGGGTAATTATGGTGTTAGTCAGAGACCGCGATGCTGGCCGACGTCTCACGCGCTTCACATGCCGTTCTTGTCTGATTGTTGAACAGCATCAAGACCCTGGGTGGGACATTTTTTGTGACCTTCTAATGACTGCAGATCTAACAAACATGCCCACTTTGCTTAAACTCTGACCAGAGATGCAGAGGGCGAGAAAATTAACTACTGCATTGTCACATCTTTAATCTCTCAGAGGAAAGAGAGTGTGTTTCTTTACACCCATTCATATGATTCGAATGCATCTCACCTCTCCTTCTTATGACACATCACTTTTGAGTTTAGCTGATTGAAACTCCTAAGGTTTACCTGCAGCCTTTAGATGTGGTAGAATCACACTTTGTTTGAACTAACTCTTTTTAAGCACACTTGTTTTTTTTTTGCACTTCAGAACTTCTAGCAAACTTCTTCTTTGATCTTCCAGCCAGTGGTTGTAACCGATTTGTTAAAATAAAATATGAAACCGATTGGCTAAATAGGATGTCTGGAGATGAAGACCATCTCTTGTGTTAATCATTTCTGGCATCCCTGTCTTGTCATATTTAGAGCACATTTATTTCTGTCCGTCCCATCGGAAATGTTTACACATCGAGGGAAAGACAGGACTTAACCTTTTTGTCTTTTGGACAAAGGTTTTCCCTTAGCTTCTTCAAATCAGTTTGTGCAGTGTACAAAACCTTCCCCATCGGATCATTTTTACCAGACTCCATGTGAATGTGGCTCATGCGGCTATCAATTTCTGGGTCGGAGACAATCGGGCAGGAATCAAAGTGCTGCGTCGCTCGATACATTTTTCCCTTCACTCTGCTATCCTGTCACTGTGGAGCACCTCAGAAATCTTTGATTCCTGTTTCCCATCGCTCAAAAAAAACAAACATGAGGATTGAGCACAAGTCGAGGTGAAGTCTGATGAAGCAGATAAGATGCTGTTAGGAGGATGGCAGCTGCACTCCCCTGACTCCCCCTCATAATCAAAGTGTAGCAGCCTCTTACTGTCCTCCAGATACTCTGCAGTAATGGTAGCCTGATTACACACAGTATGTGTTTCACCCAGAAAAGGAGTGTGTTTTGCAGTCTCCATCATGTTCTGACTGATGCACACTCTCCATTGCCCCTTTGTGTTGTTTTTGTGATGATTTCTGGGGGTTTGAGGATGGGCCACAGTTGATGGATTTATCTGATGAAGAGTATTAAGCATGTTTAAAACACGTCCCCCGAAATGAACAAAACATCTTTGTTATGTGTTTGCTGGAAAGGCACATCAAATGGATTTTCTGTTGCTGCAATAACTTAGAAATGCTTTGTAAAATTCTTTGTCTTTTACCTCATTGTTATGCTCTTGTGTTTTCCTGTAAAAAGTGGAACCTATAAGACCTTTTTTTTTTTTTGTCCTGAGCAAAATAAGAGATTTTGAACAATGTGGTTTATGAAACACTGCACCCACAGCACAGAAACACTAAGTCGTTATCTAAACAGGACTGGGAATGTCCCAGTGCTTGCAAAGCCTGAGATTGGAAGTCCCCAGGTGTGTATAATGGAAACCTAGCTCAACTCAAAGTAGAAGGAGCACTTGTAGAGACAGGACAGATACAAAACATTGATTGTACATCTGTGGTTTTGTGTTGTCCAAAAGAAACACTTTTTTTCCTCCCTTTTGTACCTTGATTGGTTCCTTACTGCAGACTTGCACAAGAAAGGATAGAAGTCCAGAAGCACTATGAGTATCAGTGAACAGTGAGAGGGCTTTGGTTCAGGTTCTTTGTATTTGTGAATGAGAGAAATCCTTATGTGTGTCCACAGTTGCCTCTGTGCTGACCGGCTGCTCCCAGTGGCATGTTGAGATGCCCCAGGCACGCGCCTGCAGGAGCTTAGTGATTAAACACTTTCACATGGTTACATACTTTCCATGGAAGTGTTTCCCCCTTAATTTCTTGCTTTGTGGCACAGAAAAGCCCAGCCGCCCCCCCCCCCCGTAGCTGCACGAATAAAAAACTCTCAGATCTCTCAGGAATGTCGTCTAGCAAGGGGAACCTACTAAGTGCATGCTGCTGTACCATAAACACTGTATTAACCATGTGCTACATGATTTATGACTATCCCATCTCTTCTTAAGTAATGACACTGATGTCTGTTGTTAGAGTAGCCCGGCTATCGTCATTAATTAAAGCAAGCAGAAATTCAATGATGGGGAAGCCACCTGTTCCCGGTGGAGCTCGTGTTTCCCAGAGTTTCTGTCGTGCGTTTCAATGAGCTTGTTAGTTAGACATTCAGCGGCCATGGCTGAGAGGGAGAGGAAGGTCATTATTTAAAGTACCTTTGTCTGGCTACGCCGTCTCGCCTCATTGCATGGCACAGCTGGCACCTTCTCGGTGTCGGTGTCGCGCTCCTTTTTTCTAAGTCCACTTCAAATGAAGGGAACATCACCCAGGTGACTGGCACTTTATGGAAAAACCAACTGGGAATGCTCAGCTGTGTTTACTGGTGCATGCGGGGATAGCATGTCTCACCACACCCTGTCAGTTTTATCTACATCGACTGCAAAAAGGAGACTTAGACAATGAGATCATAACAGCCGTCAGTGCGGCTACTGATGGTAACAGTTACAGAGTATATGCAGCTGGGAGGTTTGTCTCTTTTAGTGGGTTAGAATCTCTCTTCTTCAGTCCAAAAAAAAAGTGTCAGGTCCATCAGATCGGACTCAGATTAGAAAAAGACTTTAAGGAACCTGCAATCTGTCAAGGATGGAATTTCAAGATATCTGAGAGGGAATCTGATGGCCTAAACTGTGACCAAACTATCTCCGTCTAACACACTTTTTCCACATTTTTCCTTGGTGAATAACATATTTTTCAACATCAGTTGGCCTCTTCTTAGGTCTCTTTTCTTTGTGCTGATTGATTACTTTGTACTTTCCTCTCTTATTCATACATCTATGAAAAGCTGATGTGCTTATCAGCCTAATTACCATTGACACTCGCACAGATGGCGGGGTCACGCTCTGCTGACCTGTTCATCAAAACACTCCGGCAGTGATTGACACCAGCTGAGTTTTGGAGATATCTCACCCTCAAAGAGATTGCAGCGATATTGAATGCTGTTGTCTTAATCCAGGATCATAAAAGTAGGAGCAAACTGCATTTTACGCATTAAAAAGCTCCCACACTGTGCCGCAATGAAATTGCAGAGTCTCAGACATTTTCATTGAAAGATTTAATCAGAGCTCTTCTGCCTCTCTTCTGCTTTGCTCTAAATAGATTTCCTTAATGAAAGGCACAGTTCCAGTTGGCAGAGTGTGAAAACAGTCTCTGCTTTTATGCAGAGGTAAAAATAGCTGCCGTGCCTGTCGATCTGTAAATAGGAGAAAGAAGATGTGCCAGTTTACCGTAATTGGCTACAGTGTGCGAACTCATAGCACCTATGCTGTGAAATCAAAACGTCTCTTTTGAGGGTTGAACGGCTCAGTATTCGAGCATCCTCCATATGCTTTGTATATACGAGTGTGCACATGCACCTACCAGACCTAAAAATGTAAATCCATTACTAGAGGTGAAAGGAGGGCAGCTGAAGTGACAGCACACACAACCCCCAGCCGAGACAGTGTGTTTGTTTGAGTGTGTGAAGTCTCGGTCCGCCTGCTGCTTTTAAAGGACCAGTGTCAGTGTGAATTTTGATGAGGCTCCTTCACAAATTAGCCCTGATTTGTTTGCTTTCCATCTTTTCATCCTCTCACCACCGCTTTGTCTCTCATCTTTGTGCTCTGAAGTTCGATTTCTCTTCAGAGTTAAGTGGATGACATTGCAGATGTGAAGAGGCTTCAGTCTCCGTCTGCTCATCAATACTTTCATCTCATCTCCTCTCATCAGCTCTGTTTACAGTTCATAGCCATCAACACACACTTGTTTATCAGTTTAATAACGTAACTCAGTACAGACCAAAGACGTGCAGTGAGACAAAACCAATTCAGAACGTTGCAGGAGGATGTTGAAGTGTTTTGAACATGTTAAAGTGTTTGAGCTGGACTGATGAAGTTCCTGCCACTCAGCTTGTCAAACAATCACTGGCTTGTTGGAGACCGCAAGAAACATTGCCTGGTTCAACAACCAATCAGCTGGAGCTATGAGTCAGTTGAAATGGCAGCTTTTTGGTCTGCAAGAGGATCGTGATAACCACATCAATTTAATTGAGGAACAGAAGTGTGTGTATGACCCTCAGGTTGCTAAACTCACAGCTTCCCTGCTTTTCCTCTCCTGGTTCACATCCATGGTCACCCTGCCGCCCTCTCTCTGTCTCACTCAACCACACACTTCCTACACACACTTACCTTTCCAGTTTCTGTTTCATCGATACTTGAAATCCAACTGCAAGTTACTCACTCTCACCGTCCCTCATTCATATTTTGAGAAGTTACAAATTAGATTGTAAAATGAAAAAAAAAAAACCCTGAAAAGCTGGTTTCAAGTTTCTACTTATCTGGCTTTGAATCTTTTGCCTGAATTTGGCAGAAATATTGAAGAGCCAAAACGAAAAAAAACCACCAAATTATAGTTTGATTAAGCAGCAGTTGGTTTTTTTGATATAATTGTGTGTATGAGCATTAAATAAAAAAAAATTATTATTATTTACAACCAAACCCAACCCTAGTGGGCATACTGACACCTTTACTGTGGATGTAGTGCCAGAATGTATACATAATTATTTATTTTGAGTCAACACACGGCAGCAACACTCCTTTTTTAGAGCAAGCCGAAGAAAGCTTTCCTCACCTCCAACTTGCCAATCAGCTTCCAGGTTTCTATTCCAGTCTGTCAGTGATCCTCCTGGATCAAAGACACAGTGCAGGACTATACCTCATGGCTGAAACTGTAATACCCTCCCACAGGTTGTAGTAACAGAGCTGTTGACTGAGTGATGTGCTGGCCATGACCCATCACACCAACATTTGAGGGCTTGTGTGTGCGGTTCGAAGTGTGTCTGAGTGTGTGTGCGACTGACTTGGAGGCTGTCTGTTTTCTGGTGATGTCTCAGAGGTTCTTGGGACCTGTGCAAAATGGAAAATGTCTGTTTTTTGTCACAGAGGTTATAAACGCCACAGGAATGTTCACCAAGTAAGATCTCAGAACCCCCCCTCACGCACACACACACACACACACTCAGAAAATTTCCTTAGGTCACCTTTGAGAAAATTACATAGACTTCCAATTATTTTCTGAAGAGTAACCCTAACAGAAACCATAACCACTACTTAACCCTAACCCTACCCTTCACCGCTGACCCCAAATCAGCTAATTTCCACTTCATTTTTGTCCTCAGTTGCACCAGCTGCCTTTGATTAGCATGTTTTGAGTATGAATTGTATCCCGAAAATAGACCAAGTCATTACAACTCACACAGAAACACGCACAATCTCAGACACACACACACACACACACCCACGCACACATACACACATATTTTGGGACACATTCCTATGGCACTGACAGAACAGGCCCACAGAGAAGCCTGGCAGGTGTACTGTTGACAGAGGTACAATAACCCTGTGTTTTTGTGTGCACCTGTGTGTGTTAGTGTGTGTGTGAGTGTGTGTTTTCTGTGTGTATGTGTGCTTGTGTTAACTGATTGCTGCCTCTTCAGTCAAGCGCTGCCCATTAGGGAATGTTTCCACACCGAGTGTACAACTCAGCCAGCTCTTTCATTCCCCTCTGTTCTCCCTTTGGAAGAAAAGTTTAGTGTTTACTGAGACAGATGGCAACGACGATGACGACCACAGCAAACGAAAGCTGACAACCACCAGCGCAGATGTTTATGGCTGCATGCTGGATTTATGACGCCAGCTACACTCTTTGGATTTGAACTCCAAATTGTTTGCTGGCTTTCAGATCATTTTGTCTTGTTATGTGCTCAGCTGTCCGTGAAGCACTGTTCAAACAAACCACCTCACCAGCATCTCCCTGTTTATTCCTCCTTCTCCTCCTCTCCCTGGGGAGTCTGCACTGAAGTCATGGCAGACTGCGGTGTAGACAAGATAACATGAGACATTCATAACTCAAAGGTAATGGCTTTTTTTTGCTGCTTTATAAGCACCCACGCTAAACCTGTGGGTTCAACATTGGTTTGCAGTTCACAGCCACGACTCTCTCTGGATTCACTCACTCATTTTCTGAAAATTCCCTAATTTAAGAACATCTGTTGTCTGCTGCTTCATAAAAAACCTGTTCGGTAAGACATTTCAGACACATCAGGTACGACCCTGTAGTTATTCTCACATTTGTCTCTTTGCAGTGCTTCATTCTTTGGTTTGTGTTTACATGACAACACGCCAGAGGCTTAAATCTCTCCTTGCACCCTGTGATAGTCTGTGATAAACACAGTAACCTCTCCCATAGCAGTTGTTCTCTCTGCAGCCCTGCATTAGTTCGTCTGTCTGACGAGCACTGTGAGATTGCTCAAATAAAATAAGCACGTAAGCGACTTCCCCCAGATTCTGTGGTTGCCCCAGTTTCCAGATCAGAGTGCCTAAAAAATGGCAGTAGATACAACACTGCTCACACTGACAGAATAGTAAAGTCAATTAGCTGAAAATTAACTGTGAATGGGAACATAGTTTTTCTTGTTATCCATGTTTGAATTTTAAACACATTTTTTAATTTATTTTTACCCAGAAGTAGTGCAGTAATATACCCCGAAAACCTACACTGTGTTAAAAGTGGCATCATTTTTCACTTTCATTAACGCAGTATAAAAGCTCCTGTAAAAAGGAGAACAAAAAACGTTAGAAATGTTAAAAATAGAGTTGAAAAATCCTCAACTTAACAAATCAATAAAACAGTTTTTTTTTTTTTTCTTAAATCTGGTTTTTGTAGAAAAACATGTATGATATGACCAGAAAGGTCACTTCACAGGAATGAAGCTCATAATACTGCAGAAATTTCTTAACAAATTCTGATTGAATACAGAGTGGCACATCTATTTTTGGATCAACTTCTTGGTTGAATTTCTCGACAAATTTAAAAATTCTGTATTAAAGGGTTTTGTCCGCACACTTGTCCTTGTACTGTCGACGCTTTGCCTGACACACACACAGTTAATCAGTCAAACATCAGATTATCATTAGAATGCATACAGCATAGAAGGAGCTCATCAGCGTCAAATTTAACACGACTTGCTGAATGATGCAGGACACACGCTGGGATATGACCCAAAAAATAAAAGTATTCAGTTATTCTCAGATGCCCTGGCTGTTTTGCTGTTGTCATGGCAACCTGGCCTGGCCCAAGCGGCAGGCTCAGCAGATGCCCGAGGTGAGCGACAGTGCTTAGCTTTCACCCAGATCTCCGTTTCTTGCCCTGTCCCCTCCGTGTCGTCTTACAGGGCACCGCTGCCAGAGCCTGCCAGCAGGGCCAAAGTGCTGAAATGGCGAACTGTGACAAGGAGAAACCACATGATGCAACACACATATGCACAAACGCAAACACACACACAGACACACACACACACACACAGGCTAAAAGAAAATGAAGCCGTTTTGACCCTTTACTCCCTGATGTGATGTCTGTTTTGTAGGGGTGCTGTTGCTGACTACAGGTGTGTTTTTATGAAAAAAACGAAGAGGCTGCTGATTTGCAGCTAGAAAATATTCAGTTAAAAAAACTTGGCTGGATTTCTTCTATATGATTCATTGATGAAGGCTCAGGTAAATAAAATGAGGTCACAGATGGAGTCGGTTCCGCTGATGATAAAATGTCGTAAGTTTTTCTGTGAGGGGGGAGAGTTTGGGACGACTCTGGGATCTTAACTTTCATGGTTCACATGAGGTACGAATCTTTGAAGACGTTTTTTTTTTTGATTTGATCATAAAGAGTATGACCTCTGTTGTCTAAAAGCTATTGTCATATTTTCATAATGCAGGCATGTCTTGTGCAGAGAGAAATGAAGATGCAATAAACGGCTGTGCAGTATATTGTCAGCAGCCTTTTGGGTTTAACCCAAATTTCTTCTGACACTTGCTCATTTCATGGCCGAGCAGGTGAAAATTCATGTAAATGGACTGTCTGGGTCTTGGAAAATACTGAGTCATGATTCAATAACAGCCTTCTGTTAGTCACAATTTTTAAAAAATCTGTGCACCTCTTTGCGGGGGTAGTCATTTAAATATTTTTATGTAAGAGAAACGATGCCAGGGATTGCTTTGGTACCAAACACTGAGTCTGCGGTTTGGTTAATGAAGCCACAATTTTAAATGCCATTGATGAAGAAACAGCTTCTAATGTGGGTCGGTCATGTCACGTCCTCTGCTCAATCATTCGAGTGAGGACAACACTGAGGCACTCTTTTTGAATCACATCTTCTCTACCTCATGGTAAGTAATTGTTATTGAGGTCTTATGCTCCAGCCTTGGGAGATTTCTATTATATCTGTCTCTGAAATTGGTTGTTAAATTATCTTGTAGTTTCAAAAACTGAATTTAAATTCAAGGCAGCCTATTATATATAGCTCGAAATTGCAAGCTTTCCACTAGAAAATGAGTCAGGAGCTGGTTCAGAAATCTGCAGAGCTACTGGGTTAGTGCCTCTGTACTTTCAGCACATTACTCAGCCTGTTTGTACTTTAGCTGTTGCTCTTCTGTCTTGAAATCGACAGCAAGTGTTAGCATGACATGTATGATGGGATGTTAAGAGTGAAGTCATGACAGACTGAAGGCTGTCCTCTTTTATTAGCTGTAAATCTTAAAGATTTTCAACGTGAATTGATCTCAAATCCTTGGCAAACCTGTGTTTTTATGCGGTCATGTCACCTCCAAATGTGGCTGCATTGATTGAATCCCAGTGTGTCCTTGATGCATTTTATGTGCAGTCTCACTCATATTCACAGCTGTCCTCTTGGAATGGGATTACTCAAACTGCATGTTAGTGCTAAGTGTGAAAACAAGGCCACGGAGAGCCTTTAGGCTGTCCTGCCCGGTGACAACATTATCACCCTGACAGTGCTGCTGAGTCTAAAAGGAATCTCAGAGTTTCAGAGCCGGACGGGGGGGAATACTTATCTTTGGTGAAGGGTTTTTTCAGCAGCCACAGTTGCAGATGCAGCGCCTCATCAGGGTGCCTGTCACAGTCTGGCACTGAGGGTGTCATTATGATAAGAATTATCTCCTTCAGGGGAACAGCTGCCAAGCTTGTGATAACTTACAGTTCCATTACAGGTGGAAAAAGGATCCCTTCTCATACCTCACTTCAAAATCAGAGCCTTTCCAAAATAAATGTTACTTATTTGAGTCCTTCAGCGCTCTGTGTACATACGTTTGGTTTGGTATTCTTTAGTTTAGGTCATTTGCAGTCGTTTTTGTTTGTCTGTGTGCTCTAATGAAGGAGCTCTGTGCGTTTTCTGTCGGGGTCCGCAGCTTATTTCATTGTCTCAGCTATCATTGCAGATCTCATTATTCTGAGTCTTTGTTATTCTTCAAAAAGGAGTGCGAGTTGTTAAGATACCCACAATGAGACTCTGCTCAAATGATTCACATACAGAAGAATGAAAGATGTGGTGAGCAATTTCACTCCCTCGACCTCTCGAGTTGACTTTCCCATGAAACTTTGTGAAGGTTGGCGTCTTATTTTTTGAGACTAACTGGAGTCTTGTCATCACCATGTGTAAGTCACTGCTCCTTGCCAAAGAACTAGATCCTCCCCCCACTACTTAAAATCACAACATTACTTTAACAAGGCACAAGAGTGCTACATAGTCAAAGAAATTAAATGTTGAGCTTTTGTGGCGAATTTGTTGCATTTTGAAAGAGCTAGCAGCTGGCTGTTTCCCCTTTTGAGTCAAATGCTAATACAGACGTAAGAGCCGCATCCACTTTCTCATGTCACTCGCTGCTAGAAATCAAATGAGCCCATTTCTCAAAATTCCAAACAATTCCTTTAAATCAGGGAAAGGACACTCAGGTATACCACGAGAAAGAGACTTGCATGTCTTTATTAAACAAACCACGTCTTTTCCTGCAACATATTCATTTGACTGAGTCATTTCCCTGCAAAAATTGTGCCTCAGCCTTGTGATTTTGTGAAGGCTTGAATGCTGTGGCTGCCGCATTAAGGAGGGCATTATATCTGCCTTACCACTGAGCACCCTGAACTGCTTTTTCAAATAAGTTTTCTCTTCTTCTGCTACTTCAGTAGAGTAGTTTGAAAAGGAAAAGGGGAGTTATTCATAAGAGAGAGCAGGACTGATTCTTAGTCGCTGACCTCTGAGGATTATGGGAACAGGATTATAAAGTAAAGGGTGCCCTAGTGAGGCTTTCCACCACCACCACCACCAAGGATCTGGAGACAGCTGACTGACTGACCGACCGCCTGATTGTAGCCGATTACTAAAAGGTCCTGCTTGCAGCGTTGCCGCAACACAGCCCAGGAAGTGAAATGTCAGTGGTGGCAGACAGCATTTGTCCCTCGTACTGTTATAATATGTCCTTTTCTCCCAGCAGCCTTATCCCTCTGGTAGGGGAGGGGCTGCTGCGGAAGATTGACAGACAGTTTGAAGGCTCCCACCCGACCCAGATGGCAACCTTGAAAATGCTTCCGACAGTCCCGCCGGCTCCCCAATCCTCACCCCCGTCCTTGCTCAGCGCGCTCTTTTTTTCATGTCTTTTCTTCTTGAGATTTGAAGAAAATAAGTCGGGGGGCCTCCCCCCCCCCAGGGGCAGACCCAGACCCTTGGCCCATTTGCCAGCTATTAGAGATCATAAATCTCTACGGTGAATGGAACTGCCGCCATCGGTGGTGCAGGGTTTTGATGCTGTTGTGGCGGGCGGGTGGGCAGGGGGGGGGGTTGACCTCAGGGCAGTCCTGGAGCAGAAGAAGGGACTGAATGGGAGAGAATGACAGCCGGGGGGACGGCTCCTTAAATAAATGTTCCTCCTGTCTTTTTGTCCCCCCTCTTGTCCTGTGAAGAGCTGCTGAATGTGTGGAGCAGTGAAGGGATGTTTGATGGAGGGTTTGGCCCGACATTAATGAAGGGCTCTCACCTCGGTGTAAATGGGAGGTTTGGGGGGAAAAGGTCACTCATCTCCATCTTTGTCTCGTACTGACCCTCCCGTGCCCTGCGTTTGACCGACACGGACACTCCAATGCAGCGTTGTGTTTTCATGTGTTTGACAAGAATTTTGACTTTTGTATATCCCTTGTTAAAAAGAGCTAATGTTTGCGCCTCAGTGAGAGTGACATCAGCAGGCGGATCGGTTAAAGCTTTCCCTTCCTCGTGGGTGTTTTGGCTGTCTTGAATCTTGAGTCCTGTTTGTGTATGTGTTTAGTTTGTGTGTTTCATTGTGTCTTCCTACATGCTTTCCTCCAGTGTGAATGCTTTCACTAGCAGCGACAGGGGGTAAAGTGTTTATTTGAACACATGCTCGAGAGCCCGCTGAGGGGCCGTTCGGCTGTCTGCTGAAATCCCCTCTGTTTCTGGAGACACCCTGGGGGCAGTTCAGCTCTCTCTCCCTCATTGACTTCCCCCCCCCCACCACCTTTTTAATGCTCAACCTGTCTGTCTTGCTCATTTTCGCCTTCTGTCACACAAAATCAAATCACGTCCGCACAAAGACAGATCATTTCCAAGATGCGTTTGTCTCCCAATTTTGTCTCTCTGTTCACTTTTAGATGTCTAGCTCTAAAACTAAGCTTTTGAAATTCTTTTTTAAAGAAACCAGCTGTACTTACACCCCAAATAAATGACTGCAGTGAGACTCAAGGTAGGAGAAGACAGCTTTACACCGCCAGGATATTATATGTTATTTTTTGACACATTTCTGGTATTTGAACTTTGTTAAATTAAATATGCACATAGAAAGTGCATAGTGTTATGTAAAATGTCAGTTCATTTGAAATTTGTCACTATATAAAGTGATGCTTGGATGGTCTGATAGAACCTAACAGGATGCTGGGCAGTGATGATCCAACACTGCTCAACACTGGGCAGTGTTGGATCTGTTCACACTGAGAACTGATATTCCAGCTGACTGCAACAGCCCCATTTTTGTTTTCATGGAGCCGATGACAAGCACTGCAGGACTTTGAGGTCATCACATCACCAGCCTTTATGATGAACAATCTTCCCATGCCTTATATTGCAGCATCAGTCAAAGCCCTGATGATACTTTGATTGCGTCTTGTCTTCCAGTGACTCAAGTGCCTCTCGAAGTGGGATGGCACTAAACCTGCAGGGGAATAAGGTTTAAACTTTAGGAACCCAGAGGGAAAGACAGCGCCCTGAAGTGTGAGCGTGCGTGTGTGAGCGTGTGCACGTGCGTGTGTGTGTGTTTTAATGAAATCTCAGGGTTGAGGCTGAGACAGAGAACAGTCATGGCGAGTGGGTGTGCAGTGGGTGTGCAGTCCTCTCCTGCTGGGTAATAGATCTCAGTGACTGTCTGTGTAGGAAGCTGCTGTAAAATGTTGGGAATTAGCAGTGATGTCGATGGAACAGAGACAGAACATGCTTTCATCTGATCAAGCATATTGATACCCTGCTGCTGCCCAGAGACATTTCATTTGGACGGTGTTATCAGTCCTTATGTCTTTGTGGATCCGGTGGAAGACATTTTTTTGACGCTTTGCATTTTATTCATTCCACTTTAATTAGTCAGAGAGGGGAGGAGGATGGTTGTTCACAACCATGGGCGGACTGGTTGCACATTTCACACCTTCAGCAGAAACAAATTACAGGAGGTTTGCAAAGACCTGCTGACCACAAGTTACACAGCATATCAGCTCTTCAGACACTATTCAAAGCCGTAGTGTCAATGACAAGGGAAAGAGGAGAGAGCTCCAGAAAAAAAGAAGACAAGCTCACTGTTAAATAGCTGCTTTGATATCAACTGAAGCTTTGGGGAATGAGACACTGATCATTATCTTGATTAAATTGCCTGTAGAGATGGATTTAAATTGATGACTCTGATATCCAGTTTTCTAAAGTCTAGCTGATCCGACGTTTCATTTATGTGATTTGAAGTGAATTTCTTCACCATTGTGTCTTGAAGGATTAACCTTAAAAGCATCTTGTTCAGTTTGGATTTCCTCCTTCAGGCTACAGTGAATGAAGAATGCTAAACAATTGTAGTCACATGTGGGTAATAGACAGACAGCAGTGGTTGCTCAAGGTGAAACGATTCCTGCAGTTTGGATGTAATTTACCTGTTGGATAAAGGTATGCAAAAAAAGAATAACCGTGAAGCTGCTTCAGCCTTGGTTTTCAAGTCTGCGTGTCTGCATGCTAATGTGCTGTATCTATGTGCTTCAGGTCCAGCAGTGAAAGAAGACTTCTAATCTGTCAAGGAAGACAGGTGGCCCAGCGCCCTGCCGATTAGCCCAGACAGACACAGCGTCAGTCATCCTCGCAGACACCATGAAACACTTCAATGTGATAGAAAACCAATCCAGAAGTGTCTAAAATCCACATCGGTTATATTGACTGATTGAGCAGTTTCAGTGGCTAACTTATGAAATTTCATTTGGAAGTGAAAGTCATTCAAACTTAGAAAGCTATACGACAATCTGACTGCAATGCTTTTATATATTTCTGTATATTTATTATGCAATGTTTGGCTTGAATTGATTTAGTTGTTTTCTGCCAGCGCTGGAATATTCATAGGATCTGCCTTTCGGTGCTATTGTTTGTTTTGCATTACAGGACTGAAGTTAAAAGAAATGTAAATTTGTTTTGCATATAGAGAAGAGCAACAGATGCATGATCTTGAGGATTCATTTTAGCCCCTGAATGTGGCCTGCGTCAGTGTTATCTGTTTTATTGTGAAGGAGATGGAGGAAAAGGAATGAGAGAAGAGAGAGTACATTCGGCTGCATGCGAGAGAAAGCAATTACCTGTGGCAGACTACGTACATTTCCCATCACAGAGGACAGGAGAGCAGTGGAGAGAGGAGAGAATGGGAAATGAAAGAAGACAGAGAGAAAGGGAAGACAAGGAAAAGAAAGTAGAACAAGAAGAGAGAGAAGATACTGTGACTGGCAGGGCCTGCCAGTCAGTTCTTTCTGTACCTGCTGATAAGACTAATCTGAGTGAATATAGCTCCACAAGTAATGCCATGCACTTGAAAAACTCTATTCCTTACTCTGATATCGGGACTTTGACTTGGTGTCACTTGCAGGTCCAGGCTGGGGCAGCTGCTCTGCTGAGTGAACTTAAGCTTCACTGCAGGAAGGAGATGGATTTGGTTTCAGTTCGTTTCAGGGTGCATTTTTTTTCTCCCTTTTTGTATTCATATGTTAAATTAACCCACAGATACTTAATGAGCATGACTAGACTTCAAGACTTCAAGATTCATTAGTTGTACACTGCATTGCATCCGGATTATTTTATTTTCAATCAAAATAGCATTATGACTGAGAAGATACGAGTTCAGTCAGTCAAGTTAGCACATACCAGGATGCAGTTTTGTGGTACATGCTCACATTCGAGCAGCACCAAAGTATGAACAGCCTGTCAAAAACCTGGTTAGCTAAAGGTCAGTGGCCATCCAGTTAGTTAGAGTACATCTAACCAGTAAGGAGACAAAATTAAGTTTTTTGTTGAAGCTGAATTACACGCTACGTCTAATAGTGAGTTGGTCTGAGGTAGGAAACACATGTAGAGTATTATGGAACCCACTGTAATAAGCTACCGTAAAAGCCACCTTAAGTGAACTCAGAACGCTTAGTCTTTGTTGAGAATTCAGAGACTAAATCTGCTGTTTCTGAATCTGCTGCCGTTTCTCTAGCTGTAGTTGATGATGTTGTTGTACTCCGTAATACATGTTCTTTTCCTTTCCTTCTGTTCCACTTAAACATAAAAAACACTTATCACAATCATCACCTGTTAGTGATTAGCCCCCATCTTTTGTCCCACTTCCTCTTCCTGTGTCTCTCACACTTCAAAGCACAGCAGATGTGTTCTGCTCCCAGTCCTACAATAGTCATCTCCACGCACAATAAGCCAGGGAAATAACAAGTTCAAGTGTGCAGTCTGTGCAACGCTTGCCCCCTCAGTCTCTCACCAGAGTTTCCCGGGGGAAAACACTGCTCATATTCAAACATGAGTAACGAGGCAAAGAAGGGAGTGTGGGTGAGAAACTGCAGAGGAGTTTGCTGTTTAATGAAAGTGGGTTATAATAGAGTGCTGTGCCGGGGCCGGGCGAGGTCCTCTCTCAGCTTGTTGATCTTTCTGATGTATGCTGTCTCACATTGCTGCCTAATTGACACGGTTTGTAACCGACTGAAGGTTATCCAATCAAAGTCAATAATTTCACCTGCTGCTGACAGGAGATGTGGTTTATTTCTGTCAACAGGCTGGTTATTTCCATTATAAGCAGAGTATTTTTCAAAGCATGCACTACAGGCCTCATTTTGTTAGGTAATCAAGTCACACACAAGCAAAATGTAATCAAGCTAGGATGACAAATCAGCAGAATAGCCAATATTTAACAGCAACTTCTTGTCGCAAAAAAGTAAAGTATTGATCCTTGGTTGTTTCATTGTTTTAAACACAACATTGGTATCAGCACTGTTTGGTGGAGGCCTTCTCTTTTACACTCTGTCTCACTGATGTCTCATCTGTTGTTACTCCTCCTCTTTTTAATAATACTTTTCAGTGTCTTTACACCTTTTTCTCCTCTGTTATGCTATTTACCACTTGTTTTTTTGCAGAGTCCACGTCTGCTCTTCCTGTTTTTCCTCTCTCGATGGTAGCCTTGGCCTCAGCCTCCATGTCTACGTGTTGTTTATGGCCGTTTTAACAGGCACTGTTGTGGCATTTTGGTGGCTATTAGAAGTCTCGCTGAGGCATTAGTCATGTCTTGCAAGTGTGACGTGGGCACAGCACTGGCCAGGCCATTCGGGGCCGTGACATGCATGGTGAGCTGGTCTTTATGCAAGGCCAGACAACTGACCTTTTACTGCAGAATCCTCCGCAACGGGAGAGTTGATGTCTGGGTAATTAATGGTGTGAAACCTAGGCAGCTCATCACATCCCTCCCTTCTGCATTTGGCCCCACTCTACTGTCACCGTGTCACTCAGCTGTCAAGTGACACCAGCCCATCTCTGTTCATCCCCGGGTGAAAATGTGTTCCCAGCGAGATGCTGGCAAAGTTCAATTTGAACGCTTTGATGATAATGACATTTAATAGAGAAATGAAAATCTGAGTGACAGGCGGACCAAAGAGAGTCATTTAGTGTCCGTGTCACACAAGTCAACATAAGCTCATCATTTTTTTATCAGCGCAGACAAATGTGTTTCCTTTGAAAGGAGAGCCCATAGCACAATTAGAAAAGCAGTTTCCTTTTGATTTTGCTCTGTTAGATGCTGCAGGATTCCTATATCTTCTCCTTTTCCTCCTCTGAATCGCCTGCTATTGTCTCAGTAACTCTGAATCGTCTCTCTGTCAGAGAACAATGAAACAACCCACTGGCTACTGACTGGTACCCCGTCAGCATCAGTGCCTGCCTGAGCTGGGAGCTGTCAGGTCAGACTCAGACTGCGGTCCAGATTAGACTTGCTCATGTCAGATCGACCTCTGTGAGCGTGGCGCTTCATTCCTACAAACTGCTCTGACCGCTGTGTCAGCTTATGTGTGCATTCATGTGTGTTTGTAAAGCTTCAAATCCCTTCCAGTTTCTGCAATTTAAGGGGAAGAAAAAGCATCTGTATGGTAAACAAGGTGTTCTTTTGAGGGCTAGGTATGTACACAGTCAGTCAAATAAATTAGAAAACACCACTTATGATCTGATCCAGTTCCTCTTCCTTCTTTGGGTTAATAAACAACAAAATTACGAACTTCAGCTGCCATCTGGTAACGAGTGGGACAGACAAAGCACAGAACTCAGCTCTGTCTGAGCAGGTTAAACCTTTGCTGGTTGTATCCTTTTTATGATTCAAATTAAGAATGCAGTTTTCTCTTTTTCTGTTTTAATGTAATTTAGAATGAAATATTTTTTCCTCATATATAAATGCTACCCAAAAAACTAAGGCAAACTGAAATTGGCCACCTTGAAGGCATTTGAGGGAGAAAGCAAAATAGACTAAGAGCTGTTTCAGACCAAAATCAGGAGTGGTGGTAGTCCATTGGCAAACTCACTTTAAAATCTTTGCATTTGCTCATTCAGCGTTGTTCAGGTCCGACTGATCGATCAGCTCATTGACCACTGGGGCATGAGGATGTAATCAGCCCCAGTGGTGCTTTGATGCTGAATTCAGCACGCTAACATGGTGTTTTTTAGCATGTACTACACCTGTTATCTTCGTTAGCATGCTAACCTTTGCTAGTTCACACTTAAATCAAAGTACAGCTGAAGCTGATAGGAATATCATTAGCTTTGTAGGTGTTTGATAGGCCTTGGAACAATTTTGACCTGAGGTTATCATTACAGGAAACATTAAGCTCTGCCACACAGGAGGATTATCAGGGCAGATTTCAGGTCCAGTTTGGTCCCTTGCAATTACAAGGGAAGTTTCTGATTCGAGATTGGTCGAAAACGATTATTTGCCCAAATAATTATGTGGTGTGAGGGATTAAGGATGTTATCTAAATGTTGCTTATTGAAGCCTCCGCAGTTTTGAATTGTGTATCAAACATGTTTGATATTTGCAATTTTAAATCCCTTAGTTTGAAGGGATTGAGCGAGCTTAAAGGGAGGTATCACTGACTGGCATACCCCTTCCTTGCTTGCTTTCCCCTAGCATGTAGCATCAACCAGCTCTACACCCTTATGAGAGCAAATGAAGTGAGGTGGATTTGAAACTTAATTTCAAATTCACCTCAAGTTCCACAAGCTTATGACAACTTGTCGCCTCCATGTTTGTTTGTTTTTCCTGAAGTCAAGCTGGAACATGCAAGTTTCTGTGAGTCCCCACAGCCCTGGAACTGCAACTCTGAAAATATCTAGTACAAGTGCAAAGTTTTTGACCCAGAGTCTTAACTGATCAAAAAGTGTGTGCATTTGTGAAATATTAAAAACTGGTCAAATCTGTTGCTTTGTCTGTGTTCTCCCACATTTTTGAAATCAATCATTTAAAAGTCCTCTAATGTGCATCAGACACTAAGGGATCATCAAAGTTGGTACGACTCATCCTGAAAGACACACTATTGTCAACACATCTGATAGTGTTTAAGAGATTTATCGTAAAACCTCAAATGTCAGCATCATGGTGGAACGAGAGGAAACAAAAGTCTTTATGATGCATCCTCTGAGAGCTTTGACTGACAGTCATGTGACAGGTTTTAACTTTGACTTTTCACCCTTCCATCACTGCCACCACCCTTACCATTTAGAGCTGCCACCCGCTGACAAGCTGTCGCCTCTGAATGAGACCCAGTCCTGCCCCCGTCACCGTAGTCAGTGATAAGCCCCAAAACCACAGAGCGTCTCCCGGCATACGGTGACCAATAGTACTGATAAAGTGCTCTTTCAACTGAGTCTGATAATGAGAAAAGAGTGTGTATGTGTGTATGTGTGTGTGTGTGTGTGTGTGTGTGAGAAAGAGAGAGAGAGAAAAAAAATTACTGTGATAGAGACTAGAAAGAAGCTAAAATCCCTGGTGTCAAGGGCACGGTCTGAGAACCCTGATTAACATGAGAAGGTGAGTGTGTGTGAGTGTGTTTCCATTGTACCTGCTATGTCTGAGAGTGTGTAAGAGTGTGTGTGGGTGATGGACAGTGAATTAGGTGCCTCTGGTTCCCGCCTGTCCTCCCTGGTGCTTCAGTGTAATTAGCGGAGAGACAAACGAGCTTCTCTTTCTCTAACAAGGCGAACTTTTTATTAGGGCTGCTAATTGCTCCATGTTCAGGGAATACTATGGCTTTGTGTTTCAGGAGGCCAAGTAAGTGTGTATAAGAAAGGTTTTTTTCTGTGTGTGTGTGTGTGTGTGTGTTGAGTGTATGAGTCTAAAAATTACACTGCTACTCCTTTTACATCTGTATACAAATAAATAAAAGGAATCTGTATCTTAACAGGTATTTAAAAATAACTAGTTGTGCACATGTGTGTATAATATATACTATTACATATGTCTCTATAGACGTTTAACTTATAGAGATGTTAATCTACAGTGTGAACATGATCCCAAAGTTTTTTTTTGTCATTTTGTCAAATATGACGTTTGTTTCACAGAATATCTCAGTAAATTTGAGGACACGCACACTGAATTAATGAAGAGTTAAACTTTGTGGCACAAGGTGTTGCAGTGTTAGTTAAATGTTAACAAACAAAGTTCTGCCTGTTTGTCACCAGTAAGCATGACAGTAAGCCAGCATGCACGTAAAAGGACCCTGGGACTGGATCACTTAATACACATACTTAAATACATTCATTTCTGATGGCATCAATGACACGCGTGCCTTTCCAAACATGACACGGCAAATTTTCTGCTGTGAAAAGGTTTATTATTCAAAATGATTAAGATTAGATCTTAATAATCAGAGATTTAAGATGATCTTTAATGGTACAATAACTCGTTGATGCTTAAATATCACTTAGAAGCCTCTATTGGCTCATTAGGAGACCTTTTGAAGGCTTTTGTGGCTCTTGACTGCTTTCTGGATGTAAAATGTGCAGCAAAGGCTCTGCAGGTGTGGTACTATCAATATTATATAAGTCTTATTTGAAAAGGTCAATCGTTGAGATGTGAATGTGTTTGAGTTGACTCCGCCTGAAGCTCACCTAGCTCTTTGATCAGTGTTTATAGATTCATTGGTTAACGAACATCAATACACTTTTGGATAGAATCTGTTACTCTAAGGTGTCTGTAATACCTCATACACATGAAGTACTTTCTGGAAAATATACATGTGTATTTTCTAAATAAATTTTTTAAATGATATAGTCATATATCCACTACTTCAAGTATTAGTTATATATATAAATATTACCGGTTTGGCAAGTAAGACTCGAGTCTCATCTGGACCCAATCTGGTGTATCAGCACCAACTTATGACAAAGTGAAAGAAAGGAGAGCCATTAGGAGTATAAGACCCTGCCAGCTCATTAAATGGGCTGTTATTATGTCAGCTTCTGATAATTAGTCTGTCCTGGCTGGTCTGCCATTAGACTATATATCAAAAAATTTTATGCGTTGTGCAATACACAACATCACCTTATTCAGTAGGAACCCTTTAAATTAGAAGCTTGTAATTGTGCAGTAATGAATAAGAAGTAAAAGAAGAAAATATGGAGAGTATTTAAAAGAGATCTGTAATATTAAATCTAATGGCTAATATCTTGTTTAGTCTGTGGGTCAGCAGATCCAGCAGATAGAGGCTGTGTTTTACCACAGTGTTCTTATAATAGCAACAGCTCAGAGGTGCACACTGTCTGACTCTGTGGGCGGCTGGTAGGTAATTATACTGCTGGACAGTCTGTATGCTGACTGGATTTTCCCAGAGCAGTTATTTAACTAGAGGAGAGCAATAATAATACAGGAAGATTCAGTGATATAGTAATATGTTGCTGAGCTTAATGCCCCAAAATAACAGCATATAGGAAAATGTTCAAGATGAGCACAGCTATGCAGAATCATTCTTTAATCTTGACTTGTGTTTTTCAGACATGTCATTTAGTAACAATATATTGATATGGGGATGTTTTCCATGTGGTGACAGATACACTGTATGTATGAACAGTGGTACAGGAGACTTTTGTATTGAGTGTACTTTTCCTCTGATGCCTTGGTATATGAAACATTTCCAAAAAGTCCAAACTCTGAAGTGAAAAGCTACTGGAGCTCCTGTCACTTAGGTGACACTTTATTGCTCCCTCAGTGTGACCCGTCACGCGTGTTGCCATGCTGATTATCCACGGTCATGCCTGCTAAACCTCCTCAGCCTGGTGGATGTTATTATTGAAAAGTGCAGAAGCCATGTCTAGTAGAGATGCAGCATGTTCATCGCTTCATGTCCTTGTCCATCAACACAACTCATGTCATTTGAGGTGACAAACAAATTTAGTGTTTTTTTCTTTTACAGTATTTCTACAGGATAAATAAACAAAACCAAGCCCCACCTGCTTGTCACTGAATCCCCAGGAAACAGGACACGCATGTTAATGCCTTTTAATGTGCTAGTCTTTATGGTACAATTATTTTTCTGTAAGATTATAAGACTGAATATCTGATAAAAGGCTCCGATTCCTGCCCTTTTGGTTTGTTTCTCAGCATTCCTGCTTTATTTCCTAGAAGAACATGAGGAGTGACAGAGTGACTGAGAGGAAGACTTGTTACAAAGGTCTTCAAAACATTTCTAAACAACATTTGGTGATTACTCGGCCCAGTGTGGGCTGGTTTCCTGCAGACTCTCCAGACTCTCCAGGGTGTTTTCTGTCTGAAATATGGTCAAGTTTTTTTTTTTTTTTTTATCAAAGGCTTTTTGGGATCCTTTTTCTGCTTATGCACTATCAATTAGACACAAGTTTTTGTCTGCAATGTCACTACATATCTCCCAACAATACTAGAAACCTTGTACTCATGATTTAGATGTTACAGCAGACAGATATGAAGAATGAAAGACGAAAGCTTTGATTTATCTTACAAGGATTTTGAAGTTCTGCACATGAAAGTAAAATGCTGTGATAATCTTGCATCTTCTTCGCTTGCACACACGACATGATCGTCATACGCCTGCATTCACTGCCTCAGCTCTTTAGTAAGCTTTGTGACAGGTTTGGTGTGTGCAACACAGGTGTAAGAGGATTTAGTGAGGCCGCCACTTTGCTGTTCACCGACCAGGACAGGATTGAGTTACTCACTGTCTCTCTTAATTAACTCTCCTCATTCACACCCACACTTTCTCTTCCCTGTAGCCTGTGTTTACTGTTCCAGACGACAGCTCATCCGCAGCTCAAAGCTCCTGGACAGTGACCCGTACCAGTCTGGGTCAAATGTCAGAGGTCACTGAAAGTACAACAGGTCAACCAGGGCTCAGAGTCGGTAGTGAGGGTGATTAAGAAGTCTAACTAGCCTTTAGCCAGGCTTCTCTCTAGTTGTAAAAGGTTTGATGTGAAAACAAGTTGATCTCCTGTGATAAGTGTCCTGTAATCAACTCATGGAGACCAGCAGAGGACTTTTTTACTTCATTGAAAGTTAGAACAGCAGCAGAAGTAAGTGTGAGAGGCTTGGACCTTCTTTCCTTAGTGTTTTACAGTAAGTATGAAATGGACAAGACAGTTTAAAAGGTCAGAAAATATAATACCATCCTACTTTTTTTTAAAGGTCTCGGGATGACTCAGTCACGATTATTTTGAATAGCCTTTTGTATATTTTATGTTCGCTCAGGCTACTTCATTTCTCCAGACTCTCTCTGCAGTCTTGAACACTTTTACTTGGATAAAAACTTCCTGACCCTTACAAACTGCCTGCCCTCTTGTTCCTTGAAAATTCAGCTTTATGAAAATGAGGTCGAAGACAAAAAGCCCTGCATTGTTTCCAGTGAACGCCGGGGGGGGGGGGGGGGGGGGGGGGGGGGGGGGGGGGGGGGGGGGGGGGGGGGGGGGGGGGGGGGGGGGGGG